>CANTUT010000751.1:300000-900000 GCA_947687605.1 Reutealis trisperma | reverse complement strand
TGATCCCAATCCTTCTAACACCAAAGTCGAACAGATAGCTTTGATCCTAGCTTCTTTAACACCAAAGTCGAATAGATAGCTTTGATCCCAATCCTTCTAATACCAAAGCCAAACAGATAGCCTTGATCCCAACTTTCCCAACCACTAAAGCCAAACAGATAGCTTTGATTATAATCCTCCTAACTCCAAAGCCGAACATATAGTTTTGATCCTAATCCTTCTAACACTAATGCCAAATAGATAGCCTTGATCCTAACTTTTCTAACAACAAAGCCAAACAAATAGTTTTGACTATAATCCTCCCAACCATCAAAGCCAAACAGATAGCTTTGATCCCAACTTTCCCAACCAAAAAAAGCCAAACAAATAGCTTTGACTATAATCCTCCCAACCACCAAAGCTAAATAGATAGCTTTGATCCCAATCTTCCCAAATATCAAAGTCAAATAGATAACTTTAATCATAAGCTCCCCAATAGTAGGGTCGAATAGATGGCCTTGCTAAACAAACTTGAATTCCCTAGGTGGACCAAATCTCCAAATCTTTCAAAGTTTAGGCAAAACAGATAGCCTTGATTAAAATTCACCAGAGCATCTTTATCTCTAAACAATTAGGCTGGACATATAGCCTTAATTGAAGATTAGCATTCTCACATCCAACGCCAAGGTCAAGCCAATAGCCATTGACAAAACCACATTTATCCTATGGGCCCTCTCCCGAAAGATTCATATCTTTATACCATGTTTTTCCATCATTAGGTTCAGTTTGCACAAAGCATGAATGTCCTCATGCATGATAAGCACAAGCAAATATCACAAGCCTAGAACCTGACATGGCCCAAGAACATATAAGCTAAAAATCTAATGTTGCAAGAGCACAAGCCTAAAGTCTGACATGGCATCTCTTCTCAAATATCAGAATCGCCTTTTGCTTAAAGTCAATTATGATGAGGGGGCAGCTGTGAACCCACCTTTAAATTTGCACCTCCTGATCTAGCTACAGCTTGACACCTACTAAGAATAGGGCACTATGCATACGGCGGTCCCACTAGCTGGTTAGTGAGCAGGGGTCAAGGGGGCAGCGCCCTATAGAAAAATAAATTTCCTGAATCTTTCCTCCTCCAGTCGAATGCTTTTTAGTCATAAACCCACAGGATCAAATTGAGCTCGAATCGAAACTGAAACAGGCCTGAAACAGACAGAAATAGGTCAAACTGCATGAGTGGCGCACTGTTGTCTAGGAGGCATGCTTGCCGTGCCGCCTAAAAGGAGGCATGCACTTGGTGCCTCCGACAGGGCAGGTGGCACTGAATTGGTGCCGGCAGGCAGGCGGCACGCCACTTGTGCCGCCCAAACGGCCGACATGCCTACCGTGCCACCAATGCCGTTGGCGCTGCGCCGACACCGTCGTCCGTACCATCGAAACCCCCTCTGGCAGCTTTATAAATAGACCCTCCTCCAACCTCATTTGGCACGACTTCTAAGGCATTCCAAAGCAATTCAAGACATTTCAAAGCAGTTGAGGCATATTTCAAAGCATAAATTCATTCTTATACTCACGCACTTGTTGCTTCTAGATCCAGATTCCAAGTTTCCTTTGAATTCAAGTTGGAGTTGAGATCCGAAGCAAAACTTGTTCCATTCGTACGAAAACCAAGAAAAGCAAAGGTATAATCCCTTTTCTATCTTTAAAGTTCTAAATTCAGATCTAGAATTCTCTTTAGGTCTAAAACTGAAAAGATCTAAAACTTATTAATTTAAGAATTAGAATTAAGTTAATAAGCAAACCAACACATTTTTAAAACCCCTCCTTTGCAAGAAGGGAGAACTGTATGGGGATTTGATTCCTATTCAATAGGATAGACAGGCTGCCATTCTGAAGGGCATCAACTCCAAAATCTTTTATCAATATTGTTTTCCTTTCTTTTTATTTTGATTTGTTTATACTAATTTTTTATTTATGATTTTATTTTTAGTTTAGTTGGGGAATGTGTGCTTTTCCTAGCACCCATAAGGGTTAGAGCGAAGATCCCCTTTATTTCATTTGTTTTGATATTATAATAATTAAGTAGGATTTATCTTGCTTATTTATTTATTATTGTCATTCCATCACATCATATATATATATATATATATGTTCATTCATCATTATATTCCTGTTCATACATACACAAAAATTCATTTTTTTAAGAGTTATTTTGCATTTTTAGCCAAACTAAAGAAAATAACATTTTCTTAATTGTGTAATTACCAAAACCTGATCCCCAAGCCCTCATTGGTCACTCGTGGATTGGTGCATTTTCTATTGGAATAAATGAAATTTTGGAGTCAATCATGTTGGGTTTTCTTTAATTTTCCCAATTAAAATAAATAAATTAAAGTGGCAACTCACTTTTCAACTGTCAAATTACAAAAATCAATTTTTTGCACTCACAGCGAGTTCTAATCGTGGAGTTTCTCCTGAAGAGCATTTCGATTCCTCGGTGGATCAGACCGGTGCTCGGGCGAAGCCTCACATGTGGACAATCTAGAGACTTGGGGAACTTTTGGAGTGGAAAGAAGAATCAAATTTCTTAGGCTTCAAGAGGTAATATGATTACCACTTGATCTTTTTTCATTCTTATGTGTTTTACACACTAATTAGTAGATTGGTTGAATGTTTATTGGACTCATTTAGGTGAAAGTGAAAATTTAAATTGTTTGAAATTTCACCCACAATGTCACTTCCACTTAATTTGTGCCTAATGTTACTTCATGAACTTCAATCGATTTAGATGAATGATAGTAAAGAAACTAGGCGGAGAAGAAAATGGTGACCAAAATTTTAAGGGGCTGATCCATCCAAATGGCAATGAATGAGGAAAAACCAACACCACCAATGAACTTATGGAAATGAAATGACTAAGATAGTATCTTCTATGACCTCCAGGACCACCATCCATAGTGGCACATGGTCAGACGATGGTTGTGCCAATGGTGGCTCCAGCGAAGCACTGATAGATCTCATTTTGACAGTTTCATTTTGACGTCCTGAAGATATTTATAGACCTAGCTTGACCATATTTTTGTGAGTGTAGGTTCAAAACTTTTGAATTTCAATATATTGCTTGATTTAAGCTATATAATGCTAATTGTTACATTCCAATTTTAGAGATATGATAGTCGTAGAACATGGGAGGCATACGGTCACCCATGCCCATAGAACTCACTTATGCATATATAAACACTACCTAGGATCATACCAAAATCTCATGCATTAACTTGAAAGACCAATAATAAAGTTAATCTTTACCTAGTGGAAGAATAATTTAAAAATACTTTAAATATAATCCTTAAGAAAAGAATAATTAAAACTTCAAATTTATAATCGAAGCATAATGTTCCAAAAATAAAACTACCGGAGCATTTAAGAGTGACTCTCTATATCATAGTATGTATACTTACTTAGACAAAGAAACCTCTTAAGTGGAGTACAATGCTTGAGCTATCACCTTGCCTCCTTATAATGCTCACCTAGAACCACACAAGGAAAAGGGGTGAGATAGATGATCTCAATGAGTAAACAATACAAGTTATACAATAACACATATCTCTTAGAAGGGTTCATAGTTCATAGTTCATAATTCATGATTCATAGTCCATAGTTATAATTTAGCAAGGTTTGTAGAAATCAAACTTATAACTTATATCATATAGAGTGATGGCTACTACCTTATTCACTCGTAACATAAATAGAGAGTGAAGGCTGCTACCTTATTCACTTGTAACATAAATATAGAGTAAACACTACTGCCTTTTTCACTCGTAACATGAATATAGAGTGAAGGTTACTGCATTGTCTGCTCATAACATAAATATAAAGTGAATACTACTGCCTTATGCTGCTTATAACATAAATATAGAGTGAAGGCTGCAGCTTTGTCTGCTTGTAACATAAATATGGAGTTAAGGTTGTTGCTTTGTCCACTCGTAATATAAAGGAAAGGTAACAATAGCATTGAAGAATAAAATCACATGTAAAATGGTAGCAATAGAAGTTTATCTTATTGAACAAAAGATAAACAACAGTGTGGTTCCAAAAAAAATGTAAGGTAAGGCAACATTCACAAATGTTCTTTCTTTATCATTGAATAAGTAATAATGGTTTTGGACCAATTGTCTTTTGACAACCCAAGAAATCATATAATTATAATTGATAATAAAAAGGAACTTGGGTTTTAAGAATCATAAAGGTTCACATATCATGATAACTTATACTTGAAACATGAACATAATGTTTACTCACCTTGTAGTTCCTTAGCTCTTAATGCCTGTAGCCCTTCCACCTTTAATAATTCTCAAGCTCTAACATAATATTATAATTCAATACTTAGCATTTACTTAACATCATGCTATCCTATCCTATAACTACCCCATGCACGTATATCATTCACATATACTTCGAGTTAAACTTAGAAGTGCACTCATCGCTTGCATATAACATGTTGACTTTTAAATCTTGCATACTTTGCCTTCTTAGGCTCACATGAAATCACATAATAACTCATACCAATAATTTTCTAAAGCCAAACACAATAAATCATAATTTTAATATCAATTCAATTTAACTTCCAACTTGTCACACTTAGCACTTTCCATATACATCAACTTAACAAATAAGCCTTGAAAGAGTCATACTTATCTCCTTTGACCAATTCATACAATCAATCTCATATTCAATTTAAGATCATTAATTCACAATTAACATATCATAAAACCTAATTCACATGTCACATAATCAAATACACATATTAATCAATCATGTTAACTTGGGTTTGGAAACCCTTGGTGTAGCCAAATCACTTCAGGTGTTTCTTAGAGCTACTCCTTTAACCAATAAGCAATTAAATCATATATCATGCATATATACATATTGATAAGCACTTAATCGACTACACTTTACCCCTTGTTTTTAATAATATTTTATGCTTAAATTGAGTTTGATTTGTTTGTTTAGGGCTTTTCTAGAGTTCTTTTAGTTAATCCAAAGCTAAATGATACCATGAACCAAATGTGACTCAGAATGATGAAAGATCCAAGCCAAAATGCTAACTTTTAGAAGAAGATGAGCAGACACAGGTGGAGCCACCACTGAGATTTCACCCGTGGGACAGACACCACTGAAATCCCACCAGGGATTCCACCCCTGTGATAAGAGCAAATTAGAAAAAAAACATCCAGTAGCCTCCCACAGGTGGAGCCACCACTGAGGTTTCAGCCATGGGCCCTTAGCATCATAGCCACCATTGGAACCCCAGTGGTGGCTCTAGTGGTGGGAGGTTAAAATTCAACAATATAAATAAGATTAGATAGCATTTTAAAGGAGAGCCGCCATAGAGCAAAAATAGAGATTTAAGAGGGTTGGCTAAGCCCTAGAGTTATAGGAAAGGCTTGAAGGCTAGAGATATTAAGGATTTAATCAAATCAAAGACAAAGATCTAAGTGGATGTGGAAGATTGAAGAGAAGACTTTGAAGAACATCACTTAGATTTGTTTGAGATTTCTTCCTCCTTTATTTTTCTGCATCTTTGTTATTCAATTTTAATATGAACTAATTATATTTGTAATGAATCCTAGTTTTGATTGTATAGATTAAAGGATTTAAACTTTAATCAATTCATCTTTGGTTGTTTTATTTTCATGATAAATCTTATTATTCTAATTAGCAATTGCTAGCTTGTTGATTAGATATTGTTTCTATATTAGACAAGTAGAGATATCCTGATATAGATAGATCACTCATGGGAATAGATAGTTGATTGGGGTGCTAGAGATAGACCTACAAGACTTCTTTAGATGTTAATCTCTTGAACTTAATTCTGCTCCTATTTGGTAATAGGTTGAAAAGAGATTCCCCTATAATACTTAGGAAGTTAAGGATTTAATCACTTGAGAAAGGTTTTTATCTAATTTAGTGAGAGTCCAATTCAATCCATTATTTGATGTACATGAGAAACTAAGGGGATTTATATATAGATTAGCTTTACCTAGATTATTTCCATCAATATCATTTACTTGCTTTCATTTATTAGCTTAATTAATTTAGCTTATTTTAATCAATTTACATCTTGATCAACTAGACAATAATCAAAGTTTGTGCCAGTACTTATACACTATCCTCGTGGAGATGATACTCATATACTTACTACTTTATTACTTGACAACGACTTGTGCACTTGCAGTTTATTAGTATGTGTTTTAGCACATCACATATTAACAATCATTAAAATGTATCATACAAAATTATAGGCCTTGGGATCAAAATCCCAAGGTCGGTCGAACCACATATTATGGAAAAATCATGGACTTTCTTGCTTTTTGCACTTTCTGATCATTATAGTAATATGTAAACGCACGATTTAAACCAATATTTTTCATGAAAACATAACAGAAATTAGTTTAGAAATCAAAGACACACAAATCACCCCCCTAGTATATATATGCATGAAATTTCCAATTTTCAGGTTTTAGGGTTCACTTCTAATGAATTTGTGAAGAAAAAGTTATGTTTACAGTTGGAAATCAGTTTCTCCTTCAAGAAAACAACCTAGGCTGAATTTAACAAGAGTAAAGATAGTAAATATACAGCCCCATATGGATTACTCATGATTAGTTTCATAAAAATCAAATAGTAAATTGGAAGAAGAGAAAAACTTACGAAGACGATCACAAAATTGCAATTTTTGGAGGCACCTTGTGAATTTCGATTGAGAGAGACTTTTTGAGAGAATTTTTGCATAAAAATCTGATGGAAAAATAGAATGGTGGCTGCCATAACTCAATGGACTGAATATTAGGTTATTTTAAGGGTTATGTGCAAAATTACAAGTTTGCCATTAATAAGAATGGTTATGAGTGTTTTGGTGTGTTGGGCTTTTGAAGAGTTAGGCCCTTAATCTAATTTATGGGCTCATTTTAAATAATTAAAAATAAAATATTTTGCTTCTTATTTTCATTAAAATCCCCCCAAAATATTTAATTAAAAATATTTTTAAAATGCTCATAAAAATTATTTTATGTTTAAAAATTACTTTATACATAAAAATTCACTTTGTATGCAATAAATCATTTTATGCTTTGTACTTCACATAAATCATTTATTTCATATTCATAATTCATCTTATGCATATTAGGACTATTCTAACATGCCACTTACTCATTAATCACATAACACATGAATTTCATGAAAGCTCACATTCTGTCACAATAGCTCTAAAATCAAGTAAGTTGTCACGAAAATTCTAGGGTGGGTGTGGATTGTTACACTAATAAATATATATATAATGTTGAAATTATGTTATTGATGCCAAATGATGAATTCATAATTTTTTTTGAATTTCTATAAATTTAGTTATATAAATTGTATGTTGTTTTGAGTGGACTATTAGATGTAATTAACTAAGAATTTAAGTTATTAAAATATGAAATTAGATTATAGATTTGCTTTATGAATTAACCTTATGAATTAGTTTCTATTTTTATAAAATGAGATGTTTATTGATTTATATAAATAATTACCGATTATCACTTTATGTTATCAATTTATTTTATTTTGATGTGTAGTTATAATATTTTAAATTAATTGATTGATTCTTATAAAAAATAATGTGAATTATTGGTAATCAAGTTGTTATACTCAGATAAATGGTTTTGAAGAATTTTAGAAATTGAGAGGTCCTTTTATGCAAAATAATAAGTTTATACTATTTTCGTATGATTTTAAGGTCTATAAATGTATGATATTTATATATGAACTCACATCAATATAATTTTCTATAAGTTAACCATGTGAGGTACTTGTATATTTTCCTTTGGTATGTAAATTTTTAATGATTTCAATGGTTTGTAAATTAATTAAAGTTTTATTGAATGAGGGAAGTTTACTATTATTATGTATCAAAATGAATAAATTCTACAAGGAATGAAATTAAATTTTATTTCAATTTTTATATATTTCTTTGAATAGAAATTTTACAAATTTGTTTAATTGTAATTGTTGTAATTTTTCTATGATTGGATTATGTGAGTTTATAATTATTAAGTGTTTAAAAAGAGTTTATCATCTTGGGATATATATAAATATATTAAGGATTTAAGATGGTTGTGATGTTTGCTTGGTATGGAGGCCCAAAGGGATAGTTTTGGTGTTAGTTGTCATGAATTTGATGTTTTTAGAAGTTTTGATTCTTTTGTTGCAGTGGGGAATGTCCTAGTTATAAGGGAGATTCTGCTAAAATTTTTAATAGAATCTTTAGAGTTGTTAGGTTCAGTCTTACGGGTTAAAGTTAGAATCATCCATATTCTAATGTACTTCTTCTGTTATTCAATTTATGTATTTCAGATGTCTTTCTACTTACGGATGATTGACTAATGTTTCAAGGAGAGTTAATTGGTTTCATCAAAGTTATGAGTGATACTTTCTAATATGTTTCCGTATTTATCATGCAATGCATTTATTATATGTATATATAAGTATATATAATTATGCATTATGATTGCATAAATGCATCCTAGCATCTAACTGTGAATGTTGCATCATGGATGATGTTAATGATTATATGTGATTGTTTAATGGGATTAGGATGACATAGAACCACATAGAATTCTAAACATGATGATGATATGATATGATAAGATTATGATTATGATTACATTTACGATGTTGGCTTGGCTTGAGCTAGTCTCATTGTGCCATATGTTTGGATTTTTGAGAGATTTAAGGGAGGGGGTCAGCTCCGCATATTGAGGTTTAAAGTGGTTTTTATCAACTAGTTCCCATCTTCTGATGATTATGTGATTGATTATTTCTATGACACGATGCATAATCACTTTATTATATAGAATGATTATAGAATGCTAGGTTTGCATGTTAATTAGTATCATTCACTAAGCTAAGGCACTCATCCCTATATCCTTATTTTTCCTAAGTTGCAGGTTGAGCTTGAGAAGAAATTATATATCAATTGTTCCTGCCATTTGTCCTTTGGTAGTTAAAAGTAGTCAATTTTTTAGTTATGTAATAAATTTATTTTATTCCATATTAATCAAACTTTAGTTCTTCGCATTGTTCCTATATTTGATGTGATCATATGTGCTAAGCTATACAATCAAGTTAAGATGAAGTTTGAGTAAGTTAGAAATTGATAATGTTGATATTAAGCATTGGTAATAGATGTCTAATAAGGTAGAAGTTGAAGATAATGATACTACTATTAGTGTTCCTAGCCATTATTTATGATGGTTTCAGTTATTTTATAGTAGAAGTATGGTTTAATATCTAATTAGACTTACTACAGGCACTGATAGCCTCATGTATTACCTGTATCCTAATGCCAGTCATATGCCTTTAGGTTCAGGTTATGACAAACTTGGTATCAGAGGTATGTTTAGAGTTAAGGAAGTCCTCGATGTCCTAAGTTCTTGTAACCTGTGGAGTATAGGATTCTTATTCATCTTCTTGAGTTTCTTTTGCCTCCAAATTAGTGTTAACCTTATGTTATGATTAGTTATTATTGTTATTTATGTTGTCTGTATGTGTTGCATGCTTTGTATGGTATGATAAACTTGATGACCATTCTCAAACTTGTGGCAATAAGAGGAAATATGATGCAAGTGGAAATTTTTCAGCGATGAAGATTCTTCTAGATGTATAGGATGCAATCAGAGTGTAAAGGATATGAACTTTCATGATGTGAGAAGATGCTAAGACCATACGAGTTGTGATTTTGAGGATCCATGAGGACTTTGATCTATTAAGGATTTAAAATAGTTAAATTGTGATTTTTTGCAACTGCCTTTGGAATTAAATGCTACACTTTTGATTTAATTATGTAAGTGAATTTCAAATAATAAATAATTTTTAAGTAGTTTTGGAAAGTTTATTGCTTTGAAACTTCATACTTGTGTCCAACATGTCAGTCTGCATATGTATTGAGTTTTACATCATAGAGTCACATATCATTGTTCATGCATTATGAGTTTCATAAACCATTGCATTAAGATTGCATGTTGGTATGTCAAGTTGGACACGATATCTTAGTTCCAAATCAAAGAAGTAAATGTTTCATTTTTACAAATAGTTTTGAATGATTTTGGAAATCAAATAGTTTTAAATATACCTGAAATGGATTAGAGTCCTTTGGATAAATGATTTTTAAGGATATATGATCAAGACATTAGAATGTACAATGGAAGTATAGTGGAGAGGTATGGTTTAGATGAGAATTATGAGTTTGGGTTTGAAAATTCGAGGACGAATTTTCCTAAGTGGAAGAATGTAATACCCGAGTCTTTAATTATTTTAAAAATTTTTATTTTATTAGAAAATATATTTTTTAATGATATTTTATTACATTTATATTTTATGTATTTTATTAAAAACAATATTTAAAGATATGGATTTATAGTATTTTGAAATTTCATAGATGAATAAACAAATTTATGCATTTGAGGTAAATAAAAACGTTTTGTTAAGTTAATGACTTATGTAATGATATATTATAGCATATTGATTATAGTTTATTTATGAATGAATTATTTTCAAATTTTAAGTAAATTCCTTTAGTAATAATTTTATGTTATGTAATTAAAGTTTTATACTTAGGGATTAATTATTGTATGCATTTAAGAAGAAGACAAATATTTTATGAAAATAGTTAACTAAAATAATAAGATGTATGTTATAATTATTTTCGAACCTTAATTTTTTAAGTAAATAGTCATTTTAATATTTTGTTAGTAAAGTTATTATCATTATTATTATTATTGCTATTGTTGTTATCATTATTATTATTATTATTATTATTATTATTATTATTATTGTTGTTGTTGTTGTTGTTGTTGTTGTTGATGTTGTTGTTGTTGTTATTATTATTTCTATTAATACTATTATTATAAAAAGAATGGGTGTATAGCATATTTGATTATTCCGTTTTGAACATGGACCAATTAAATACTGGTTGGTAATTGGGCTTTAAGGAGAGAGAGAGAGAGAGAGAGAGAGAGAAATTTAGGTGCTAGAGCACTAAACTCTAGCTAGTGGTGGGCTCCACCATTACCAGCACTGGTGATAGCAGTATGTGCCCTAAGAGTCATATAATAGTTATGTAATAGTAGATATTAATTCCCAATGGCATAATAAATATACTCATAATTTGAAAAGAGTTTCATATTATTGAATATAGTCCTTAAGTATTTGAAAGAGGATATATTCTCAAGTGTTGAGAATATGGGAGACAGATCGCTCATGTACAAATATTTTAAATATGTTCATAGTCATAGGACTAATGTTTGGGCACCATTAATTCTAGAAGACCATCACCTTTGTTTGTTTTCTATAATTAGTATGTCATACAAATGATTATAGAGGCAGTGAGTCTCATGTTGCTTGACATATGATGTTGATACAAACACGTGAATATTCATAGGATGAATAGTTGAACTGCGATATTCGATGATAATAATATGGGGTTTTACTACTTGTCAATTATTTATCATCTAAGTCATAATAGTGCATATAATCCTTTGACTTGAGGGATACTATATCTCATACATAGGTGGTTAGAATTTATTACTACTTACATAGATGTACTATTCATGTATGGATATATGACATGTGATAGTTCTAATTTGTTATGATAAAGATAAGTGATCGCCAAGATAGAATTCATTACCTTGAGTAAATGAGGTTAAGATCCTATGCTATCTGGTTATTCTTGATACTTAAGTTCTTGGCTAAGACAGTGAGATTCACTAGAAAGAGTTTCTAGTAGGAATATAATCTCATCAAGAATTAGAACTGAGATAAGGACATAGAATTGAGGCACATTAGGGTTTGACATAAACCATTACCCTAGCCGAGATTCGAATCTTTAATGAAGGGATTCTAGTGCATGATATTTTATGATTGATGGTCCATGTAATGTTTAAAGTTATCAACTATAATATTCATTTCTAATTATGTAGTCATAATATGGAATGCTAGTTGTCACTCAAGACTTATGGGACTAAGTGTGAAGTGGCGATTTCATGTTAGTAGAGAAAAATGTTTTCTCATTCCTATTACTAATTGGACATGAACCTAAAAAGTCACACACCCAATAGTGATCACCTTCCAAGTGTAAAAGGTTTACCATAATGATTAATTAAAGTGTTTAATTAATTGATTAGTGGTAAAATGATTAAACATGTAATTAAATTTACAAGGACCCTAGCATGTCCTGATGTTTAATCTATGAAGGTTTCTATTCAATTAAATCTTAATTTGTATATGATGCAAATGAGAAAGATTAAATTGAAAATGATTTGGACTAAATCAAAGACCTAATTTTAAGCTTAGTGAAAACTCTTAACACATGAGATGTGGCCTAAGCCCATATGTGATATGGAAAAGAGACAATTTAGGATTAGAGAAAATTCACTATTCATAAGCTTATGTGATGGGTTTAGGGTTTAGAGAATTTTTTACTAAGGTTAAAATTATAATTACATCTTTTGGCTAATGAAAATGTCCATTTTACCCCTAAAGAATAAAATGGTCATTTCACCATTTGAAGAAGCAAAGTCCAACTTTGCCCCTACATTAATGTGTGAACCCTCAATTTTGCATCTCTAGATAACTGGCACTCAATTACAAACCCATAGAATCAAATCAGGCTTAAATTGGAGCTGAAACAGACGAAAACGGGCCAAAAATCGCAAAACGGGCAAAATTGAGCCTACAGCCGCAGAAGACCCTGCGGCTTCCTTGAAAGTGCCTGAGGCTGCTGCAGGGCTTCTGGCAGTAGCAAGCGGCACTTCTGTATTTTTTCTATTTTTTCTCCATTTTATGCACTTATCCCACATCAAAAGTATATAAAACCTTCCCTCAATGTCTCACCTATATATAGGGGTCCTTTCATTCCATTTTCTTCACCTCTTAACCTCTTGGTTTGCTTGATTAGCCTTTGCATCAAGCGAACCATCTCCATAAGTTTTGTCCAAAAGGAATAAACTTTTTAGTTTAAATTTTTATTTGGTTGGTCATTTCGAGTTAGCTCTCCTCAAAACAGTCTGAGGAGGTCTCAAATACACCGTCCGAGTCACCGTTCAAAGGTTGTTGTTTTGCTGAGTCGAGAAGGTGGAATTACAATTTGGTTGTCCGCTTCATTTGCCCTATGTCCCCAAGTCTCGTCCTCAAAAGGTATTTATTTTCTTCTTTTTTTTTGTTTCATTTTCTTAGGATTGTTTAGTTTATTCTTTTCATTTATTTCTTTACTTGGTATGTTTTATCTTTTCTTTCATTATTTTGAGGCATATTGATTAGAATCTGATTTAGTTAACTAGGTAAATAATTTGAATTGACGCATCGACTTGTTAGTTAAAACCTGACCTAATTAACGACTTGGTAATCAATAATTCTGCTTGTTTAATCGACCCACCTTTCAATCAATGAACTGAAACATAATAAAATAGTTAGGCTAAACTAACCCCGCAAGAAGGCCAAACTACGTGGATTTTGATTTCCATTCAAAGGGATACATAGGCTTGCTTGTTTAAAGTATCAAATCCAATTTAAATAAAATATAACCATTCTCTTGTATGTTATTTTATGAATTAGTTCTTTTCTTTGTGATATCTACTTTTACTGTTATCTTTATTATTGATTTTGACTTTCTTTTGTAGTATTTTCCTTTAGTAATTGCTTTAGAATTTCCCCAACCTCTCACCTATATATAGGGGTCCTTTCATTCCATTTTCTTCACCTCTTAACCTCTTGGTTTATTTAATTAGCCTTTGCATCAAACGAACCATCTCCACAAGTTTGGTCCAAAAGGAACAAAGTTTTTAGTTTAAATTTTTATTTGGTTGGTCATTTCAAGTTAGCTCTCTTCAAAATAGTCTAAGGAGGTCTCGAATACACCGTCTAAGTCACCGTTCAAAGGTTGTTGTTTTGCCAAGTCGAGAAGGTGGAATTATAATTTGGTCATCCGCTTCATCCGCCCTACGTCCCCAAGTCTCATCCTCACAAGGTATTTATTTTCTTCTTTTTTTTTGTTTCATTTTCTTAGGATTGCTTAGTTTATTCTTTTCATTTATTTCTTTACTTGGTATGTTTTATCTTTTCTTTCATTATTTTGAGGCATATTGATTAGAATATGATTTAGTTAACTAGGTAAATAATTTGAATTGATGCATCGACTTGTTAATTAAAACCTAACCTAATTAATGACTTGGTAATCAATAATTTTGCTTGTTTAATCGACCCACCTTTCAATCAATGAACTAAAACATAATAAAATAGTTAGGCTAAACTAACCCTGCAAGAAGGGTAAACTACGTGGATTTTGATTCCCATTTAAAGGGATATGTAGGCTTGTTTGTTTAAAGCATCAAATCCAATTTAAATAAAATATAACCATTCTCTTGTATGTTATTTTATGAATTAGTTCTTTTCTTTGTGATATCTACTTTTACTGTTATCTTTATTATTGATTTTGACTTTCTTTTGTAGTATTTTGCTTTAGTAATTGCTTTACAATTATTTTGGGGAATGTGTGACTTCCTTAGAACCCATAATGGCTAAAGGATGTATCCCCTATTTTGGTTTTGAATTGTAAAGTTAATTCCTTTATTTGCTTTATTGTTTTGAATGGATGTTTATTTGCTTATTCGTACATTTTATAATTATTCATGCTTTATGTAAACTATTCACGAAATTCATTTTAAGTCATCTTGTATTAAATTTACCAAACTAATCATTTTTCTAAATAAACCGAAAACCTAATCCCTGAATCCTTTTTGGTTCTGAGACTAGTGATCTTTTTCATTTGGGATATTAATTGGAGTCATTTTAGGTTTTTCCCTCAATCTTTTCCCAAATAAAATAAAATTAAGGTGGCGACTCTTTTCAAAAATCAATCAATCTGAACCTAAGGGTTCCATCGTGAGTTCAAACCTAAATGAGGATTTCGATCCCACTTAGTAGATCGGACTGGTGCTCAGGTAAGGCCTCACAAATGATGTAGCTAAAAGGGTGGAATGATCTTTTGGTGCAAAGACTTAATGGTTAATTCTTGGAATGATATAAAGCTTTGAGTTTTTATGTTGCAATAAGAGTGAACGTCATTTTTGAGTTGTAGCAACTTTGAAGAGAAAGAAGTTAAGAGAAAAAGAAAAGAAGAAATAGTTTCTTCAAGTTTTCTTTTAATCTCCAATTCTTTTTCTTAGTTCTTCATGAAAGAACTAAAATGCTTGCAAATTGAAAATATGTTTAGTCCAAAACAAATCAAAGAGAAACCTTAACTTTCTAAAGGTTTTTGAGGGAAAAATCTTTAATCAATTTGGGCAACCAAGAGTGGGATTCAAGAACACCCAAAGAAACTAAGGAAAACTTAAAGGTGAGCTAGGTGTGGATGATCTAGAGGCTTCACACTTGGAAGTTCTTTGATAAAGAAAGAAGGAACTTACAAGAGGTAATATGATTACTCTTTCTTATTCTTTCTATGCATATGTGTTTTACACATAAATTAATTGATTGCTTGAATGGATGTTCAGAAAAAAAATGGGTGAAGTGAAATTTTAAATTATTTGAAATTTCACCCTATCACTTTGCTTCCACTACATTTGGCTCCACCATTCCTTCAACTGGTATTAGAGCCACTTAATTTTTGTGTAAAACCTTTATATATGTTGTTTTGGAGGTTTTTGATTTGGTTGAAAAGGAGTTGTTGCACAAATGGTGTGCTCTCTAACACAGAATTCGCACCCGCGAATCAAATATCGCGACCACGATTGGCAAATCACGACCGTGAAAATGATGTCAAACCTACAAATGAATGGATTAGAACAAAAGTTGTTCATGTCTATTTACTGAATAGTGATCGCGATTAAAATTTCGTGCTCGCGAAATCCATATCGCAGCCATGAAGGTGGTCACGAAATCCTCTGTGTCTATACCCAACTTTAATTTTTTTCAAAATTGTTTTGGATTTATTTTTCAATCAAATAAATTTCTATGACTTAAATTATGATTTTAAGTTATAGAAACCTTGAATATGTGATATTCAAAATAAATTTTTTGGAAATGTTCCAATGATGAACAACATATCTATAAATGCAATTATTGTATATATATGTTTTGTTGTTATTTGAGAGGCTTGGATGGTTGATTATGGATTTAGAAACCATAATATATGATTTTTAATGTGGTAATGTAATAATTAATTTTATTATTTGATGGGATGTAATTAAATGTTAATTACTTATTTAAGTTGTAAATTAATTTCATTGAGCCTATAAGCTCTTTTGTTTTTTTAATCTCACCTTAGAATGCTAAGGTTACTAATGTACATATAGAGATGTGGAAATGCAACAACAAGAAGTGGTTCAACTCATGAAGATGCCTAGTAGGAACATGAAGATACAAGTGTTGTAATTTCATGTTTGTAATTTGTATAACCTAAATCCCATATCCATTCCTTGTGGCTAGGAAGTGGATCCATAGAATCCATGATCATACCTATGTGTATGTCACATCCCAACCTTAGAGATATGGTAGTCCTAGAACATGCAGAGACATGCCCATAGAACCTACTCATACATATACAAATACAACCTAGGATCGTACCAAAACCTCATGCATTGACTCAATAAAACCATTTATAAGAAAACTTCAAGTTGTAGAAGATTAGTTAAATTATACTTTAAATACAATCCATAAAAATAATATTTAAACTCTAAATAAGTCACCAAAATATAACATTTCAAAATAAATTCCCAAAACAAAATATTCCCGGAGCGTCTAAGGATGACTCTTCATCACACAACAAAGTAAATAACTTGGACAAGGAAATCCTATAAGTGAAGTAGATTGCTTGAGCCATCACCTTGCCTCCTCATAATACTCACCAGGAACCACACAAGGAAAAAGGGATGAGATAGATGATCCCAATGAGTAAACAAAATATCTTAAATAATAACATATATCCCTTTGAAAGAAAGCCCATAGCTTATAACACATAGTTCATGATTCAAAATTCATGATTCATAGTTTGCAATTTAATAAGGTTCGTAGAAATCATACATATTATTTGTGAGTGAAGACCCTGCTTAATTCATTCGCATACATTGGTGAGTGAAGACCCTGCTCGATTCACTCAAGGGAGAGGTGGCATCATACCAAATTCCAACTCCAAACTTATAACTTATAAGGAAGCTTGAAACTGATTAGGCTCCATGGCTAGAATTGCTCCTTCTAGCTGAGGTGGATACTATGCCCCTATCCATCGGGTTAAGACCATGTGCATAGGTTCTGATGATTACCCGCATCGGCACGGGGATTTTTGCATAAAAGGTTTAGAGGTGCCATAGCTAGAGCTAATGGCAATCATGTATAACAATAGCATTTAAGAAGGCAATAACATGCAGTATGATAGTAATAGTAGTTTAACTTATTAAACCAAAGATAAATAATAGTGTAGTTTCAGAAAGAAAGTAAGTTAGAGCAATAATCACAAAGGTTCTTTATTATCATTGGATAATAAAAAATGGCTTTGGACCAATTGTCCTTTGGCAACCTAAGCTTAACAAAGAAGTCATATAATTGTATTTGAAAATAGAAAAGAACTTGGGTTTTAATAATGTCAAAGGTTCACATATCATGATAGCTTGTACTTATAATAATAACATAATATTTACTTACCTTGTGGTTCGTTTGCTCCTAGTACATGTAGTCCCTTTTAAACTCCTACTACTTCTCAAGCTCTAACATAATATTTAATTCAATACTTAGTATTTGTTTAATATCATGCTATCCTATCCCATAACTACCCCTTGGACATATCACATTCACATACACTTAGAGTTGCATATAGAAGAGCACTCACCAATTGCACATAATATGTTCACTTTTAAAGTCTTGCATACTTAGCCTTTATAGTCCCACATCATAATCCATACCAAGACTTTTCTAAGTTCAAACCCAATATATCATGATCAATTCAATTTAACATTCAACTTAATACACTTAACACTTTTCATATATGTCAACTTAACAAGTCACCTATCAAGTATCATACTTATTTCTTATGACCAATTCATACAATCAATCTCATTATCCATTTAAGATCATTAACTCATCATTAACTCATCATAATACCTATTTCCCATATCACTATATCATATTCACATATTAATCACAATATATGGTTAAGATACCCTAAGTATACCTAATTGTCTCTAGACTTGTCTAGAGTTATTCCTTCAACCAACACACAATTTATCATTAATCATTCATGTATACATGTCATCAATCATTAAATATATCACATAAAAATTATAGACATTGGGATTGAATTCCCAATGTAGGTCGAATTATACAATTAAGTAAAAGCATGATTTTTTTTACTTTTTGCACTTTCCATTCATTACAGTAATATGTAAAAACATAGTTTAAACTAATATTTTTCATGTAATCAAAATAAAAATCATTTTAGAATACTTTAATGCACAAATTGGCAGCCATGTATTTATATATGCATGCAAATTTTCCAACTTTAGGTTTTAGGATGAAAACCATGAATCTTTCTCTTTTCTGGTACTTTTCGATCATTACTATAATATGTAAACACATGATTTGAACTATTATTCTTCATCTAAACATAACAAAAATCAGTTTAGAATCCAATTATATACAAATCAACAGCCATAGGTAGTCCATATACATGAAAATTCCAATTTTAGGTTGTAGGGTGAAAATCATGAGTTCTTTTGCTTTTTGGTATTTTTTGATAATTAAAGTAATGTATAAAAATATGATTTAAATCAATATTTTTTTTATCTAAATACAACAAAAATCAATTTAAAACACAATAGAACACAAATTGGCTGCCCTTTCCCTTGTGTTTTAACCAAACTTTGAGTTTTAGGGTTCATCTTTGGAGGATTTCTCTTTCAAAAATTCACCTAGGCCAAATTTAATCAATGGAAATTAGTAAATAGTCAATTCAAAATAATTTGTCCATAATAAGTTTCATAAAAATCAAATAGCAAATTGAAAAGAGAGAAAAACTTATGAAAGTGGTCGCAAAATCGCAAGGTTTAAAGGTACCTTGTGAATTTCGGTTGAGAGAATATTTTTGAGAGAATTTTATGTTGGAAATATGATAGAAAACAGAATGGTGGCTGCTAAGGCTGGCCAAATTTTTTATTATATATGTAGGGTTTTGGACAATTTCCAAGTTTACCCTTAATGAGCTAGATGAGGAGTGTTTTGGTGTAATGGGCTTTTGGGAAATGGGGCCTTTTATTTAATTTATGGGTTGATTATAGGTAATTAAAATAACATATTTTTCTTATTATTATCATTAAAATTCCCTTCAAAATATTTATTTAAAAATATTTTTAAAATGTTCATAAAAATTATTTTATGCTTAAAAATTATTTTTTGCATGAAAATTCATTTTATGTGCAATAAATAATTTTATGCTAATGCACTACATATAAATCATTTATTTCACATTAATAATTTATATTATGCACATTAGAACTAATCTAACATGCCACATACTCATTAATCACATCACACATGAAATTTTCATAAAATAACATATTTTGCCATAATAACTCTAAATTCAAGTAATTGGTAATGAAAATTCCAAGGGTGGTTATGGGTTGTTATAGTGTATGTTGTCTATTTTATGAAATATATATGTGATATATATGAATGCATGTTATGTATGTTTTAAATGGATAATGTGCAAAGTGAGACTAATCAATAAAGCCCGAAAATCTTCTAAAGAAAATATCGAGTCATGATTCTTCATTGGAGCAAAAATTTAAGAAAAATTCAAACAATTATGTCATCAATTATGGATACATAGGGGTGATATATTTGGTTTTAATTTTTTCTTGAATTTATTGCAAAGCATGTGATGTTATGAGTATAGGATACATTGTATGTCAATAACGACAATGAGTATATGAGACATATAAAGTTCAAATCATTATACTTATTGATCCAATGGGTTTGACTTGACTAATGTGAAAAGCCAATAATGACAATGCGTATTTGAGGTTGGAAACATTAGGAGCAGGATTGATTGAAACTCACAAAGAGTTGTGATGAACAAGTGTTGTTCACTTGTTAGATATCAAAATTCCAATAAGGACAATGTTTATCTAAGGAATTTGTGATAATCTGATAAGAATTCAATCAGCTACTAGAAATCCACCTCAACAGGATTTTTGTTTCTTATTTAGAAGTATAGGATTCATAAAATTAGTAGGATTACTGTTTTGATTGAAGACCAAATCATTATGGTAGCTATACAATTACATAAGTTATTAATCTTATTATTTTCTACATTTTGATAATATGAAATTGACAACCTACTTATGAATATATTTGATTCTTTTAGGCTCATAGGGCCTAAATCTATAGTCCTTGCATTTGAGTACATAATGTATGTATTTAACTTGATTTGTTCTTGGTCTTTTAGAGAAAAGACTGCTCCAAAAGAACATATCACTTTAAGTGCAATAGAAACAAAATATTGGATGAGGTTGATGCTATATGATTATTTTATAAGTCAAGGGTTGCAAAAACAACATATGAGCATAACAAGACTCCAAGTAATTATGTATCATCTATAAGAGTTGTATGATGAGCATAAATACATTGATTAGTATAAGATATTAAGGTAGTTATTTTGTTTGAATATGAAGAAAATTATAAAGAAAGAAAAAAGGAAAAGAAAAGAAAGAAAGAGGAAAGGAAAAGAAATTATAAAGGAAGAAAAGGAGAAAGTGTTTCTTCTTAATCTTTATAACTTTATTTTCTTTGCCTTCTCCATATTTTTTATTCTTATTCTTATTCTTACTATTCAACTAGAGTATGAAATTAGAGAAAAGAAATCAAAGAAGAAAATATTTCATCTTTAATTTCTTGTTCTTCTATTTTTCTATCTAGTATTCTTTGTGAAAGAATTTGAATTACGAGTAGCCTCCTTTATTTCTTACTAATTTTTAATGAAACTAAATTTGGAATTATTTTCGTATGATGAGTAAATTCATCAAACAACTAGAGAGTCTAGATGTTTTGATGAATAATAATTTTCAAATAGTTTAATTCTTCAAATTCATTCCAAATTTCCATTAGATGGAAAATGCACTTTAAAGTAATAGAAAAAGTTTTTATTATAAATCCTAAAAGGGAAATTGCAAGGGATAAGTCTTTAGATGATGCTATAGTTGATAAAATAAAATGTTTCTATTGTCAATGTTAAGAATATTGGAGAAGTAATTGTTCAAGTACTGAGAATACTAAAAAAGACAAATAGAAGGATAGACCTTATGAAGGAAAATCTATCTCTTGTTACTATATTCCAATGATTCATATAGTTCATATGTTGCTCTGATTCATTATATAGGTGCTTCTATGCATTATGCATAATTAGAGTAAGTAATAAAGTATGGAGATTAGATGAAATGATTTTGAAAATCTAAGTGTAACAACCACACCTACCTTAGGAGTTTCGTGACTAATTACTTAAATTTATAGTCATTATGGCCAAGTGTGTGCTTTTATGAAAATTCATGCGTTAAGTGATTGATGAGTTCGTGGCATGTTAGATTAGCCCTAAATTGCATAATATGAATTATTATGGTGAAACAAGTGATTTATATGAAATGCATGAGCATAAAAATATTTATTTCATATAAATTGAATTTTCATGCACAGAGCGATTTTTAAGCAGAAAATAATTTTTACGAGCATTTTAAAAATATTCTAAAATAAATATTTTGGGGGGGGGATTTTAATGAAAATAATAAGAAAAATATTTTTATTTTTAATTACCTATAATCAGCCCATAAATTAAATAAAAAGCCCCAATTTTTCAAAAGCCCACTACACCAAAACATTCCTCACCATTCTATTTTCTATCATATTTCCAGTAGAAAATTCTCTAAAAAATAATCTCTCAACCGAAATTCACAAGATACCTTCAAACCTTGCCATTTCGCAACCATTTTCATAAATTTTTCTTTCTTTTCAATTTACTATATGATTTTTTTAAACTAATCATGAGAAAATTATTTTGGACTGAGTATTTACTAATTTCTATTGATCAAATTTGGCATAGGTGAATTTTTGAGAGAGAAATCAATTTTTCTACCAAAAACACAAACCTGTCTATGCGAATCCTCCAAAGGTGAACCCTAAAACTCAAAGTTAGGATTTTCATGCATAATAAGGGGCAAGGCTACCGATTTGTATGTCATTATGTTCTAAACTAATTTTTGTTGTGTTTAGATGAAAAATATTAATTTAAATCATATTTCTATATATTACTGTAATGATCAGAAAATACCAAAAAACAAGAGAACTCATGATTTTCACCTTACAACCTAAAATTAGAATTTTCATGCATATGTAGTACCAAGGGCTACTGATTTGTGTATATTTGGATTCTAAACTAATTTTGGTTATGTTTGGATGAAGAATAATGATTTAAATCATGTGTTTATATATTACTGTAATGATCGAAAAGTACTAGAAACAAGAAAGATTCATGGTTTTCATCTTAAAACCTACAGTTAGAAAATTTCATGCATAAAAATATCTATGGCTATTGATTCATAAGAATTAGCATTCTAAAATGATTTTTGTTTTGAATACATGAAAAATATTGGCTTAATTCATGTATTTGCATATTATTGTAATGAATGGAAAGTGCAAAAAGTAAGAAAAATTCATATTTTCCTCTTGTTGGGTAATTCAGCCAACCTAGGGATTTTAATCCCAATGTCTGTAATTTTTATATAATAAATTTTAATGATTATTGACATGTATACATGAATGATAAATGATAAAATTGTATGTTGGTTGAAGGAATAACTCTAGACAAGTCTAAAGACAATTAGGGTTTCCTAACTCTATTTCTATATTGTGATTAATATGTGTATATGATTAAGTGATATGGGAAATAGGTTTTATGATGAGTTAATAATGAATTAATGATCTTAAATTGACTATGAGTTTGATTATATGGATTGGTCATGAGAGATGAGCATGACACTTGAAAGGTTACCTGCCAAGCTGACATATATGGAAAGTGTTAAGGGTACTAAGTGGAATGTGAAATGAAATTGATATTAAGATCATAAAATATTGTGTTTGAATTTAGAAAAGTCTTGGTATGAGTAAAAATCTATTTTCATATGAGCCTATAAAGGCTAAGTGTGCAAGACTTAAAAAGTCAACATGTTATGTGCAAGTGATGAGTGCACTTTTATGTGCAACTCCAAGTGTTTATAAACATTATATGTGCATGGGATAGTTATGGGATATGATGGCATGATAATTAAGCAAATACTAAGTATTGCATTAAATATTATGTTAGAGCTTGAGGAGTAGTAAAAGTTCAAGGGGCTACAAGTATTAGGAGCAAAGGAATCACAAGGCGAGCAAACATTATATTCATGTTACAAGTACAAGTGACTATGTTATGGGAACCTTTGAGATTCTTGAAACCCAAGTCTTTTCTACTTTCAATTACTATTATATGATTTCTTTGTTAAACTTGGGTTGCCAAAGGACAATTGGTCTAAAGCCATTATTGTTATTCAATGATATGAAAGATCTTTTGTAATTGTTGCCTTATCCTACTTTCTTTTTGGAATCATACAATTATCTTATCTTTTGTTCAATAAGTGAAATTGTTATTGCTATTATGCTACATGTTATTGTTCTCTTAAGTACTATTGATATAAGTGATTACCATTAGCTCTAGCTATATGCAGAAATCCTCGTGCCAATGCGGATAATTATCGGAACCTGTGCATATGGTCCTTGGCCCAGGGCATGGCCATGGCCAAAATTACCCAAAAATTGCATTGTTTCTCAATTTTTAATCATAATTCGAGCTCAAATGATCATGACATTCCAAAATATGAATAATTCCTAGAAATTATTCTTAAAAGCACTTGAACAAACAAATTAAACACAATTTAAAGAATAAAACATGCTAAATCAAGGGGCAAAACGTAGAAATTCATTCACTTATCAAAGTCCCCCTCACTTGAGTATTTTCTTGTCCTCAAGTAAATTAAATTGTAACAATAATAAGAAAGAAAACCCACCCTCTTTAGTCAAAGAAATTCTAAAAGATTTACAACAACTTGAAATCAGTAAGGCTCAAACATGGTAGCCAAATCAAGAAATCTCTAAAACAAATCTCAAAAAAGAAATTGAAACCTAAATTCTAAAGTTACAAGTTTGAGCAAATAATTTCACAGAGACAAAAGTTCAAGCAAAGTAGATTTATAAGGATTTTTCCCTTAGGTGACTACTCACTTGACTTTTCATTGACTATGCATTTCAATTCATGTTTTCTTTTCAATTAACTAAGGAGCCCAACTTGTTTGAATTATCATCCTAGCCTTTTTATGTGAATGCAAACACTTGTAATGCCAGCCCCCAGTTACTCAACTAGAATCACACATTCAAATGGCTATTAGCACTATTCATATTCTCAACCCCTTTTGTTTAAAAGAGTCAAGAACAACAGAATATGTAAACATTTTCAAAGCTCCTTTGCACAATCTTTTTTTTTTTGGGTATATACTTATGTTATTTTCTTTCTTCTTTTTTTTTTCCAAGAAAAACAATTAAGCTACCTCAGGTATTAAGCATTTCTACTAAACCAGAACAAAATTAATAGTAGAATAAAATAGGCTCAAAAAGTGTAACTAAAGTTTCAAATTTCAGGCAAAAAAAAAAAAAAAAGATTTGCAAAAATTTAATTCCCTAATCATGACCACCACATTCATTCCACACTGCAACAAGTCATTGTCATAGCAAAATTAGACCAATTTTTCACTAGAGAGTTAATTTCAAATCAAACAATTACCATAACTCAATTCACTCAATCTCAAGATTCAATTAAAGATAGGGCATAGGGCAGGCATGATTTTCAGCAATCATAGCTTCCCCCTCTATGCTCTCCCATAGATCACTATCATCAGAAGAGAGTTCCACAACACTTGACTCCACTCCATTCATGTCCCATTACTAGATTTAGGTTGCTCACTTAAGCAATCATCAAATTCTATATGCAGCAGCCCTAAGTTGTCCTTACCATTCTCTTATTCATAACTATCATCATTCCACAACTAAGTTGTGGTAGTGATCCTTTGTTGTTCTACCAGAATGGGTTAAGCATAGCTAGGCAAATTATCTTCTAGTTGAGCACTTAAAAACTCTAAAATCTGCGCAACTTGAATTTCTAGGTTGTGAAGAGATGCCTATTGGTTCTCCAGAGTTGTTTCAATGCTCTGAAATCTTTTATCTGTTGTTGATACTAAAGTCACAAACATTTCTTCCAACCTCTGCTCCTCTTGTGCATGCTTATCATCCTCCAATGTGATGTCTACTTCAAACTGAGTTGGGAAGCTAGCTTCTGATGTATTGTTTCTGCTACTCTCCATTTCTTTAGCCTAATTCTCCATAGACCACTTGAATCTTTCCAACACAAGCTCGAGGGATGACTTTTTTTTTGGTGCTCCCCATCCATATTCTACTTAGAAATCAATTTGATAGGGATACAGATCTCCTTAATATCCCTATTCTTGATTTGGGCAAGAACCCCACTAATGATAATTCCATTCAGCCATGGAGATAATTTTTTTTTTATCTGAAACACAAACTCAAAACAAAATGTAAAATCGAACAAACAAATAAAAACAAAAAGACATTAAAATAAAAACTAGATCAACAGTCTCCATCATATTGCTAATATTGTATACAAGTCTCCCCAGCAATAGCACCATTTATTTATTTATTTATTTATTTTTGAAAATAAAACAATCCAAAGATAAATTGATTCAAAACAAATTATTCAATTCATACAATTAAGAACTAGGGTTCATCTTTATCTAGATAAATAACAAATTAGTTCATATTAGAGAATTAAAATAAAGAATACAAGAGAAGGTAAGGGAAACTCCAATAATCCATGGATGATGAGAAATCCTTACTTCGATCTTTATTCCTCTCTAAAATCTGTAACTTATTGGATCTTCACTATGAAAATTATGCACAAAACTCAATATCCCCCTTTGAGGGAGGCTATTAAAAACCCAAGAGAAAAAGCTCTCTTTTTTTTTTTTTTATGTAAATTATGTCCTTCTATAGTTCTATGAGGCTTATTAGGGTTTGGATAGGTGTCAAAAATGGATTGGCCAATTTTTGCCATGTCAGTATAGCTAAATTAGGTGCCAACATACAATATCTGGATTTCATGCCAATTTTGGATTATAAAATGAAGGAATTGGAATTTTTGGTCTCCTTAACATTAATAGCTCTTTCTCTTAGCTTTCCAAAGGTACCTAAATCATCTCAATTGGATTTTTGTAAATCAGGTTATGCTTAAAATACTACAAGATGTTCAAAACCATCAAAACTCCATAGCACCACACGGCCAGGGACATGCCAGTGGCTCTTGGGCATGTAAAGCTACTAGAATTAAGCTCTTATGCCATTCCTAGGGCCAACATGACCATAGCCAAAATTACCTAAAAATTACACTGTTTCTGGATTTTTAATTGCAATTCAAGCTCAAATGATCATGATATTCTAAAATATGAATAATTCCTAGAAATTACTCTGAAAAGCACTTGAACAAACAAATTAACTCAATTTAAAGAATAAAAAATGCTAAATCAAGGGGCAAAACATAGGAATTCATGCACTTATCAATCCTAACCTGATGGATAGGAGTAATATATCCACCTTAGCTAGAAGGGGCAATTCTAGTTATAGAGCCTGATCAGTTTTAAGACTCTTTATAAGTGATGGGTTGGGAGTTAGAAATTGATATAATGCCACCTCTCCCTAGAGTGAATGAGCTAAAATAGCCATCAACTCTTTATAAGTGATAAGTATTATAAGTGTGATTTCTACGAACCTTGCTAATTTGCAAACTATAATTCATGAATTTTAAATCATGAACTATGTGTTATAAGCTATGGGCCCTTTTTAAGGGAATATTTTTTATTGTTTAAGCTATATTATTTATTCATTAATATTATCTATCTCACTCCTTTTTCCTTGTGTGGTTCCAGGTAAGCATTATGAGGAGGCAAGATGATTGCTCAAGCAACCTGCTCTGCTTGGGAAATTCCCTTGTCAAAATTATTCTTATACCATATTATGTTAAGTCTTTAGACGCTCTGGGAGTTATTGTGATGGGAACTTTATTTTTGGAAAATTATGTTTTGGCGACTTTATTTGGAGTCAATGCATTATTGTCTTATGGATTGTATTTAAAGTACATTTTAACTTTCGCAACTTAAGATTTTCTCTTAAATGGTTTAATTAAGTTAGTGCATGTGGTTTGGTACAATCCTAGGCAATATTTGTATATGTATGAGTGGGTTTTATGGGCGTGGGTGACCTTATATCTCCTCTTGTTCTAGGACCATCATATCTCTAAAATTGGGATGTGACAAAGTTAGTATTGGAATTATGGTTTTAAGTCTAGTTTAGACTTCTATTTATTAGGTTGGTTAAGTATAATCCTGAAGCATAGGAATTTTTCTGTCATGTCACTTGTAGTCTATCGCTAGTATAGTTTTGCAAATCCAAGTAAGTTATAATACTTTTTATTATTGTTTGTTTGTGTGCCTTACGATTCCTTTACTAGATGACCATGAAGATCACCCCTGCTAGAGGACCCAGGCCTAAGGCACCCCGTGTGACTTGCAAGAGGACTTGGATGTAGGTGTTCAAGAAAGTCATGCCTATTATTCACCCTAAGAGGGAGAAGACCATTAATGAGGAGTAGGATCCTAAGGAGTGCCCAGATTATGATTGGGTTCATAATAAGATCCAGAAGCTAGAAGAAGACTACTCAAGCCTGGCAAAGGAAAATCAAAGTCTGAGGTCTCTAGTGCATACTTTGAGGGAGGATATTAAACAAATTAGGGCTGGGATTAGTAAGTTGAGGATATACTACTCACTATCGAGATCCTTGTCTTCGACTAGTCACCAGTGAGATAGAGATCTCCTTTGTTACTGATATGGTAGCAGTGGTCATATAGCTCTTAAGTGCTCTTTCATTGATTGTTTGCCTACTCAACCTTGGGTGTTACTCGACGACTACCCTGGTGAAGGACATACGAGGGCTAGAGTGAGTAGTTGGTAATGATTGGTGTAGCAGTATAGGACTTTTTATGATAAGAATGATATTTCTTTTGATTTCCTGGCTATTTAATATGGATTGATTGCTTTTATTACTTGTGACTTGTTTAACTTAAATATGATAGGGAAATTTATAATGCCATAAGTTACATGTTACATGATTATGATACATGATACATGCTTTGATATATATTTTATGTGATATATGATATGCGATATGTGATCTGAGATGTAATTGGATATGAAAATGGGGTTAGATGGGTTAGTAGGGAGTTAGCATTAAATTCCCTTATCATGGTAGCAGAATGCCTTCCAAAAAGAAAGTTTGCACAACTGCTCAACCTGTTAGGGCTAGCGAGGATGCGATATTAGACTTTGCTTTGAATGCTGCATTTGCACTTACAAGGTCAAGAGAAAGATCTAACTCGAAAGCACTGACCATGGGCTCTAGCGAGCAAGCCTCTTTGTAAGAGGTTCATGCTATGTGCAAGGAAATGAGGGATTTGCGTAAGGAATTGGACAAGCTGTGAGTTCAAAGGAGAGAAGTGTCACCGACATAAGATGGAAATAGAGTTCCACCTCCTGCAGTAGTGGCACTTGCATGGAGGGAAAAGAAGTGGCTACCTAATGAAAGGATGAATATCTCAAAGTTCAAAAAGCTTTAGCCACTACCTTTTATGGTGAAGAGGGTGATGACCCTCATGAATTCTTGGATGAGATGGACAAGCTAGTCTGTCGGTTATCTTACTCGGATGCCCGAGTGATTAACTTGGTGGGTCTCCAACTTAAAAAGAAGGCTTGGTACTAGTTCGAGAGAAATATTGAGGAGCAACCATATGGAGCTGACCCACGTATGTGGGTAGAATTTAAGTAAGAGGTGATGGATTAATTATTGCTTGAAGGCAAAAGGCAAGATAAGGCACTATAGTTTGAGCAACTAAAGCAAAAGCCTAGAATGCCGATATCAGATTATGTTAAGGAGTTCAATTAACTTAACAAGTTTGTTATCTACATCATTCCTACAAAAGCTAGCCATATCAACCGCTTCCTAAGAGGGTTGATCATACCTTTATTTAACTCATTAGCAGCAACTGAATTCTCAACCTTGGCTAAGCTGATAGATAATGCCAAGATAATGGAAAAAAGATATAAGGCCAAGAGGGCTGAATGAGTTAAGCAGGAACAGAAAGGAAAGCATAAAAATAAGAGTTATGGAGGCCAACATAGAGAAGGAGGAGGCCTAAGGAAGGAATTTTCTGCATCTTTAACACTTGGACTATGGAATGGTCAAGCTAAGCGGGATCTCCCCATTTGTGGCAAGTGTGGAAAGAAGCATCCTGGAGTGTGCCAAAGAATTTCTAGTGCATGCCTAAAGTGTAAGCAAATGGGTTATTTCATCAAGGACTGCCCTTAGACAAGGAATCTAGGGAATGCGACCTCAGCACCTCCATAACTAGATCATTTCAACCCTAAGTGCAAGGAGCTAAGAGCAAAGGGCCAGCTAATGGAAATACACAGACTACAAACAATAGGAGCAAGGGTCGAGTCTTCGCACTAAATTAGCAAGATGCTCACGCTTTGCACACTGCCATCACAGGTATCATTCCTATCCAGAATTCTAGTGCAAGATGTTTGATTGATTCTAGTGCTATGCATTCTTTTGTATCACCATGTTTTGCTAAGAGTCTTAGTAGAAATAAGGAATTAATGATTGAACTCTTAATAGTGTCAACTCCTTTAGGTGAGGTGGCGGAAGTGAAATATGTATTTAAGGATTGTGAAGTAGACATAAATGGGCAAAAACTTCCTGTAGAATTGTTAGAATTAGATGTATTAGAATTTGATGTGATCTTAGGAATGGATTGGTTATATGAGTAAAGGGCTCATATCGACTATAGAGAGAAGCCAGTAGAATTTTGAAATAAGGACGGGGAGGAGCTTAAGTACCAAGGAGAAAGGAATGAGAAACCTTTAAATTTGATATCAGCCTTAGGAGCAAGAAGAATGTTAAGGAAAGGGTACCAAATGTACTTAGCTCATATAGTAGATACTAATAAGGAGATCACCATTTAAGACAAGAGTATACCAGTGGTGGATGAATTCATAGACATCATTCTAAAAGACCTACCTAGAATACCATCGGACCATGAGATCGAGTTCAACACCGAACTATTTCTGGGTACACAGCCTATATTGATACTACCATATCGTATGGCACCGGCGTAGTTGAAGGAATTAAAGACATAATTACATGACCTACTCAATAAGGGATTCATCTGATCGAGTAGCTCGCTATAGGGCACTCCAGTGTTATTCTTGAAAAAGGAGGATGGCTCGTTCAGGATGTGCATAAATTATCGCCAACTTAATAAAGTCACTATGAAGAATAAGTATCCTTTGCCAAGGATAGATGATCTTTTTTATCAACTACAATGAGCTGGCTATTTCTCCAAGATCGACATAAGGTCTAGCTATCATCAACTAAAGATCTATGGAGAACACATCTACAAAACTGCCTTCCGTATAAGATACGATCATTATGAGTTCATGGTCCTACCATTCAGTCTGATGAATGCTCCTATTGCTTTCATAAACTTGATGAATCGAGTATTCAGGCCATTCCTCGATAAGTTCATGATTATTTTCATTGACAACATCCTGATTTACTTGAAGAGTAAAGAAGAGCATGAAGAGCATCTGAGAATCATGTTGCAGACACTACATAATCAACAACTCTACGTAAAGCTATCTAAGTGTGAGTTTCGGATAGAGTTTATCAAATTTCTTAGGCATGTAGTAAGTAAAGAAGGAATTCAAGTTGACCTTAAGAAGGTTAAAGTGGTAGCTAATTGGCCATGACCCATAATAGTTTTTGAAATTTAGAGTTTCTTGGGCATGGCTAGTTATTATCGTAGATTTGTACATGACTTCTCTAAGATAGCATCACCATTGACAAAGTTGACAAGAAAACAAGTTAAGTTTAATTAGGAGGAGTCCTATAAGGAGAGTTTTCAAAAGCTTAAGAAGTGCTTGATATCAGCTCTGGTTCTGGCATTGTCCAAAGGTGAAGAAGGATTCACAGTCTACTGCGATGCCTTGAGTGTAGGACTTAGATGTGTCTTGATGCAAAATGGTAAAGTCATTGCCTATGCATCATGACAACTTAAGAAGCATGAAGTAAACTACCCTACTCATGACTTTGAATTGGCCGTGGTGGTGTTCACTCTTAAGATCTAGAGACACTACATGTATGGGACAAAGTGTGAGATCTATATGGATCATAAGAGTCTACAGTACATCTTGAGCCAAAGAGACCTCAACCTAAGGTAGAGGAGATGGGTCGAACTGTTGAAGGACTATGACTATCAGATTCTTTACGATCTTGAAAAGGCGAACGTGGTGGCAAACTCTTTGAGTCAGAAATCAATGGGAAGCCTAGCCTATATGACCGTGCAAAAGAGGTCGATCATGAAGGAGTTAAAGGGATTGTTTAGTCAGGGCTTGAGGATGGAGATTGGAGAATTGCGAGCTTTAATGGCTCATTTTCAAATGAAGTCAAAGCTAGTGGAGAAGATAAAGACTTCACAAGATAAGGACCCATACTTGGTTAAGTTAAAGGATGAGCCGAAGGAAGGAAAGAACCTTGAGTACCTAAATGGATGTGGGAGTGTATCACTATAGACTTCGTAATTGGGTTACCTAGAACCTTCAAGGGTTATGACTCTGTATGGGTCATAATGGACCAACTGACAAAGTCTACCCATTTTCTACAAGTCAAGACCACGTACTTTACATCTCAATATGTGCAACTATACATTGACAAAATTGTGAAACTGCATAGAGTACCAATCTCTATCATCTCAGATCAGGGCATTCAATTCACTTCAAGGTTCTGGCAAAAGTTGTAAGAAGTATTAAGAACACAATTGGATTTTACTACCATATTTCACCCTTAAATGGATGGACAGTCTAAAAGGACAATTCAAACACTCGAGGACATGCTAAGGATGTATGTCCTGGACTTTGATGGTAGCTGGGATAAGTACCGGCCCCTGATCTTGTTTGCCTACAACAACAGCTATCATTCATCTATTAGCATGGCACCATACGAAGCATTATATGTGAGGAAATGTCATTCTCCAATATGTTAGGTTGAGCCTCGAGACAAGGATGTGGAGATGCTAGAATTGCTTAATGAGACTACTGGAAAGGTACCTTTGATTTAAGATCGACTGAAAATGGCCTTCAGTTGACAAAATAGCTATGCAGACCCTAAGAGGAAGGACATACATTTTGCCACGAGAGATCACATCTTCTTGAAGGTTTTCCTAATGAAAGCTATCATGAGATTCAGCAAGAGAGGGAAGCTATTGCCTCGCTTTATTAGTCTTTTTGAAATCTTGGATAAGGTTGGGGAAGTGTCTTATAGACTTGTCTTACCCCTAACTATGGCGCACAAGCACCCGGTTTTCCACATCTCAATGTTAAGGAAATATGTGTCAGATCCATCTCATGTGTTGTCACCACCAGACATCGCAATAGATGAGCAACTGTCCTATGAAGAATTACCATAGTGGATCGACAAGTAAAAAGGTTAAGGAACAAGGAGATATCCATGATCAAGATTCAATAGCGAAATCATGGAATGGACTAGTGTACTTGGGAAGCTGAGGAGGAGATGTGGTAGAAGCATCCTCAACTTTTTGAGAGCATATAAATAAGTATCTAAATTTAAGGATAAATTTTTTTTTAAAGGGGGGGGGGGGGGGGGGAGAGAGAGAATGTAACAACCCATACCTATCCTAGGAGTTTTGTCACTAATTACTTGAATTAAGAGTTATTATGGCTAAGTATGTGATTCTATAAAAATTAATGTGTTATGTGATTGATGAGTATGTGGCATGTTATATTAGCTTTAATATACATAATATGAACTATTATGGTGAAATAAGTAATTTATATGAAATGCATAAGCATAAAAATATTTATTTCACATAAATTGAATTTTCATGCACAAAGCGATTTTCAAGCATAAAATAATTTTTATAAGTATTTTTAAAATATTCTTAAATAAATATTTTGGGGGGAATTTTAATGAAAATAATAAGAAAAATATTTTTATTTTTAATTACCTATAATCATCCCATAAATTAAATAAAAAGCCTAATTTTTCAAAAGCCCACTACACTAAAACACTCTTCACCTAGCTCATTAAGGGTAAACTTTGAATTTGCCCAAAACCCTAAATATTTAAACTAAAATTCAGCCAGCCTTAGTAGTAGTAGCCACCATTCTATTTTTTATCATATTTTCAGCAAAAAATTCTCTCAAAAATAATCTCTCAACTGAAATTCACAAGGTATCTTCAAACCATATGATTTTGCGACCATTTTTGTAAGTTTTTCTTTCCTTTCAATTTACTATCTAATTTTTTTAAACTAATCATGAGAAAATTATTTTGGGCTAAGTATTTACTAATTGCTATTGATTAAATTTAGCCTACATGAATTTTTGAGAGAGAAATCAATTTTTTCACTGAAAACACAAATCTCTCTACGCAATTCCTCTGAAGGTGAACCCTAAAACTCAAAGTTAGAATTTTCATGCATAATAAGGGGAGCGGCTGCTAATTTGCCTATCATTGTATCCTAAACTGATTTTTGTTGTGTTTAGATAAAAAATATTGATTTAAATCATATTTTTCTATATTACTGTAATGATAAGAAAATACCAAAAAGCAAGAGAACTCATGATTTTTACCCTACAACCTAAAATTGAAATTTTCATGCATATGTAGTACCAAGGGTTGGTGATTTGTGTATATTTGGATATTAAACTAAATTTTGTTATGTTTGGATGAAAAATAATGGTTTAAATCATGCGTTTACATATTATTGTAATGATCGGAAAGTACCGAAAATAAGAAAGATTCATTGTTTTTATCCTAAAACCTAAAGTTGGAAAATTTCATGCATAAAAATATCTATGGCTATTGATTCATAAGAATTAGCATTCTAAAATGATTTTTGTTTTGAATACATGAAAAATATTGGTTCAAATCATGTGTTTGCATATTACTGTAATGAATGAAAAGTGCAAAAAGTAAGAAAAATTCATATTTTCCTCTTATTGGGTAATTCGGCCAACCTAGGATTTTAATCCCAATGTCTATAATTTTTATATAATATATTTTAATGATTATTGACATGTATACATGAATGATAAATGATAAAGTTGTATGTTGGTTGAAGGAATAACTCTAGACAAGTCTAAAGACAATTAGGGTTTCCTACTCTATTTCTATATTGTGATTGATATGTGTACATGATTAAGTGATAAGGGAAACAAGTTTTATGATGAGTTAATAATGAATTAATGATCCTAAGTTGTCTATGAGTTTGATTGTATGGATTGGTCATGAGAAATAAGCATGACACTTGAAAGGTCACTTACTAAGCTGACATATATGAAAAGTGTTAAGAGTACTAAGTTAAATGTTAAATGGAATTGATATTAAGATATAAAATATTGTGTTTGACTTTAGAAAAGTCTTGGTATGAGTTATAATATGTTTTCATATGGGCCTATAAAGGCTAATTGTGCAAGACTTTGAAAGTCAACATGTTATGTGCAAGTGATGAGTGCACTTTTATGTGCAACTCCAAGTGTATATGAACGTTATATGTGCATAGGGTAGTTATGAGATAGGATAGCATGATGATTAAGCAAATGCTAAGTATTACATTAAATATTATGTTAGAGCTTAAGGAGTAGTAGAAGTTGAAGGGGCTACAAGTATTAGGAGCAAAGGAAACACAATGTGAGTAAACATTATATACATGTTACAAGTACAAATGATTATGTTATAGGAAACTTTAAGATTCTTGAAACCCAAGTCTTTTCTACTTTCAATTATAATTATATGATTTCTTTATTAAACTTGGGTTGCCAAAGGACCATTGGTCCAAGGCCATTATTGTTATTCAATGATATGAAAGATCCTTTCTAATTGTTGCCTTATCCTACTTTCTTTCTAGAATCACACTATTATCTCATATTTTATTCAATAAGTTAAATTGCTATTGCTATTATGCTACATGTTATTTTTCTCTTAAGTGCTATTAATATAAGTAATTACCATTAGCTCTAACTATGGTACCTCTAATTCTTATACAGAAATTCTCGTGCCGATGTGAGTAATCATCTTAACCTGTGCACATGGTCCTAACCTGATGGATAGGGGTGGTGTATCCAGCTCAGCTAGAAAGGGCATGTCACATCTCAATGTTAGATACATGATGGTCCTAGAACATAGGGAGTCATAATGTAACAACCTACACCAACCCTAGAAATTTTTGTGATAATTTGCTTGATTTAGAACTATTAAGGTTAAGTGTGTGCTTTCGTGAAAATTAGTAATCTATGTGATTGATGAGCATGTAGCATATTAAATTTATTTTAATATGCATATTATGAGTTATATTGTGAAATAAATGATTTACATGAAATGCATTTGCATAAAAGAAGTTATTTTAAGTAAAATGAATTTTCATGCATAAAGAAAATTTTTAAGCATAAAATGATTTTATAAGTATTTTAAAATAATTTTTAAAATAAATATTTTGGGAGAAATATTATAGAAATAATAAGAAAAATGTTCTTTTTATTTTAATTATAAACAGCCCAAAATTTAAATAAAAAGCCCAAATACCCAAAAGCCCACTACACTAAAATCCTCCTCACCTAGTTCATTAAGGGTATTAGTGGGAATTGCACCTAAACCCTAATATATATTGTAAAATTCGGCCAGCCTAGGGTTCCAGCAGCCATCACTTTATTTTTTCTATATCTTGGTAGAAAAATTCTCTCAAAATATTTCTCTCTACCGAATTAAAAAAACACCTTTCAGTTTCGCGATTTCTTGACTGTAATCGTAAGTTTTTCTTCTCTTTCAATTTCTAAACTGATTTCTATGAAATAAAATATGGGAAAATTATTTTGAACTAGATGGTTATTGATTTTTACAGACTTAATTCTGTTTGGGTATTTTTTGGGAGAGAAAATCTATTTTCTACCGAAAACACAAATCTTTTTGCGAGATTTCTCCAAAGGTGAATTCTATAACTTAAAATCACAATTTTTATGCATAAACATCACTAGAGGGGGGCGATTTGTGCATTATTATTTTCTAAATTGTTTTTGATTTGTTTTGATGAAAAATATTGGATTAAATAATATTTTTGCATATTTTTGTGATGACCGGAAAGTTTCGGAAAATAAAGGAGTTCAAGGTTTTTGTGCTAGAACTTAGAAGTTGGAAAATTCTATTATTAAATTAATATGTGGCTGCCAATTTGTGTGAGAAAGCATTCTAAGATGATATTTATTTTGTTTAGATGAAAAATAATGATTTGAATCATGTGTATGTATATTGCTATAATGAACGAAAAGCGCGAAAAGTGCGAAAACTCATGATTTTTCACCTAAGCCTTAAAACTTAGAAATTTTTGTATAAATATTATCTATAGCTGCCGAATCATGCATGGATATGTTCTAAACTGATATTTACTAAGATTGAATGAAAAATAATGGTTTAAACAACTTGTTTACATATTTCTGAAATGACCGAAAATAAGAAAACTCATGGTTTTGTACCATATAACCCAAAAGTTGAATTTTCATATGTGAGAGATACTATGTGTGGCCAATTCATATGAATTAATACTTTAAAATGATTTTTGTTATGTTTACATGAAAAATCTTAGTTCAAGCCATGTTTTTACATATTTCTAAAATAGATAGAAAGTGCGAAAAGAAAGAGAACTTAATTTTTCCTTTGGTGAAGCATTCGGCCTACATTAACATTTTTGTCCCAATGTTTATAATTTTTATGTGATGTGTTTTGATGATTATTGATATGTATGTATGTATAATAAATGATAAAATTGCATGTTAGTTGAAGGTATGACCTTAGATAAGCTTAAAGGCATTTTGGTATACTTAAAGTATCTTAATCTTGTATTATTATTAGAATGTAAATGTGATTGGGAAATATGGAACTAGATGTTATGATGACTTAATAAGGAGTACATGGTTTTGAGTTGATGAAGTGACAATTGAACAAAAAGGATCATAAGAGTTAAGCATGACACTCGAAAGATTAATTATTAAGTTGACATGTATGGAAGTGTAAGGTGTATTAAGATGATTGTTAAAGTGAATTAATATTGAGGTAATAATATTGTGATGACCTTAGGAAGGTATTGACATGATTGTGATGTGTTTTCATGTGAGTCTATAAGGCCTAAGTGTGCAAGACTTTTAAAATCAACGTGTTATGTGCAAGTGATGAGTACACCTATATGTGAACTCTAAGTGTATATGTATGCTGTATGTGCATGGTGTAGTTATGGGATAGGAGCATCATGAGTAAATAAATACTAAGTATTAAATTAAATATTATGTTAGAGTTTGAGGAGCTTTAGAAGTGTAAAGGGACTATGTATACTTGGAGCAAAGGAACCCCAAGGTGAGTAAATGCTGTGTTCATGTTATAAGAGTGAACAACATTATGTTGTGTCATAAGAATGTGATATATTGTTATGTAAGCCTTTGTGATCTTTGAAACCCAAGTTCCTTTTATCCTAAAATTTAATTAAGTGATTTCTTTGTAAAGCTTAGGTTACCAAAGGACATTTGGTCCAAAACTATTTTGTTAATCCAATAAGAATTTCTCGTGATTATCACCCTAACTTATATTCTTTCTGGAACTACACTATCATTGTATCTTTTGTTCAAAAGTTAAACCACTATTGTTATTGGGATACATGTTATTGTTGCCTTATGTGATATTGTTAATTGTGATTACCATTAGCTCTAGCTATGGTACCTTCAACCCTTTATGCAGAATCCTTGTGCTGATGCGGGTAATCATCAAAACCTATGTACATGGTCTTAACCTGATGGATAGGGGTAGTGTATCCATCTCAGTTAGAAGGGGGCAGTTATAGCCATGAAGCCAGATCAGCTTCATGCCTTATAAGTGATAGGAGTTGGAATTTGGTATAAGGCCACCTCTTCTTAATATGTTTGAGTGATAGAGCAATAACCTTCACTCACTATGTGTTATAAGTGTGATTTCTACAAACTTGCCAAATTGAACCCTTGCTAAATTGTAACTTGATTCATGAATTATAAATCATGAACTATGTGTTTCCTTTTATAAAGAATATGTGATAATGTATGTGCTTTATCATTTACTCATTGAGATCATCTATCTCACCCCTTTTCCTTGTGTGGTTCCAGGTGAGCAAATGTAAGGAGGCAAGGTGATGGCTCAAGCATTCTACTTCGCTTAGGGGATTCCTTATCCAAGATATCAATAATACTATTTTATTAATTCTTGTCATTAGATGCTCTGGGAATGTTGATTGATACTCATTTTAGATATATTATTTTCCTTATAGATGTTATGTGTAATGTTTAATTATAGACTTCTACAATTAAAGTTATTCATCTAAATGTTTTAAATGAGTTATTGTAAGAGGTTTGATACGATCCTAGGCATGATTTGTTTGTGTGTAAGTGGGTTCTATGGGCATGGGTGACCTTATGTCTCCCCATGTTCTTGGACCATCATATCTCTAAGGTTGGGATGTGACACATAAGATCACCACCCCTATAGAACCCACTTATGAACATACAATCACTGCCTAGGATCATATCGAACCTCATGGATTAACTTAATAAAACCTTTTTGTGAAGGAAAAACCTTAAGTCGTGAAAGTTAAAAATATACTTTAATACAATTCATAAGAAAATAATAATAAGACTCCAAGTAAATTCTCCATCATAATATTCTAAAATAAAATTCCTATAATAATGCTGGAGCATCTAAGGACTCATCATAGTATGGTATTATTATAACTTTGACAAGGAATTCCCCAAGCGAAGTAGAATGCTTGAGCCATCACTTGCCACCTCATATTGTTCACCTAGAACCACACAAGGAAAAAAGTGTGAGATAAATGGTCTCAATGAGTAAACAATATAGCACATATAATAACATATATTCCTTTAAAAAGGAAACCCATAGCTTATAACACATAGTTTATGATTTACAATTCATGAATCAAAGTTTGCAATTTAGCAAGGTTTTCATTTTAGCAAGTTTGTAAAAATCACACTTATAACACATAACACATAGAATGAAGATTGTTGCCATAATCAATCAAACACATAGAGGAAATGTGGCATCAAATCAAATTCTAACTCCTATCACATAGAGAAATGTGATGTTGATCAGGCCCTACGGCTAGAACCACCCCTTCTAGCTGAGATGGATACACAACCCCTATCTATTGGGTTAAAATCGTGTGCACAGGTTCTAATGATTACCCACATCAGCATAAGGATTTTTGTATAAGGTTAGAGGTACCATAGCTAGAGCTAAAGGTATCCATATATAACAATAGCACTTAAGGCAACAATAATATGTATCATAATAGTGATAGCAGTTTAACTTTTTGAACAAAAGATACAAGGATAGTATAGTTCCAGAAAGAATATAAGTTAGGACAATAATCATGAAGGTATTATCATTGGATAATAAAAAAAAAAAAGGGGTTTTAGACCAATTGTCCTTTGGCAACCCAAGCTTAATAAAGAAATCATAGAGTTTCATTTTAAAATAGAAAATAACTTGGGTTTCAAGAATATCAAGGATTCACATATCATTATAGCTTGTACTTGTAACAATAATATAATGTTTACTCACCTTGTGGTTCTTTTGCTCCTAGCACTCATAGCCCTTAAACCTCTAATACTCCTCAAGCTCTAACATAATAATTAATTCACTACTTAGTATTTATTTTGTCATTATGCTACCTATCCCATAACTACCCCATGCACATATAACATTCACTTACACTTAGAGTTGCATATAGAAGTGCACCCATCACTTGCACATAACATGTTGATTTTAAAAGTCTTGTATACTTTGCCTTTATAGGTCCATATGAAATCACATAATACTTCATACCAATAATTTTTCTAAAGGCAAACACAATATCATGATCTCAATATCAATTCACTTTAACATTCCACTTAGTATACTTAACACTTCCATACATGTTCACTTAACAAGTAATCTTTTAAGTGTCATGCTTATCTCTTATGATCAATTCATATAATCAATCTCTTCATCAATTCAAGGTCATTAATTCATTATTAACTCATCATAAAACCTATTTCCATATTACTTAATCACATTCATATATTAATCACAATATAGGATTAAGATACCCTAAACATATCAAATTGCCTCTAGGCTTGTCTAGGGTTATTCCTTCAACCAAAATGCAATTTAATCATTTATCATTCATATATACATGTCAATAATCATTAAAATACATTACATAAAAATTATAAACATTGGAATAAAAATTCCTAAGTAGGCTGAATGCCCCTTAAACATATTCAAGGTAAACCTGAATTTTCTTACTTGTCATACATTCCGTTCATTACAGTAATATGCAAAAGCATTAATTAAACTAGGATTTTTCATGTAATTAAAACAGAAATCATTTTAGAACACTACACCATAGGAATTGGCATCCATATAGATATATATGCATGAAAAATTTCCAACTTTATGTTTTAGAATGAAAACCATGCTCCAATCTTGTTTTCGATACTTTCCAGTCATTACAGTAATATGTAAACACATGCTTTAAACCATTATTTTTCATCCAAACATAACAAAAATCAGTTTAGGATATAAAATCATACAAATCAGTAGCCCCTAAGGTTCATACACATGAAAATTTCCAACTTTTAAGTTATAGGACAAAAACCATGAATTTTCTTCTTTTTCGAAAATTTTCAGTCATTATGATAATATTTAGAAATATATTTAAATCAATATTTTTCATTTAAACACAACAAAAATCCATTTAGAACACAAATATGTATAAATCGACAGCCTCCCTTGAGTTTATGCATGAAAATTTCAATTTTGAGTTTTAGGATTCACCTTTGGAGGATTTGGGTAAAGAGGTTTGTGTTTTCGGTAGAAAAATTATTTTCTCTTCCAAAAACTCACTTAGGCCAAATTTAATCAATAAAATTAGTAAATATTTAGTTTAAAATAATTTTCTCATGATTATTTTCATAGAAATCAAATAATAAATTGAAAGGAGAAAAAAACTTACGAATACGGTCAAGAAATCGTAAGGTTGGAAGGTATTTTGTGAATTTTAGAAAAGAGAATAATTTTGAGAGAATTTTTCTGCTAAAATAATGAAATAATAGAATAGCTGGCCAAATTTCACTATATATATTTAGGGCTTTAGGTAATTTCTAAGATTACCCTTAATGAGCTAGGTTAGGAGTATTTTGGTGTAGTGGGCTTTTGGATATTTGGGCTTTTTTATTTAATTTTGGGGCTAATTATAAGTAATTAAAAATAAAATAATTTTCTTATTATTTTTATTAAAATCCCCCCCAAAATATTTATTTAAAATTATTTTAAAAATACTCATAAAGTTTATTTTACGCTTAAAAATCGCCTTTTTGCATGAAAATTCATTTTATGTAAAATAAATCATTTCATGCTAATGCACTTCATATAAATTATTCATTTCACAATAATAATTCATATTATGCATATTAAAATTAATTTAACATGCCACATACTCATAAATCACATCACACATGAATTTTCATAAAATCACATATTTGTCACAACAATTCTAAATTCAAGCAATTTGTCATGAAAACTCCTATAGTAGATGTAGGTTGTTACAGGGCAATTCTAGCTGTGAAGCCTGATCAATTTCAAGACTCTTTATAAGTGATGGGTTGGGAGTTGGAAATTAGTATAATGCCACCTCTCCCTAGAGTGAATGAGCTAAAATAGCCATCAACTCTTTATAAGTGATAAGTGTTATAAGTGTGATTTTTGCGAACGTTGCTGATTTGCAAACAATAATTCATGAATTTTGAATCATGAACTATTTGTTATAAGCTATGGGCCCTTTTTAAGGGGATTTGTGTTATTGTTTAAGCTATATTGTTTACTCATTGATATCATCTATCTCACCCCTTTCTCCTTATGTGGTTCCAAGTGAGTATTATAAGGAGGCAAGGTGATCGCTCAAGCAACCTACTCTGTATGGGAAATTTCCTTGTCAAAGTTATTCTTATGCTATACTATATTAAGTCTTTAGATGCTCCGGGAGTTATTGTGATGGGAACTTTATTTTTGGAACATTATGTTTTGGTGACTTTATTTAGAGTCTAAGCATTATTTTCTTATGGATTGTATTTAAAGTATCTTTTAACTTCCGCAACTTCAAGGTTTTCTCTTAAATGGTTTAATTAAGTGAATATATGTAGTTCAGTATGATCCTAGGTAATATTTGTATATGTATGAGTGGGTTCTATGGGCATGGGTGACCTTATGTCTCCCCATGTTCTAGGACCGTCATATCTCTGAAATTGGGATGTGACACTAAAGGGCAAAGATTTTGCTTCCAAAGAGCTTTTAGAATACTTCATGATGATTTTAAGAATCATATTTTGTATGTTTAGTATGTACTTAATGATGATTTTAAAATCATATTTTTTAAATCATATATGTATTTCATACTTAAGCTATATTATTCTGTAATTTAAAGGAATTGTAAATTCCGTTACTAGAAAAATGTTTGCATGGTTTATTATGGTAATAAACTTAAGAGTATGAATTATATGTTTGATGTATTATTATTAAGTTAATAATAACAAAACAACTTTAAGTACTTTTATTATAATGGCATAAAGAACTCTAATTTAAAACCACTATGATTTCTTTGATTAGTTTGTTTAGCTGAAGATAAGACAACTTAGTTGGATGACATGTGTAACTATCCTTTAGGGTGTGAACTTGTTTCAACTTAAAAGTCTAGTATCTAATGCAAAAACAACTAGATCACCTTTTGTTGGACAAAAGGATAGAAATCAAAGAAGTTTTAGAATTTATGTATATAGATACATAAATACCATTTGTGAAATGGTTAGTGGGAGTTTTTCCTAATTCATTGTATTTACCTAAATATATAATATTGACCCATTCAGAAAAAGGTAAATAAAATGAATTGTTCATTTGAATGTTTGAAATGTCAAGAAATTCAAGATGAAAAGGAAAATAAATATTAAGGGTACTTCATACAAAAAGGGAAAGAGTATCATAACCCTTTGATTTGATCAAAGTTGGGAGAACTTGATTACCAATTTTGAGGAATTTCCTAAATATAAAAATTGGCATATAATCATAATTATTATTGGGAAAACCATACGTGATGGTATACTCTATATATATGATATGATGATTACAACATATATGATATGATGTAATAAATGATGAACTATAAAAGTTTTGTTTATTTCCTTTTGGAAATTTACAATTAATAGCATAATATTCTTAAATAGAATTTTCTCCAAAGTCTATCTAATCCTAATTCATATATGATATAATATCGATAGATATCAAAATTCTTACTTATAATTTGATTTGAGATATCTAGCTTATTTGATAAGTTGAAGTTAGACAACTGGAAGATAATTTTAATTAAGATAAGGTTTGTTGGATATCCTAAAGGTGGTTTATGGTAGTATTTATATCTTTTGCATAACAAAGATTTGTTAACAAAGATGTTACTTCTTGATAAAGTGTTTATTCAAGAAATTGACATATTGAGAAAGATAGAATGATTGGGTGAATGTCATCTAATAATATCCAATAAAATGATCAAAGAAAAATTTGATCAACCCTATGAAAAGTCTAAAACTAACTAAATGTTTTATCGTTATAAGCTGCTAAAAGCTTTAGTAGAATATCTAATTTTTCTATAAAATATGATTTTCTTTATACGAATGCACAATAGTTCCATATTCATAATGAAGTAAATCATAAGATAGTAAAATATCTAATCTTAAGAAAAATATAATTTACTTTATATGAATGCACAAAAGTTGTACATTTATGATGAAGCAAATTATGAGATAATTCTACTATAGCTATATACGATATAGCAATGGATAATGATTATGAGTTTGATATATAGATGTCAATACTAGTTTTCTTTCTCTAGAAAAGAAAACATAATCATGGAATAAATCTAAATGTTTAGAGTCTTAAGAAAATTCCAAAGTATGCAAAATCTTAATGAGTTGTATTATCGCAAGATGAATCCTTAATGTGCAAAAGGATTGTGGGAGTATCCTCACTTTTAAGTTTTGTACATTGATAACACATTAGTTTGTAAAAGTATTAATATATTTGCATTTGTAGAATGGTTTTACCATCACTTTCTTCATTTAGACTTGAGATAAATATTTTACATTCTTGTTAATTTATATCTATAGAGATAGATTGAAGAGAATGTTAAATATGTCTAAGTCAATATTTGGAAAAGATGTTGAAAAGTTCAACATGCTAATTCCAAAAGTTTTATTTCCTACAATTTTGATATCCACTTTTTAAAGGTTGATTCCCTAAATACCCAAAAAAAGTATGGCATAGATTCCTTATATTATGGCTATAAGAAATCTAAATGATACAACAGTTGTATAATGAGCCAGACTTCAAGAATATTGTTAGTATGACTAGCATATTCTAATCCTATCTAGGATTAAATTATTAGAAATATAATCAAAATTATTCTAAAGTACTTGAGAAGTATTTAATATTTAATTTTGATAAATGGAGAATGTTACTATATAAATGATGGAGAATATTATTGGGATTATTGTTATCTATGATGAAGAAATAATTTGCTAGAAAAGTTCTCAGCAAATTGTTGTTACAAACTTCATTGTGGAAGCTAAATTTGCCACATAAGATGTTGCAAATAAGAAACTATTTTGGATTCAGCAGTTATAAATTGTTTAAGAGTTTCTTCAGCACATCATAAGTATCTCTCTACTATGATAATAATGGAGCCTTAGCTTATGTCAAGGGAACTCGAGTCTCACACTGAAATCTAGAATATTTCTAAATGCATTAAGATATTATCAAATCAACTATTGGAATAGGGTGTTCTAGCCTAGCAGAAAATAGTGTTAACCATTAACTTGGTTAATCCATTGACTAAAGTCAAAAGTTAGTAACAGTTAAACTTTATATTGAGAAGATGAGTTTCTGATGCTAAGCATAATGGCTCTAGTGCAAGTGGGAGATTGATAGCAATATGTGCCCTAGGAACCATATAATAGTTATGTAATAGTAGATATTAATTCCCAATGGCATAATAAATATATTCATAAAGTGAAAAGGGTTTCATATTATTGAATATAGTCCTTAAGTATTTGTAAGATGATCTATTCTCAAGTATTGAGAATATGGGAGATAAATCGCTCTTGCATAAATATTTTAAATATGTTTATGGTCATAGGATTAATGATTGGGCATCATTGGTTCCGGAAGGCCATCACCTCTGTTTGTTTTCTATAATCAATATGTGATATAGATGATTATAAAGGCAGTGAGTTTCATGCTGCTTGACATTTGATGTCGATATGAACACATGGATATTCATAGGATGAATAGTTAAACTATGACATTAGATGATAATAATATAGGGTTTTACTACTTGTCAATTATTTATCATTTAGGTCATAATAGTGCATATAATCCTTTGACATGAGGGATACTATATCTTATATATAGATGGTTAAAATTTATTACTGCTTACATATATGTACTATTCATATACTGATATATGGCATGTGATAGTTCTAATTTGTTATGTATAGAGATAAGTGATCACCAAGATAGAATTCATTACCATGAGTAAATGAGGTTAAGATCCTATGCTCTATGGTTATTCTTGATACTTAAGTTCTTAGCTAAGACAGTGAGATTCACTAGAAAGAGTTTTTAGTAGGAATCTAATCTCATCAAGAATTAAAACTGAGATAAGGACATAGAATTGAGGCACATTAAGGTTTGATATAAACCATTACCTTAGCCGAGATTAGGACCTTTAATGAAGGGATTTCAATACATGATAATTTATGGTCCATGGTCTATGTGATGTTTAAAGTTATCAACTATAAATATTTATTTCTAATTAGGTAGTCATGATATGGAATGCTAGCTGTCACTCATGACTAATGGAACTACGTGTGAAGTGGGGATTTCACATTAGTAGAGAAAAATATTTTCTCATTCCCATTGCTAATTAAACATGAATCTAGAAAGTCACACACCCAATAGTGATCACCTTCCAAGTATAAAAGGTTTACCTTAATAATTAATTCAAGTGTTTAATTAATTGATTAGTGGTAAAATGATTAATCATGTAATTAAATTTACAAGGAACCTAACATGTCCTGATGTTTAATCTATAAAGGTTTTTATTCAATTAACTCTTAATTTGTATATGTGAAAATGAGAAAAATTAAATTGAAAATGATTTAGATTAAATCAAAGACTTAATTTTAAGCTTAGTGAAAACCCTTAACACATGAGATGTGGCCTAAACCCATATGTGATATGGAAAAGAGGCAATTTAAGGGTTAGAGAAAATTCACTATTCATAAACCCATGTATTGGGTTTAAAGGTTAGAGAATTTTTTACTAAGGTTAAAATTATAATTACATCTTTTGGCTAATGGAAATGTCCATTTTACCCCTAAAGGATAAAATGGTCATTTCACCATTGAAGAAGCAATGTCTAACTTTGCCCCTTCGTCAATGATGTAGCTAAATGGGTGGAATGATCTTTTAGTGTAAAGACTTAATGGTTAAGCCTTGGGATGATATAAAAGCTTTGAATTTTTATGTTGCAATAAGAGTGAACATCATTTTTAAGTTGTAGCAATTTTGAAGAGAAAGAAGTTGAGGGAAAAAGAAAAGAAGAAATAGTTTCTTCAAGTTTTCTTTCAATCTCCAATTCTTTTTCTTAGTTCTTTGTGAAAGAACAAAAATGATTGCAAATTTGAAATATGTTTAGTCCAAAAAAAATCAAAGAGAAACCTTAACTTCCTAAACATTTTTGAGGGAAAAATCTTGAATCAATTTGGGCAACCAAAAGAGGGATTCAAGAACACCCAAACAAACTAAGGAACTTGAAGGTGTGCTAAGTGTAGATGATATAGAGGCTTCATACTTAGGAAGCTCTTTGATAAAGAAAGAAAGAACCTATAAGAGGTAATATGATTACTCTTTCCTCTTCTTTCTATGCATATGTGTTTTAGACACAAATTAATTGATTGCTTGAATGGATGTTTGGACCAAAAATAGGTGAAGTGAAATTTTAAATTATTTGAAATTTCACCCTAGCACCTTACTTTCATTGCATTTGGCTCCCCCATTCCTTCAACTAGGAAGCCCACCATCTGGTGACCATAAAGGCATCAATGGCAGCTCGATTGGATGGCGAATGGTGGTGTGCTCACTGATAAAAGCTTTTCAGCGATCTTGACTTTTAAATGTGATTTTGATGAATCTAGGTGGTCTTTTTAGTGGATCTTAGTATCTTTTGAAAGATCTCTTCATAAGCTTTCATTTGGCACCAACTCAACCGATTTGGATGAATGATGGCAAAGAAACTAGGCGGAGAAGAAAATGATGACTAAAATTTTTAATGGCTGATCTGGACAAATGGTGACGAATGAGAAAAAATGGACACCACCAACAAACTCCTGGTAGCAAAATGAGATAGATGGTACCTTCCATGACCTCTAGGACAATCATCCATAGTGGAGCATGGCCATACAATGGCGGCACAGATGGCAACTCTAGTGATCTCATTCCAACAGTTTCATTTCAACCTCCTAATGATGTTTATAGACCTAGTTCGATCGGACTTCATGAGGGCAAGTTCAAAACTCTTAAATCTCAATATGTTGCTTGATTTAGACTATATAATGCCAACAATTATGTATATAGTGTTTAAATAATGTTATTGATGCCAAATGATGAATTCATAATTTTATTTTGAATTTCTATGAATTTAGTTATATAAATTGTATATTGTTTCAAGTGGATTATCATATGTAATTAACTAAGGATTTAAGTTGTTAAAATATGAAATTAGATTATAGATTCACTTTATGAATTAATCTTATGAATTAGTTTCTAAATTTTATAAAGTGAAATGTTTATTAAGTTGGTTATATAAATAATTACCGAGTATCACTTTATGTTGTGAATTTATTTTTTTTTTGATGTATAATTATAATTTTTTAAATTAATTAATTGATTCTTATGGAAAAGAATGTGAATTATTGGTAATCAATTTGTTATACTCAAATAAATGGTTTTAAAGAATTTTAGAAATCGAGAGGTCATTTTTTGCAAAATAATAAGTTTATACTATTTAAATGTGATTTTAGGGTATATAAATGTATGATATTTATATATGGACTCACATCAATATAATTTTCTATAAGTTAACCATGTGAGCTACGTGTATATTTTTCTTTGGTATGTAAACTTTTTAATGATTTGTAAATTAATTAAAGTTTTATTGAATGAAGGTATCAAAATGAATAAATTTTACAATGAATGAAATTAAATTTTATTTCGATTCTTATATATTTCTTTGAATAGAAATTTTACAAATTTGTTTTATTGTGATTATTGTAATTTTTCTATGATTTGATTACGTGAGTTTATAATTATTAAGCATTTAAAAGGACTTTATCATCTTCATATATACATAGATATATTGAGGAGTTGAGATGGTAATGTTGTTTGCTAGGTATGAAGGCCTAGAGGGGTAGTTATGGTGTTGCTTGTCATGAATTTGTTCTTTTTATTTTAGTGGGGAATGCATTAGTTATAGGGGAAATTATGTTGAAATTTTGACAAAATTTGTAGAGTTGTTAGATTCAATATTAAGAGTTAAGGTTAGAATCATCTATATTCTAATGCACTTCCTCTTTATTCAGTTTATGTATTTCAGATGTCTTCCTAATTACAGATGATCGACTGATGTTTCAATGAGAGTTAATGGGTTTTAAAGCTATGAGTGATACTTTCTAACATGTTTTCATGTTTATCATACAATGTATTTATTGTATGTATATATAAATGAATATAATTATGCATTACAACTGCATAAATGCATCCTAGCATCTGATTGTGAATGTTGCATTATGGATGATGTTAATGATTATATGTGATTATTGGATGGGATTAGGATGACATAGAACAACATAGGGCTCTAAGCATGATGATGATATGATATGATATGATTATGATTATATTTATGTTGTTGGCCTAGTTTGAGCTAGTCTCACTATGGTTACACATTATGGATAAAAGAAAGGGGCCAAGTTTGAGTTAGTCTAACTGTAGTTGTATGTTTGGATATTTAAAAGAGCTAAGGGAGGGGGTTAACTCTCATATTGAAGTTTAAAGTGATTTCTATTGACCAATTCCCATCCTTAGATGATTATGTGATTGATTGTTTATATGACATGATGTATGAGCATTTTAGTATATAGAAGGATTATAAAATGCCACATTTGCATGTTAGTTAGCATCATTCACTGAGTTGAGATGCTCATCTCTGTTACTTTATGTTTCCCATGTTACAATTTGAGCTTGAGAAAAAATTATAAATGATTTGTTCTTGCCATTTGTCCATCGGCAGTGAAATATAGTTTATTTTTATGTTATGTAATAAATTCATGTTATTCCATGTTAATAAAACTTTAGTTCTCTATACTATATGTTAAGCTATGCTATAAAGTTTAGGTGAAGCTTGAGTAAGTTAAAAATTAATAATGTTATTTAAGCATTAGTAATAGATGTCTAATAAGCTAAAAGTTGAAGATGATTACTATTAGTGTTCCTAGCCATTTTTTGATGGTTTTAGTTATTTTATAGTAGAAGTATGGTCTAATGTCTAATTAGGCTTACTATAGGCACTGGTAGCCTCGTGCACCACTTATATCTTAATGTTAGTGACATGCCCTTGGGTTTGAGTCATGGTAGATGGAGATCTTCCTCGTATCCAGTATATGGATCAAATATTCTTCACATCCTTTCTTTAGTAGTCTTTTAGCTCAAATGGCTAATATCATTTTAGTGAGAAACTCATTTTTGCTCTTAGTAAACAAATTCCATTTCGATTCCATTCTTGTATCCAATTCCTTTCTCTTGATAATCAGTATAAGCATGATGTGTGGATAACCAATCCATGACCTATACAATGTCAAATCCAAGTACTTCAATTTCATATAATTTAACTAGGGGGCTTCTACCATTAATAGTGGCTGCCTTAGCCCTTACTCTTATTATTACTTTTTTTTATCCTTTTTCGCTCTTTTATCCTTCTCCGCTCTGTCCCTCACTTCTATTTACTTAGCTTTATCGATGAGATTGGTGTTGATAGGAAAAAATCAATGGCCACTAATGGATTATAAAGTGGAGTAATCAGTCTTATTCTAAGCCTATCAATTCATCTACCCTATGTTAGTATGATGTGTAGGGAAAAATTATTCAGTCTAGTGAATTCTTTCACATAATCTAACACATATATTCTAAGGCTTTTCCTTCAACTACTCAAACTGAGGATCTTGATCTTGTCTCTCACCCTCTATGAGGTATTGGTCTATAAGGTCTTGCATTTATATAGCCTAAGCAAGTAGATTTTCCTCATATAGTCTCTTTTTAGAATGCCTTTCAAACTAATTCCATGTCTCCTCTTTTAGTTATAGAATTTCTTTGGCATTGGAAAAAGGAAATCTTTGGATGAATTTGCCCATCTCATTTGAGAACTCTTAAGAATCATTGCGCTTTTCCACTATGAAACTAGAGGTTTCAGTCTTCTAAAATTTAAGAGTGTCACACCTCACTTAGTAGTATCCTCTTGCTCGTATTTGTTAAGATAAAGTTCTCACTTTCCTAGGCATAGATGGTGCCATAGAGGTGGTGATAAGGATGGCATCTCTTGCCTTTGTCTTTGTAACTCTACTAGCTAATGTTTTTATTTGAGAATTTCTTATCTCATCATCTCCATGTCTTTTAGAGGGTTCCATTTATTTTCCATATGAGTCTATTACCTTGAATGAGACAGCTTAATGGATACAGCATATGTAGTGTAGCATTTGAAGCAACGCTCTCACTACTGTGAAATGTTTCTCTTTTAAGATGAACTCATTTACGAGGTGGCATCCATGCCATGGTTACAAACATTGTTCAACACATATTTCATCACAACTCATATTGCATGCTAATATCTACATATAGCACATAATCACATTCAATTAAACACTAAAAAAATCATTTAACATATAATAGGCATTTCAAGTGCTTTGAGGCCTCACTTAAGCACCAGTCTGATTCCCTTGGGGATCGAGATGCTCATTAGGAGAAACATCATGATTGGAATTCACTATAAGTTCAAAAAATTGTATTTTGTGGATTACTATGTGAAAAAGGAGTAGCCACTTTTATTTTATTTGGGAATAAAAGGAAAAATCAAATTTAATTGACTATAAAATTATACCATTTATCCCAAGGAAAAGCACTATTCCTTGAGTGACCAAAGAGGGCTCAGGGACTGGGTTTTGGCTAAAACAATTCAAGAAATTAGTTTGCCTTTAAACACAAAATAGCTTTTGTAAAAAGAAGTTTTTATATATGCATGAGTAAATATAATATGATGCATGAAACAAATATTATTCGTGCAATGCATGGAAAATATTAAATAATGGTAATTACAAAGTGCAAAAATAAAGAAAATATACTTAAAAATTTTTACAAATCAAAATAGCTAAATCAAGGATCTTTCATTTAGCCTTTATGGGTTATAGGGAAAGCACACATTCCCCAAATCTAATCTAAACAATTAGAATAAGAAAGGTAACCATCTAACCAAATACAATAAAGAAAATAAAGAATAAGTGAAAAGAAAACTAAATTTTTTATTTTTATTTAACAAAAATAATTTTTAGCCCTACACTATGTGAAAACGTGATAGAGAAGAGGAGTTATTAGTTTTAGCAGAGTTGATACCTTAGAAATAGCATGCCTGTGTATCCCTTTAAATGGGACTCAAATCCCACGCAGTTCTTCCTTTTTACGAAGGAAGGGTTTTTATGTCATAGCCTTTGCTATCATATTTTGATTGATTTTAGGATTTAATGATTTGTTAATTAGATCAGGTTTTAATTAGTAAAAATTAGATCTTTTCATATTTAGATCTTGAAATTGGAATTGAAAAAAAAAAAGGAAAAGGAAGGAATCTTTACCTTTTGCTTTTGGCGATGAGGAATGTAGGGCACGAGCTTAGCACCAGATCTAAGTTCCACCTTGGCTTGGGGACAGCACAAGCACCCCTTTCTCAAGAAGGACTCCTAAATAACATGAACTCTTCTTAGAAGGACGGACTTGGATCACACCCTTACTTGAGTGCCACGAATTCTTCTTAAAAGGAAAAACTTAAATCACACCTTTGATTGATTAGAAGCTTTGAAATAGAATTTTTAGAGATTAGGAGATTTGAGAGTAGGATTTAAAGTGATGGAGGCAGTTTGGGGATAGGGTTTTAGGTAATTAGGAGGATTAGCAATAGGGTTTTAACTAATTAGAAGGTTTAGGAATATCTTTTTTGAGATTAAGAGGTTTAGGAATGGGATTTTAGGAGATTAGGAAACTTAGAAATAGGATTTAAAAAGCTTTAAAGGGAGTATAGAAGCATATAGCAGTATGTCAAAGTTGTTTAGGAGGTACAATTTATTTATAGGGGGAGTCTAGGGTTGAAAATACATAATTTTCGATGTGGGATTCTATCAGAAACTCGCTGCAGCAATTGAGTTGGAACTGCGATAATCACAAAGTCCATCATAGTGATTGCAAGGCTGTTTGTGGTAGCCTATTGGCAACTGCAGGCTCAATTTGATTCTATAAATTTGTAATTAAGTACCAAACATCCAGAGGTGCAAACTTGAGGGTTTTCAATTGCCCCCCTTATTAGACTTTATCGGTCAGGAGGCCAGGTTGAATAAGAGTGAAAAGGAAAAATTCTAATGGTTTTCAAAAAACCAAAGGTCCTAGTCTGCATAGTATTTATGTTGAGGTGTTATGTCTATTTTTGGGCTTTTTTGAATTCATTTGGATGGTTTTCTAATTTTTTGGGCATTTTTGAAATTTTGAGGTTTTTGTAATTATAGAAGATTCTGAATTTTTACTGAGATGCCATCTATCTTGAGAGATATATAATAATCTTGTGAACCTACTTATTTAGATGAAACTGAATTCCAAATTGAAATGGATCTATAGTGGCAAAATCTAATGATTTGGCTAAGAAAACCAAAAGGGAATGATGAGGCAGGGTCCATAATTGCTTCTATATATACCCCTCTATTCATTCATTCTCACCGTTCCCATCTTGCTTTTTCTCTCTGTCTCTACTCACACTCTCTCTCTCTAGAATTCTTCCAACAAGATACTTCCTCCACTTCAAGTTATGTAAGGAGCTATTTGGCACCCTAACAGGATGCAAATCCCGAGGTTATATTACAGAAGCCTAGATATCATGTGAGCTTTACTAACAGCATGGAGGTATTTATTTTCTTTCTTACACTTGAGTTAGTTTTATACAATAAATTGAGATAGGAAATAAAATGATGCAGATTGATTATGTAGTCTAATTTGTCATGGGGTATGAAATTTTTTTTATGCATGATGAAAATTAATTTTTTATGTATTTCATGTAAAACTTGTGACTTGAGACTAAGGGGTGGTAGAAGTAACCTAGTGCTACTTATCTGAATCACCATCTTGATGTATAAGCCATGATTGAGCCTTTTGATTTACTCAGTCTGTTAGACTTGGACTGCTCTCGTGATGGAGATCGCGCTTTCCTGAGGGCTTTGGTAGAGAAATGGTAGGACACCATAAATACTTTCCATTTCTCATATAGGGAGTTGACAGTGACCCCCATGGATCTCCATTTGCTTGATGGCCTACCTTTTCGATGTCGGTCTTCGACTTTTATGGTTCTTAGGCTGTGCTTGATGGTTAAAGGATGACCAAGCTATTGGATTTTGACCCTTATCACATTGATATTCATGTGTCAAGAGTCTAGCTTTAGAATCATATTAGGGATTTAAATCATTATGGAGGTCATACCATTAAGTAGGTGGCCTGTCTATGCCTTATGATGATTTTAGGTTGCTCCATTTCTTATATGAGAAGGGATATCATTGACTTTAACATCCTAGCTTCATTGGAGAACTTGACCCACCTTTCTAAGTGATTGGGTGCCACTTTATGTGTGACGTATAGGGGGATGTCTAATCTCTCTTGAAACACTTTCTCTAGCCTAGATGATACTAATATAATTTGGAAGGTAAGCATTCCCATTTCCATTTTCTATCTTACAGTTCTTATTAATTTAGCTAACTATTATTTATTTATGAGTATTTCACTCAGGTATCTACCCCTTTAAGAAATTCAGTTCCTGATACAATGTCTTGGGGGTACTTATGAAATTATGGGAATAGAAGCCACTTTGATAAGATGGGCGTTGCTGGTTATAGGGCTTATTTTAACCAGTTAGGTGTTCATCAGGTATTTGTCTCACTTTTTTGCCTTCGGTTGCTTTTAGTTGCTATGGACTTACTTTCTATTTTACAGGTCCAGTGGAATTCTTACCAGAATTGCTTACCATCATCAGTGATGGAGTGGGTTAGATCCAATTATGTGCTTTCATCTTATAGTGATGTATGCCTCAAAGCAATGTACATATTATGTAAATGTAAATAAATCCTCAATTGGCAATAATATATATATGTTCTTTAAATCAATTTGTTCTTTTGTAATGAATATATGTTCCTTAAGTATTATATGAGAGGATCTATTCTCAAAAAGTTAAGAATATAAGAGACAAATCACTCTTATATAGATACTTTAAATTTGTTCATGGTTATAGGATTATTAACTGGGCACCTTTAATGCGGAAGACCATCCCCTCTATTGTCATCTATGATAAGTATGTGATACTTATAGTAATGGAGGTAGTGAGTTTCATGCTATAGACATATGATGTCATGATAATATGTGAACTCTCATAGAGATGGGTGAATTAAACAGTGACATTAGAGGATGAATAATGGGCTTTTACCACTAGTCAACATTTCATCATCTAGGTCATAATTGTGCATATGGTCCTTTGACTTGAGGTGATATGTTACCTAATGTATTGGCAGTAAGGATTTGTTACTGCTTACATACTAATGCTATTCACGTAAAGGTATATGGCATGTTATGGCCCTAACTAGTGATATGTGGAGGTAAGTGATCTCCAAGAAAGAAACCATTAACTTGGGTAAAAATGCCTTGAGGTGATATGTTACCTAATGTATTGATCTCCAAGAAAGAGTTTCTAATAGGAATTGAGTTTATCAAGAACTGGAATAGAGATGAAATCATATGATCAAAGTGTATAGGGTTTGACTAATCCATGACCCTAGTCGAGATATGGAATCCGTAATGAAGGGATTGGAGTGTATGATAATTATAATCAAAGGTCAATGTAATGTTCATGTATATGTTCACTGCCATTCATTTCTCACTAGGTAGTTATGATATGTTATGCTATGCATCCCTCATGACTTATGGTACTAAGTGTGAAATGAGGTAGAAGATGCATATAAGACTTGGTAATAAACTTGATCCATATGATAGATTTAGGGGTTGCACCAACTGAAACCTAAGTCCATATAAGATATGGAAGAGAGAGGGTTTAGCAGTTAGAGATAACCCACTAGCTCTCTTGGGCATCTTTGTATTTTCCTCTTATATAGTGGGAGACAAAGATGAATTGATAAGACAATCAACTCATTTTTGTTCCCTACTATCTCGACAACTGTCTTAGTTGTGAGAGGATATAATATAAGCATGAGAAAGGAAAAAGAAATCTATCTATGTGAGCGAACATATACAAATTTTTCCATTAACAAAAAAAAAAAAGTTTACTATTACATGCATAAGAGTGAGATTAAAGAAAGTGTTCTCCAATCCTTCATCTTCATCTTCTTCTTCTTCTCTTCTTTTTTTTTTGAGAAAAATAAGACTTAGTGACAATAGAAGCAAGTCCAAAACAACACGAACTCTTGACCCTTGCTTAGTGAAGCTTGGTGTGAGCAAGCTAAAGGCTTCACATTTAAGGAGCTAAAAAAAATAGGAGCTAAGGATAAAGGTATATGATACTTCTTCTTCTTTCTTTCTTGTATGTGTTTTGCACACAATTGGTGAACATATCGAAAGGGTAATGGACCTACCATAATGGTGGAGCAAAATTTTGAAATGTTTGAAATTTTGCCCCATCCATTATTCCTCTATTTTTAGTGCCATTAATCCCTTCATCATCATACTGACTACTCCTTCCCTATAGGGATGAAAGGAGGTGTTATCTTGGAGAGAGAGTAAGAGGGCATATAACTGGTGAAAAGGTTGTACCTTTACCTCCTCTAGGTGATATAAGGCATGGGTTAAGCATTGTAGATGATGAAGCATTGCTAGCAGGCCTCACTTGTGACCAGTTCTTGGATTATGACTACTTCTAATGGGCTTCCTTGATGAGTGGCCCTATCCTTGGGCTATGTTCTAGTTATTAATAGTAGTGGTATCCTAGGAGCCATATAATAATTATGTAATAGTAGATATTAATTCCCAATGGCATAATAAGTATTTTCATAATGTCAAAAGGGTTTCATATTATTGAATATAGTCCTTAAGTATTTGTAAGAGGATCTATTCTCAAGTGTTGAGAATATGAGAGACAAATCGCACTTATACAAATATTTTAAATATGTACATGATCATAGGATTAATGACTAGGCATCATTAATTTTGGAAGACAATCACCTCTATTTGTTTTCTATAATCAGTATGTGATATAAATGATTATAGAGGCAGTAAGTCTAATACTTCTTGACATATGATATCGACACAAACACGTGGATATTCATAGGATGAATAGTCAAACTGTGACATTAGATGATAATAATATGGGGTTTTACTACTTGTCAATTATTTATCATATAGGTCAGAATAGTGCATATAATCCTTTAACTTAAGGGATGCTATATCTCATACATAGGTGGTTAAGATTTATTACTGCTTACATAGACGTATTATTCATGTACAAATATATGGCATGTGGTAGTTCTAATGTGTTATGTATGGAGGTAAGTGATCACCAATATAGAATTCATTATCTTGAGTAAATGAGGTAAGGATCCTATGCTATCTGATTATTCTTAATACTTAAGTTCTTGGCCAAGATAGTGAGATTCACTAGAAAGAATTTCTAGTAGGAATCTAATATCATCAAGAATTAGAACCGAGATAAAGACCTAGAATTGAGGCATATTAGGGTTTAACATAAACCATTACCCTAGCCGAGATTGGGATCTTCAATGAAGGGATTCTAGTGCATGATGATTCATGATTGATGGTCTATGTGATGTTTAAAGTTATCAACTATAAACATTCATTTCTAGTTAGGTAATTGTGACATGGAATGCTAGATGTCACTCACAACTTATGAGACTAAGTGTGAATTAGGGATTTCACTTTAGTAGAGAAAAATGTTTTCTCATTCCCATTACTAAATAGACATGAACTTAGAAAGTCACACACCCAAAATTGTGATCACCTTCCAAGTGTAAAAGGTTTACCATAATAATTAATTAAAGTGTTTAATTAATTAATTATTGGTAAAATAATTAAACTTGTAATTAAATTTGCAAGGACCCTAACATGTCCTAATGTTTAATCTATAAAGGTTTCTATTAAATTAAATCTTAATTTGTATATAATGCAAATGAGAAAGATTAAATTGAAAATGATTTGGACTAAATCAAAGACATAATTTTAAACTTAGTGAAAACCCTAAACACGTGATATGTGGCCTAAGCCCATATGTGATATGGAAAAGAGACAATTTAGGGGTTAGAGAAAATTCACTATTCATAAGCCCTTATGATGGGTTTAGGGGTTATAGAATTTTCCACTAAGGTTAAAATTGTAATTACATCTTTTAGCTAGTAGAAATGTCCATTTTACCCCTAAAGGCTAAAATGGTCATTTCACCGTTTGATGAAGCAAAGTCAACTTTGCCCCTTCACCAAATGATCAGCTAAAGAGTGTTTAAGTTTTTGTGAAGACTTAAGGGTTAAGTCTTGGAATGATATAAAAGTTTTGAGTTTTTATGTTACAAAGAAGAGTGAACATCATTTTTTCAATTTGAAGCATTTAGAGAGAGAGGTTGAGAGAGAGAAAGAAAAGAAAGAAAATGTTGCTTCAATTTTTCTTTTGTTCTTTAATTCTCTTTTTTGTTCTTTATGAAAGAACAAATGCTTTCAAATTGAAGATATGTTTAATCCAAAACAATTCAAAGAGAAACATTAAACTTCCTAAAGGGTTTTGAGGGAAAATCTTGAATCAATTTGGGCAACCAAGAGAGGGATTCAAGAACACCAAAGGAAACTAAATGGAAACTTAGAGGTGAGCTAGGTGTGGATGATCTAGATGCTTTACACTTCGGAAGCTATTTGATAAAGAAAGAAGGAACCTATAAGAGGTAATATGATTATTCTTCCTTCTTCTTTCTATGTATATGCGTTTTACACACAAATTAATTGATTGTTTGAATGAATTTTGAACTAAAATGGGTGAAGTGAAATTTTAAAAGGTTTGAAATTTCACGCTATCACCTTGCTTCCTTTGCATTTGGCTCTGCCATTCCTTCAGTTTTGCACCTAGGAGATTGGCTACTGGTTCTACTCAGACCCCTTTTATTAGTGATCCTTCTATTAGAGAAGGACCAATCAGAGTTGCTCCTACCCTTACTGCTGTCGCTTTTGCTATTATACTTAACCCTGGTACAACTTTTAGGTCATCTAGTAGTGATATTTGGCATCAGAAATTGTGGCCCTCAATGCGTTGTCGGTACTTTTTAGTTGGGCAGGGGCAGCTAGTTGAGTATGATTCTTTTGTGGTAATGCCATTTAGATTGCTCGATATTACAAAGGTATGTTGTTCTGATTTTACCCTAACGTTGGGCTTTTAATCAATTGTTTGATTTCTCTTGATTTCATAGGTGTTGTGGATTAGGCTCGTTAGGCCTAGAGGGTGATGGGTCATTTGACGGCTACTCTATCATATGCATTGACCTTAGTAGAGCTGGGACGTAGTAGAGATGCTAGTGGAGGCAGAGGTGCTAGTGACAAGTCTCCTCATGAGCGGAGAAGGGAGAGGCACAGGCACCATTAGATGCTCTTTTTATCTTCCTTATAGGATGTTAGTATTTTATGGATGATATGAATGGATGCTTTTCCTATGTGATGTTATGAATAATTTTACTTGTTATTGTAGCAACCCACACCCACCCTAGGAGTTTTCATGACGAATTACTTGAATTTAGAGTTATTATGGGAAAATATGTGCTTTTATGAAAATTCATGTGTTATGTGATCGATGAGAATATGGCAGGTTAGATTAGTTCTAATATGCATAATATGAATTATTATAGTGAAATAATTGATTTATGTGAAGTGCATAAGCATAAAATGATTTATTGCACATAAAATGAATTTTCATGCAAAAAGCGATTTTTAAGCATAAAATAATTTTTATTAGCATTTTTAAAATATTTTTAAATAAATATTTTGGGGAGAATTTTAATGAAAATAATAAGAAAAATATTTTATTTTTAATTATTTACAATTAGCCCCTAAATTAAATAAAATGCCCAATTTCTCAAAAGCCCACTATACCAAAACACTCCTTACCTAGCTCATTAAGATTAAACTTGGAATTTGCCCAAAACCCTAAATATTTAAAGGGAAATTCGACCAACCCTAGTGGTAGCAGCCACCTGTGAAACTTGTAGGCTCGGTAAACAAACTTTCAAAAGTCAAAAACTCTTAAAATAGAAAAATGAAAATATTTATTTTTGACATTTGAACCATTTCAAATCATTTAGGACTGAGTAACGAGTATATTGCAATTAGAATCGTATAAAACGGATGAGAAATGAGCAAGAATGGGTGTAAATAGGTGAAATGGGTGAAAGTGGGGCCCGTTGCTGTAGAGCTCTGCAGCACTGCCACAAATCCCTTTGTGGAACTGCAAAAGGCTGTGTGGCACTATCATAAAGAGTTTTGTGGCACCATAAAACCCTTTACGGCAACTCCAATGAAAATCCAATTTTTTTGGAATCCTATATTGGAAATTTGTGTTTTCTATGCTTCAAACCTCCTCCTACATATATAGAGCCTTCCCACACTTTAAAGGACCAACTTCCAAAGCTTGAAAAGCAATAACTTCAAGCAAAATGCTTTGCATTGGCTCCTTGCTTCACAAAGCGAGTTGGGGGGTTTCTCTTTAATTCCTACCCAACTAGTTTAAAGCTTTCTGCTCATCTATTCAAGGTAAGTCTCTTGCCTGAGGCTTGTGTTCACCGAAGAGGCTAGCTACCACCTGCCATCCAAAGCCAGCCACTGCCTGCCGTCTAAAGCCAGCCGCAGCCCAACATTTTAATTTTATGTTGTCTAAATTTCCTTGCCTCTTTTAGTTAGTTAATTAAATTGATTCATCTAGGTTGCTAGCTAATGAACTCGGTAATCAATTAAATTAATTAATTAACTCAATCCTCTTTTAATCAATCAATCAAAACATGATAAAATGGCTAGGCTAAACTAACTCCCTTCCAAGAAGGGAGAACTATGTGGGATCTGTTCCCATTCAAAAGGATATATAGGCATGCTTGGTTCAGGCATCAAATTCAATTAAAATTAATCAACTATCCCCCAATCACCTTCTTCACTTACTTTTGTGTTTGTTTCTTTGCTTTATTATTTGGATTAGTTTAGGGAATGTGTGACTTCCCTATAACCCATAAGGGCTAAAGGAGGTATCCCCTATGTTTGGGATTTTATTTGTAATATTAACTTTCTTTTGGATTATTACTTGTATTTATTATTGGATATGTGGAATTGAATGATCATACATATTATAAATTGTTCATGCATTTTAATTGTTCATGAAATATATTTTAAGTTACTTTTATATTACTTGGCCAAACTTATTTTGTTAAATTAAACTGAAAACCTAGTCCCCGAATCCTCTTTGGTTTTAAGGCTAGTGATCTTTTTTTCCTTTGGGTAATAATTGGAGTCAAATGGGTTTTTTCCTTATATTTTCCCAAATAAAAATAAATTAAGGTGGTGACTCTAAGAAATAATTTTCAAACCTATCAAAGATAAGCCTGAGGGCTTCCTCGTGAGTTCTTTCTCAAATAAGTATTTTGATTCCCTTTAGTAGATTGGACCGGTGCTCGGGTAAGGCCTCACAGCTGGTGACTCCACTAGGAACTAACTTTCTTTTAATAAAAGGAAAAAAATAAGTGGACTACTAATTGGTTTAAAAAGAGTTTGGCCTTTTAATATGATTATGACTTTGCATGCATCACTTGTATAGGCTCTTTGCCATCTAACCTAGTTCTTGGAAAACAATGGATAGTGAGTAGCATCGAGTGGGTAACCCTCCTTGGGTCTATTCGCCGATAGTGAAATCATCCACCCCGCAACAAATTCTTTAATCCTTTCAAAGGTGTAACAAGTATGCATGTACTATTGGACCCATATGAGGCTCCTTGAATCGCATGTGGTTAGGTATATCGCTGCTCTAGTATGACAGGTACCTAAATCTAGCCACCCTTACCTTTTCATGTAATGAACTTAGATCCTAAATTTAAGTTGTATGTATCATAATTAAAACCTTGCATCTTTGCATTCTCATGAAATGTTTTCCTCATGCATATCATACATCCATATTGTATAACAAAACATGCATTTGTGTTAAGTCTAGGTTATACCTTGAACCGAAGAAGGGTCATATACTCACTCTTATCCCAACACCTTCACTTCTAAACTTTAAACACTCTCACCTCTATCCCATTCACCTTTGCCGCCACAAACCTTAAGCCATCACCCTAAACCTTACCCCTTTACTTTAGCTTTTAACCTAAACACCAATACCCTAACCCTAAACCTTACCTCTTTACCTTAGCCTTTAGCCTAAACACTAATACCCTAACCCTAAACCTTACCCCTTTACCTTAGTCTTTAACCTAAACACCAGTACCCTAACCCTAAACCTTACCCCTTTACCTTAGTCTTTAACCTAAAAACCAATACCCTAACCCTCAACCTTACCCCTTTACCTTAGCCTTTAACCTAAACACCAATACCCTAACCCTAAAACTTGACCCCGTTACCTTAGCCTTTAACCTAAACACCAATACCCTAGCCGTAAACCTAAAACTTCATTTCCCTAGCCTTGACCTCAAACACCTCTAACCTTAAACACTGTTACATTAACCTTACCCAAAATGTCTTCACCCTAAATTGTAACCTAAAAACATCTATACCCTCCTCTTACCCATACCTTGCCAACCTAGCCACGGGACACTGTCGCCCAACATCCTTGGCCCATTACCTTTAAAACCAATTCATTACCCCCAGATTGACAGATGCCTATAGCCTATACCCCAAATCACTAAGACACTACCCTAAGCCTAATACCGTTGGCCTAACACACTACCCTAAGCTTAATACCTTTTGACCTAACACAATATCCTTAAGCCCAACACCCATGACCATCTCCTTTCAAAACTAGTCTGTTACCCTTAAGCCCAATAACTTTGGCCCAATACACTACCTTAAACTTAATAACCGTGTTCAGTCTACTACCATAAACTCAAAACATCTGCCCTATCATAACTTACGCCTAAAAAATGGTTAGCCTATGACATAATAAGGAAGCCTTTTCTCTTAAGATCTGCATACCTATACCTTTATCACCTCTTCTATTCCATGCCCGTCACTTACCTTGTTGTACTGATTGAAGGTACCAATGGCTAACCAGCTTGACATGGCTCTCTTGACCGCACTTGTGACCAGACTCCTTAAGAAGCAATAAGAGCATTTCCAAGCTATCCTAGCATCTCAGCAAGCCCAATTCAAGAAACAAAGGCAATTCATCATTGAGGAAGTTTGAGCTATGATTAACCAGGCCACCCTTAGCCATCCTAACCCAAACCTTATCTTGAACTTGACCAATCCTAGCCCAAATTCAAGCCAAACCAACCCATATCTAAATCAAGGTAGGGAATTTTTCTCTTATCCAAACACCAGATTGCTCATGGAGAAATTTAAAGCCATGGAAAGAACCATCAAATCCCTAAAGCACCATAATAATCTAATTAATGTGGATAGTTTAACCTTATTCCCTAATACCAGGCTTCCTCCAAAATTCAAAATGCCTAAATTGGAAATATTTGATGGAACTACTTGCCCCAAGACTCATCTAAAAATATATGTAGAGGTAATGAAACCTTTGGGAGTTAACGATGAGCTCCTTACTTAACTATTCCAATAATCACTGACCAGCGTTGCTAGGAAATGGTTCCTTTCACTAGATAAGAGCAAGAAAAAGACATGGGATGATATATGCTGTGCCTTTGTCGAATAATATCATTATAATAGTGAAGTAGATGTTACTAAGCATGACTTGGAAACTACCAAGCAACTTCCAAAGGAGTCTTTCTCTATGTTCCTTATAAGGTGGAGGGCTAAAGCTGCTCAAATGGTAAATAGACCAATAGAGTAAGAACAAGTGGACATCCTCATTAAGAATCTACTTATAGCCTATCGAGCCCACTTGTTAACCCAATACCTACCTACTTTCAAAGATTTGGTTGTAACAAAATCAAAGGTTGAAGATTACATCCTAAGTGCACCATTTCAACCTAAATTCCTTACCACCAACCCGAGTAATGATGAAGAACCCGAACCTAATTCAACTCCACCTTACCTCAGCCCCAAGTGGCATGACATGGAAGAGTTCAAGTTCAACAAATATGACCTATCTGAGATTGAATTCCAAGTCTGAGTCTAAATCTCTAAGTCTGAGTTTGAGTCTGAGTCCAAATCCCAAATTTTGAGTCTAAATTCAAGCATGAGTTTGTCATCTTATTTTCTTTTATTTTTCATCAATCATGTTGATTCCCTTTTTGTTATCTTGTAATAAAATTTTTCATTGTAATAAAACATTCACATTTTTTTTAATTATTTATGCACTTGTCTAAACATGGATGAGCTTTGAAAAAAAAAAAGGGAAAAAATGAGAGAAAAAAAAAAGAGAAAAGGGAGAAAAAGAGAAATGAACATCAATTAAATCCACCATAATTGAGGTGCCATCAATAATTGTTTTGCTAGCTCTTAACCAAACAAGGTCAAGAAATACACCTCTCATCAAATAATTGAAGCACAAAATCAAACAATACACTTCAACAAGGGGCAACAAGTTCTTCAAATCAAAAATTCAAATGTTAAAGCCATTCAAAGTAAAGAAAAGTAATAAATAATGAGCCTGCTAAGTTGAAAACTCAAAAAGGTAGCTTAGTCAAAAGTTAGAGGTAAAAAAAAAAGAAAAAAAAAAAAGAGAAAACTCATCCTAGTTATCTTCCTTCACATCATTCAAAGTTTGCCAAATCAGGTTCAATCAATACATCTTGTCTCATGTCTTCAAAGTCATCATTCCTCACTATAGGCTCATTCTCTAAAGTGATATTGTCTTATATGCCCTTATCTCACAGTAGGGGATGTCTTTCTAGATCGTAATCATCTGTTGTTAATCTGTCTCATTGCTTAGCTTAAAGAGCTTAGGCACAATCTCTCACATTGCTAGTCTGTCATGTTCCTATCTCTTATTGGGAGCAAAATCCCCAAGTTGTATTTTTCTCATTAGTCCTTCAGCCACTCTTTAGGGCACTTCCTTTCATCCAGTCTGTCATCTACATTTAAGCCAATGAAGTGTTACCCTAAATTTCACTTCAGTCTCAAAGCAACAAGATTAGCTTGGCTTATTCTTTTCCATGAAACATCTTACAAATAGCAAAATCATATAACCCCCCCTGATCCTTTTCAAAATTTCCAACCCTCCTTTGAACCATTCTCCAACTTTAAAATGTACCATTCCATCTTTTCAAGTTCAAGCCTCATACCATCCTTTCTGGGGTAAAGTCTTATCATCTTCTAAAGGCTAAGCCTATGTGCAAAACCAAAGATCCTAACTCTTTTAAGACTCATCATCCTTAAAGGCAACTTTCTTTAGCACAACCAAAATCAAGTCATGTCTTGCAAAGCTTAAGAAAGGCTTAAACCACTCAAAGCCCAGTCATTCCATGTATCATTGGCAAAACCTCATTAAAAAAAAAAAAAACCATGCCTCCTTGGCAAATTACATCACCCATAAAAGTCCAATTGAGTCAAAGCCTGTCAACCATATAATGGGCAAGAAAATCAGATGCAACTATGACATAGGGCAAATCCTTATCCATGAGCCTATGACCAAAACCTTTACCACCATACCTAATATATAGACAACCATCCTCCAAAAAGGTCTGAAGCACTCTTGTAGAAAAGCCCAAGCTAACAAAGCCTTTTAACCAAAAGCTTTCACCATGAAGCCTAAGCCTAGCTTTCACCATTCATAAAAGACTATAATCTCCTCCATAGCCAAATTTGACCAAACCTTCTAATTTCCTAGCCTGACCTGTCCTCTAAGCTAGACCTAACTGAGCCTAAGGTAGAACTTGATTGAGTCTTCTAAATAAACTCCCCAAAGGTTGTAACCTAACCAAGCCAAAGTGCCAGACTTGACTAAGCCTTCCATATGAACTTCTTTGAGGACAAGCCCCACAAGCTAACCTTCCCCAAACCTTCCAATATAATCATCTCTAAAACCTGACCCTCATGATCCAGCTCTCCAATTCAGCCTCAAACCAAAGTCAGACCTATCTAAAGTGAATAGCCTAATATTTTCCAAGACCACACCTTACTTGATTTCTAGAATGACTTTTTCCTAAGCCAAGTTGATAGCCATTGACCAACCAGTCTCATACCCGGCATACCCATTTCACCTCTAAGCTAGCCAATCAACCAAAAACCAAATGACCAAACCACTTTCCTTTATCATTCTAAAGTGGGGGCACATCCTTTCCAAATATTGACCTTTCTGAAATGGAGGTATCTTTCTCTCAAAGATCAACACTTTTATATCAAGACTGACCCTTCATAGGTTCAAGGTATCAAATTATTGCATAATTATCTAGCATTTTTTGCATTGAGCAGGATCACAAATTAAGGCAAATTGTCAAAACTCTCAAAGAAAGACAAGATCATCATTACCATTCCTACCAGACAGGATGGTCATCTCTTCTTAATCCTACTAGACAGGATTATCACTTTTCATTCTTACCAGATAGGACAGTTATCTTTACCATCCCTGCCAGACAGAATGGTCATCTCTTCTTGATCCTACAAGATAGGATCATCACTTTTCATTTCCTCCTAGACAGGATTATCATCATTATTCCTACTGGACAGGATTACCACTTCGTCAATTCCTACCAAACAAGATCATGATCACCACCACTTCGTCAATTCCTACCAGGCAGGATCATCATCACCACCACTTCATTGATTCTTACCAGATAGGGTTATCATCACCACCACTTCGTCAATTCCTACTAGACAAGAACATCACTTTTAGCTCCTACTAATTATCACATACTACCAGCTGCTAGATCTCCAAAATATACCAAGGGCATCTTCCCTAAATTCAACCACACCTCTCACCCAAATGTCTGAACTCTGTCCTAGACAATAATTTGGTTCCTTTTACCATCTCCCATCCTCAAGTTCATTGTCATCAAAATCGCCTTTTAGCGAAAGACAATTCTGATGAGGGGGCAGTTGTGAACTATTAATTTTGCACCTTTTAGTATGTGTTTGAACCTTATAAGCACTTATGCTCGGTAAACAAACTTTCAGAAATCAAAAACTCTTAAAATGGAAAAATCAAAATATTTCCTTTTGACATTTCAACATTTCAAATCATTTAGAACTGAGTAACGGGTATAACACAACTGGAATTGTGTAAAATGGATGAGTAAAAACAGGCAAAATGGGTAAAAGCGGGGCCTATTGCTTTAGAGCTCTATTGCGATGCAAAGCCCACTGCAGCAACTCCGGCAAAAATTTAATTTTTTTGTAATCTCACATTGGATATTTGTGTTTTCTATGCTTCAAACCTCCTCCTATATATAGAGGGCCTCCTCACACTTCAAAGGACCAACTTCCAAAGCTTGAAAAGCAATAACTTCAAGGAAAATGCTTTGCATTTGCTCCTTGCTTCTCAAAGCGAGTTAGGGGTTTCTCCTTAATTCCTACCCGACTAGTTTAAAGCTCTTTGCCTGCCTATTCAAGGCAAGTCTCTTGCCCAATGCTCGTGTCCGTTGCCAAGGCTAAATGCCGCCTACTATCTAAAGCTAGCCGCTGCCCGCCATCGAAAGCCAGCCACAGCCCGCTGTGAATCCTTAATTTTGCACCCTCATCATCCAAGTGCAGCCTTAGCACTTGCTGAGTTTAACATGCTATACAGAGTTATTGTGGTGGTCTCGCTAACCGATTAACTGGCGGGGGTTCAGGGACAACACCCCCGAAAGAAATTTTTTAGCCTTCGTTTACATTGCCACTAGATATCCAAATTTCCCAAACTCTATACTAACAAACAATCTCTTAGAAAAAAAAAAGAGAAATCTTGAAAAATGTGCCAGTGCAATGTGGCATGCTGCACGGTAGGCGTGCGTCGCCACATCAGACCTGTGCGGTGCTGCATGCCCCGTGTATGGCATGTCGCATATGCCTAGCCGATGCGGCACCGCACTAGGTTTTGTAAACTTCTGACCCCTGTGGGCCCTACTTGTGCAGAAAATGATTACCCATTTCAGTCCAATTCTCAACCATTTCTTGCCCTACCCCTCATGGTCTTTTCACATTTTCATTATCTAAACTACCCTCAATCCCATTTGCCTATAAATAGGCTCTCCATTTCCTCATTTCTCTTCATCCCTTGAATTTAAGTAAATTGCTATCCTCAAATTCCTCTCTTCTTCTCCCTCCAATCACTCTCTAATTAATGAATTAATCTTTTTAATTAATTAATTATCTCACCCTAACCAAGTTAATTAATCTTTTTAATTAACTAAGACTTTTTTTTTAATCACTCAATTAATGAATTAATTAATCTTTTTAATTAATTAATTAATCACTTTTTTTTTCAAAAATCATTATTTTTTTCAAAAATAAAATTAATCCTTTTTCTCAATCTACCTTTCATCTAAATTAATTAATTAATCTTTTTAACTAATTAATCTATCAATCCATCCATTTCATCACATTAATTAGTTAATTAATTATTTTAATTAATTAATTAATCTCTCAGTCAATTCAATCATCTGGTTCTGACAAAATGAAACTTTGGTCCAGTAAAACCCTCTGCCCGCCAAAAGCAAAGGTATCAGCCTTTTTCCTCACTCTTAAAACACCCAAACCAAAATCAATATGATCAACTCTTAAACCCCTCCACTTAATGGTGGAATGAACTACGTGAGTTTTAATTCCCATCCAATGGGGTACGTAGGCACATTTAGAATCTAAATCCAAACCTCAAATCCAAATCTCAATCAATCTCCTTTCCCTTTTTTTTTTAATTAATTTGTAGATGTTTTATTTTCACCATGCATTCATATTATGCCATATTCATGCATTTTCTTTAATATCATCTTATAAATGTCATTCATGAAATCCAATTTTCAAGTCAAATTAAATTTAAGAGCCAAATTTTGATTATTTCACAATAGCAACACATATTATGCATATTAAAATTAATTTAATATGCCACAGACTCATTAATCACTTAGATCACAAATTTTCACACAAGCACACACTTGACCTTATTAGTTCTAAATCAAGCAATTTATCACGAAAATTCCTAGGGTGGGTGTGGGTTGTTACACATCACCTCAAGCCACACTTCGATGGTACCGATTATGCGTATTAGAAATATAGAATGGAGGTATATCTTGATAGTGATGTCATTGATGTTTAGGATTGCATAATCAAAGAATGGAAACCTCCATCAAGAAGAGTTGATGATGTTGAAGAATTGGTTCCTAAAGAAGAATGGGTGGATGCACAAAGAAAAGCTAATGGGAAAAATAAGAGAGCCATGGCAATTCTTCTTAGTTCACTCTCAAGAGAAGAATGTGGTAGAGTTCAACATTGTTCAAGTGCATTTAGCATTTAGAAATCCTTAGAAAACTACCATGAAGAAACTAAGCAAGTCAAGGAGAAAAAGATTCAGTTGTACATAACTAAATATGAGCTCTTCAAGATGAAACCCAATGAAAGTATCACCGATATGACAAATAGGCTTCTAGCCCATGTCACCAACATGAAGAAATTGGGCAAAGTGTTCACCTTGAATGACATAAACTACAAGATTCTTAAAACTCTTCCAAAAAAAGATTATAGAGCTAGAATTGCTGGCATAGAAGAAGTTAATAAGGATCTTGGAAAGGTTCCTACCGATGTCCTCATTGGAAAATTTCTTACTGAAGAAATGTCTCTATTGATAGAGAAGGAAGAGAATCAAGAGAAGGAGAAAAAGAAATCCTTAGCTGTCAAATCCTCCCTCAAGAGCCAAAAAAAGTGTGAGAGCTCAAATGAATCGGAGGAAAGTGAAGATGATGATGATGAAGAACTTGCTATGCTCTCAAAAAGGGTCTAGGACATCATCAAGAGAAGAAAGAAAGAAAAGAGGCCTTTTAGGAGATCATCATCAAATTACAACTGAAACTCAAGCAAAGAAAAGAAGAATGACATTACTTGTTATGAATGTGGCGAGCAAGGTCATATAAAAATAGAATGTCCCAACACCAAGAAGAAAAAGAAATGGGATAAGGAGAAGAAGAAAAAAAGGCTTCAAAGCAACATGGGATGATGACTCCTCAAGTGATGAAGAGGAAGAGGATATTGCAAACTTATGTTTCATGGCCTTAAAGGACTCATCAAATGAGGTAAGCTCTAAGTCTCAATCTTGTGATGATATTGATGATAATATGCATAATGAGGATGAGCTAATTAAAGCTATGAATTTGAAATGCAAAAAATATAAATCAAAAATGAAATTTTTTAAGGAAAAGAATTCTAAGTTGGACGAGAATTTTAAAGAATTAGAAAAACTTATTTTAAGCTTGAGAACCTCCAATGTTAGCTTAAAAAAGCTCATTGGAGGAAATCACTTCAAAAAACTCATCTTTTAATTCTTTGTGTAAAGAAAACAATGCTTTGAAAATTGAGGTTGAAGAATTAATAAACTCAATCTCAAAATTTCACAAATGAAAAGAAGCCTTGGATACTTTTATTGTAACACAAAGGCCACCTCTTATGAGACATGGTCTTGGATTTGATAGCTCATCTCCATCCACATCCTCACCTACTATGTTCATAAAGGCTATAGCTCCTCAAATGTCTAGTATTGAGGTAATTGACAAGGAAGTGAAAACACATACTAAACCTGCAAGTCCCAAAAGGACTCAAAAGGTTACATTAGACTCAAGAGCTAAGCTTTAAAGAGTTAACCATGCATTCATGTATCAAAAGAGGCATGCTTAAAGACATCCACAATAACAACATAATACTTGTCCTTGTATGTATTAATGTCATAATGTTGTGAAAAAGACCAAAATTTTTTGACAAAATGGCTAAGAAAACTTTGAAGTCAAAACTCAAGTGCCATGATTGTATGAAAAATGGTCATATAAATGTATTTTGTTATATAAGGAAGGCTCAACTCAAGCTTAAGGACCCTTCTAAGGCTAACACCCAAGGACCCAAGTATATTTGGGTACCTAAAAAAAGATGATTAATCTTTTCTTGTAGGTGTGTCTCAAATCCACTACCAAGAGAACAAATGGCATGTAGATAGTGGATGTTCAAGACACATGATCGAAAATGCAAGCCTCTTCATAAATTTGAAAGAAAAGAGAGGTGGAAACATCATATTTGGTAACAATGCCAAAGGTAAGATAGTTGGCATTGGCACCATTGGTAAGAACAATCTTTCTCTCACTAAAAATGTTCTTTTGGTTGATGGTTTAAAATTTAACTTACTTAGTGTAAGTCAATTATGTGATAAGGGTAATGATGTCACCTTTGACTCTAAAGCATGCATTGTCACCACTTTAGTTAATGACAATGTAGTGTTTAAGGGTGAAAGGGAGGGCAATACCTATATGATTGACTTAGATGATTTAGCTAACCAAGATGTCAAGTGTTTCATGTCTATTAGAAATGAATCTTGGCTTTGGCATAGAAGGCTTGGACATACAAGCATGGAGCTTCTTCGTAGTCTTTGCAAGGATGAGCTTGTTGAAGGACTTCCAAAGATCAAATTCTCAAAGGACAAGATATGTGGACCTTGTCAAATGGGAAAGCAGCACAAGTCATTCTACAAATCAAAAAATATTGTAAGTACTTCTAGACTCCTTCAACTTATTCAAATGGATTTGTTTGGACCTAGTAGAGTTGCTAATTTAGGTGGAAAAATGCATGCCTATGTGCTTGTTGATGACTACTCTAGTTTCACTTAGGTTAGTTTCTTAACTCCTAAGAATGATGCTTTTGATGCATTCAAAAGTTTTGCAAAAAGAGTTCAAAATGAGAAAGGCTATTTCATTTCCACAATTAGAAGTGATCATGGAAAAGAATTTGAAAATGAATTTTTTGAAAATTTTTGCATTGAACATAGAATTTCGCATAATTTTTCCTCTCCTAAGACACCTTAATAAAATAGTGCTGTAGAAAGGAAAAATAGAACCTTGATTGAAATGGCTAGAACCATGCTTAATGAATATGGTTTACCAACTTATTTTAAAGCAGAAACTGGTAACACTTCATTTTACATTTCAAATAGAGTTTTTAAAAGACCCATTTTGAATAAAATATCTTATGAGTTATAGAATGGAAGAAAGCCCAAGATTTCATATCTAAGAGTTTTTGGTTGCAAGTGCTACATATTAAATACTAAGGATAACCTTGGGAAATTTGCTTCTAAAACTGATGAAGGCATTTTCTTAGGATATTCTACCACTAGTAAAGCTTATAGAGTCTTTAACAAAAAGACTATGGTAATTGAAGAGTGTATGAATGTTGTATTTGATGAATCTAGTAAACTTGATCTTGGGAAAGGTAGTGCTCTTGATGATCTTGTAGGTGAATTTAAAAAGCTTGGATTGGATCAAGATGAGACTCCAAAGGAAGTTGAAGATCAAGTGAAAAACCAACAAGATAATGAGGATCAATCAAATCCATAAGAGAAAGATGTTTAAGAACTTCCTAAGGAGTGGAGATACCCTAAGAATCATCCCAAGGAGCAAATCATAAGTGATCCATCTAAGGGTGTAAATACTAGATCTCATTATAAAGCCTTAGATAATAATTTTGTTGTTGTCTCTCAAATTGGGCCAAGGACCATTGATGAGGCTCTTAATAATAACAGTTAGGTGATTGCTATGCAAGAGGAACTCAACCAATTTGAGAGAAACAAAGTTTGGGAACTTGTTCCTAGACCCAAAGATCATCCCATTGTTGGATGTAAATGGGTTTATAGAAATAAGTTAGATGAGCATGGTTTCATCTCAAGGAATAAGGCTAGATTGGTTGCCAAAGGATACAATCAAGTGGAAGGCATTGATTATGATGAAACTTATGCTCCGGTAGCAAGATTAGAGGCTATTAGAATTTTGCTTGCTTACGCATGTCATATGGATTTTAAATTTTTTCAAATAGATGTTAAAAAGTGCTTTTTTAAACGGATTTATTGAGGAGGAAGTTTATTTTGAACAACCCCCTAGTTTTGAACATCTTGAACTTCCTAATCATTTTTTTAATTAACCAAGGCCTTGTATGGTTTGAAATAAGCTCCTAGAGCTTGGTATGAAAGGCTAAGTACATTTCTTTTTAAAAAATGATTTTGTTAAGAGCAAAGTTAACACAACACTTTTTGTAAAATGGCACAAAAATGACACTTTAATTGTTTAAATTTATGTTGATGATATTGTATTTGGTGCTACTAATGAACATCTTTGTGAAGAATTTGCCAAGTTTATGACTAGGGAATTTGAGATGAGCATGATGGGTCAGCTCAAGTTCTTCCTAGGGCTACAAATCAAGCAAAGCAAAGATGGCATCTTCATCAACCAATCTAAATATATAAGAGAGCTTCTTAAGAAGTTTGGCATGGAAGGTTGCAAAAGTAACAACACTCCAATGAGCACATTAACTAAGCATGACAAAGATGAAAAGGGTAAGCCTATAGATGAGAAGAAATATTGAGGTATGATTGGTTCTCTTCTCTACCTTACGGCATCTAGATATGATATAATGTATAGTGTTTGTTTGTGTGCATGTTTTCAATCTTGTCTTAAAGAATCTCATTTGCATGTCATTAAAAGAATTTTGAAGTATTTACATGGCACATTGCATTTAAGGCTTTGATATCCTAAAAATTCATCTTTTACAATAATCAGTTTTTCAGATGCGGACTATGCTGGTAGCTCGCTTGATAGAAAAAGCACTTATGGAACTTTTCATTTTCTTGGGTTATTGTTGCACTCAAGATCTTTGGATGAAATAATAACTCAAGGACTATGGTCAAGTGATTGATCACAATCCTATCAAATGTGATAACACAAGTGCCATAAATCTTTCCAAAAATCCCATCCAACATTCTAGGAGTAAGCATATAGACATTAGGCATCATTTCTTGAGAGATCATGTGTAAAATAGTGATGTTGTGTTAGAATTTATTAATAAAACTAACCAACTTGTTGATATTTTCATAAAACCCCTGAATAAAGAAAGATTAAATTTCATAAAAGGGGAAAATGGCATGCTTGATGAGAGCTCATTACCTTAGATTTTCAAAATTACATAAAGTTTTTCATTTGCATTAAAATTTTATGCATGTTATAACATTTATCTTTCATTTTTTTTGTTAAATTCTTAAATTGAGGTGATCCTTAAGTCATTTAAATTTAAATCTTTTTTTTCCCTCTGCATTTTGGTTGCATGTTAGTTACTTTATGGTTGATTTTTGGTATATTTAACCTCATTTACTTGACCTACTGTATTCGGTATATTTTTGGTATATTTGATCTAAATTGCTTGAAATTGATTTTCATTAATTTATTTTATCATGGTCTATTGAATATATAATTATATTCATTATAATCTTGAACTATAATGCCAATTGCATTAAACTCAAATTCCCTCAAAAAATTTTCAAGTGTTTCTGTCTTTTTAAAATTCGCAGTTGCGACATAAAATTCGTGGTCGCGAAATTTAAAATTTATAGCCATTATCTTTGTCTTCCAAAATCCTACTTACAATGAGAAAATCGCGGTTGCTATTTTTTATTTTTCAAAATTCATGGTCGTGACTAGGTAGTCGTGGTCGCAAAAAAGAGTTTAGCAGCATTTAAAACTAGCCCTTTTTCAACGGGCAAAAATCAATTTAATGCAAAAACTAGCCGTTTTTTACCCTTTTTTAGCCCATTTTTACCTATAAATACCCTCCTATTTCAAGTTTAACTATTCTCAAACATCTCTAAACTCTTTTCTAAGCTTAAACCATACTCTCTCCAACTCTCCTCTCATTTTACTTTCAATTTTCTTCTCATTCTCCATCTACTTCTCCATCAATGGCTTTAAGGAGACCCTCTAGAAAAGGGAAAGAAGTCCAAACCTCCTCTCAACCCTCTCCTCTTGAACTCGTGAGGAGTATTACACAAGTGGAAAAATAAAATTTTCTTAGGATTCAAGAGAAAACTATCTTACCCTCCAAATTTCCTTCCTTAGGTATCTCAAAACTTTAGGAATTGAGGATAGCATCATTGGCTACCTTAAAAATTTAGAATGGGAGCAATTTGTTTTTATAGATAAAGATGGGTATGATGAGCTAACTAGGGAATTCTTTGCCACCCTAGATATCCATAAAAAACTTCATCCTACCCGTGGCCATTACGCCACAGATTTTCGATTTTTTGCTCGCCTCTATAAGCTTTCCCTTAGTGATCTTACTAACATCTTTGGTTTTCAAATGATCTTACTAACATCTTTGGTTTCCAAATTGAGGGTGCCGACACCATCAATGATTTCTCCCTTCACATCAACTTTTTTTAGACCGAAATTTCCATTAAGCCAAAATTCGATCCAAAATCCTCCTTAGCCAAACACATCAAGACACTTTCTCTTTGGCTTCTTCATAGGATTGTCACCCTCACCATCAATGCTAGAGGGGATGGAAATGAAAAGGTTTCCCAAAGAGATCTCTTCTTCCTATATGGTCTTGTTAAGGGAAAACCAATCCAAACCACTAGGTTTCTTGTAGACTAATTTCTTCACCTTTCTTCCACAAAAAAGGGCACCATTCTACTCTCTTCCCACTTTTCTACAATATCCAAACATGTTGGGGCTCTTGCTCCACCCAACATAGCCATTCTCAAAAAACCAATAAAAAAATCCCCTATTGATTTTCAATATATGATCAATGCCAAGGCATTGAGAGAAAAGGGAGGGAAATATGATTATATTTTTGGAGATGTTAGGATCTAAGAGAAGATTAGGAAAAGATCAAGAGTGGTGGTAGGTCAACCTAGTCAACCACAAGAAGAGGAACCTCAAATAGCACCCATTGTCTCTCCATCTCTTCCTCAAAAGGAAATCAATAGACTTCTTCACAAAGTCTTAAGGAGACTTTCACTTATAGACCATATTCACCAAGACATATTTGATATACAAGGTCACATGGGTCTCCCTCAATGTAACCTCCAAGAATGGCAATATAGTGAAGAAGAGGAGGAGGCACATGAGGAGGTCCTTTATGAAGAAGAAGAGGCCCTCATCAAGAAGAAGAAGAACCCAAAGAATGAGGAGATGATTAGATGTTTTTAAATTTTTTTTTTGTTTTCTTTCTTTTGTTTAGCTTACTATGTTTCTAATTTTTTCTTATTTTTTTATGCATTCCAATGTGGCATTATAAATTTCAAATTAATACAATTATCTTTTTTTTTTATCTTGTTTATTCTTTGATCTATTGGTTTTTTTCCCTTTGCAATCTATTTTTCTCTATTTATTTTTGATATTGCCAATAGGGGAGAAACATAAGAACTTAAATAAACTCAAATGAACATCACTTGAGAATATGTTCTCCGCTTTATATTATATTCTCCACTTTTTTTTTTTTTTTTTTGTCATTTGTTGCATAAATTGAGGGGGAGAACTCTTGATGAATTGAATGTTATTGTACATTTAATTTCTATTTTACATTTAAGTTCAATTTGATTGTCAAAATTGAAAAGGGGGAGATTGTTGACCTAAGTTATTTCAAAACTTAGTTAATCTCTATTTTGATATTGTCAATCAAATTGAAAGCCTTCTAATGTTTGTTTAAGTGTTTATTTTGCATAATATATCATATTTATTGATTGAAATTGAAAGGAAATCAAAATCTTCGAAAGTTAACTTCTGAGTCGTGCCCAAAACAGCAACCGCGACCACTAAATCACGATTGCGACCATGATTTCGTGACCAAGACAATCAGGAAGGCAAATTGTTCATTTTACAGCTTTAAGACTCAGAGAGAATTGCAATCACGACCAAGGGCGCAATCCATGATTCATGACTGCAAAATTCATGTAGCATTTAGACCTTCCAATGGATAGTTGAAGAACCAACGAGAAGATGCCACGTGTGATCTAGCCATTGTGAATTATGAAGATCATGACTGCAAAGTACTAATCGCGATAGTGAAAATGTAATCTTAACCATGAAAAAGGCTTAGCAACCACAACACAGCTCTGATAGTGCATTTAGTGCAAGATATTATGGCTGTTGTGAGGATCCTTCTTGGTATCTCTTTGTAATGGGAATTTGGAGGGAAAAAACTATAAATAGCCCCTCCAAAGACCCTCATTAAGCATCCAACAACTTTCATTTAAGCCAAATTCTTGTAATTTTAATTCTCAAAGCCTTACCAATTAATTGTTATCATGTGGTTGTTGTAAGAGCATTAATAGCTCAAAAGATTGAGTGTTAGCCTTGAAAACACATATTGTTGGGTTGAGAGTAAGCCATTAGAAAACTCTTGTATAGGTTTAAGTGTGAGGCTAAGAAAAACACTTGTAAGGGTTGTATGTGAGCTATTGAAAATACATTGTAAGTTTGGAATGAGCTTGAAACTCCTTATAAGTATCATCTAGTAGTGGAATACCCAATTGAGATTGGGAAGTGGATGTAGGGTTCATTAATACCCGAACCACTATAAAATTAATTGTGTTCATTCTCCTTCCCTATCTCTTTCTATCTATTTTTTTAATTTCCCACCAATTCAATCCCCCTTCTTGGTGCATAAGGGCAAACACTTCTTTATCTCCAACATTAAGGCCAGACAAATAGCCTTGATTAAAATTCACCAAACCTTCTTTATCTTTTAATATTAGGGCCGAACAGATAGCTGTAATTGAAATTCACCAAGATTATTCTCGCATCCAACGTCAAGGCCAAATAGATAGCCATTGATAAAATCTAATTTATCTTTGAGGGCCTCCTCCAAAGGACCTGATAAGAACACACAAGCATAGAATCTGACATGGCACCTCTTCCCAATATTCATAATCATTAAAATCACCTTTTGTTCAAAACCAATTCTAATGAGGGGGCAACTGTGAATCCTTAATTTTGCTCCCTCATCATCCAAATGCAGCCTTAACACTTGCTGAGTTTAGCATGCTACACGGAGCTGTTATGGTGGTCCCACTAACCGGTGCCAATGCCATGTGGCATGATACACTAGAGGCATGTGGTACCGTATTAGACCTGTACGGCATTGCATGCCCCATGTAGCATGCTGCATATGCCTGGTCGGTGCGGTACCGTACCAGGTTCTGCAAACTTCTAACCCCTGTGACCCCACCTATGTAGAAAATGACCCTTTTACCCATTTTAGTCCAATTTTTAGCCATTTCTAGCACTACCCCTCATGGTCTTTTCACATTTTCATTATCTAAACTACCCTTAGTCCTATTTGCCTATAAATAGGCTCTCCATTTCTTCATTTCTCTTTATCTCTTGAATTTGAGTAGATTGCTATCCTCAAATTCCTCTCTTCTTCCCCCTCCAATCACTCTCTAATTAATTAATTAATTAATCTTTTTAATTAATTAATTACCTCACCCTAACCAAGTTAATTAATCTTTTTAATTAACTAAAACTCTTTTTTTAAGCACTCAATTAATGAATTAATTAATCTTTTTAATTAATTAATTAATCACTTTTTTTTTTCAAAATCATTCTTTTTTCAAAAATCAAATTAATCCTTTTTCTCAATCCACCTTTCATCCAAATTAATTAATTAATCTTTTTAATTAATTAATCTATCAATCCATCCATTTCATTACATTAATTAGTTAATTAATCATTTTAATTAATTAATTAATCTCTCAATCAATCACCTGGTCCTAATAAAATGGAATTTCAGTCCGGTAAAACCCTCTGCCCGCCAAAAGCAAAGGTATTAGCCTTTTTCCTCACTCTCAAAATACCCAAACCAAAATCAATCTAAATAACTCTTAAACCCCTCCACTTAATGGTGGAACAAACTACGTGAGTTTTGATCCCCATTCAATGGGGTACTATCACATCCCAACTTTGGAGACATGACGATCTTAGAACATGGGGAGGCATAAGGTCACCCATGCCTATAGAACCCACTTATGTATAAAGAAATCATGCCTAGGATCTTACCAAACCTCTTATGATAACTCATTCAAAACATTTAGATGAATTCCTTAAATTGCATAAGTCTAAAATAAATCATTTCATATAAAATCCATGAGGAAATAATATATATTAATAAGTATCAATCAACATTCCTAGAGCATCTATTGACAAGACTTCATAGAATAGTATTATTGATAACTTGGACAAGGAATTCCCCAAGCGAAGTAGAATGCTTGAGCCATCACCTTGCCTCCTCACATTTGCTCACTTGGAACCACATAAGGAAAAAAGGGGTGCGATAGATGATCTCAATGAGTAAACAATAGGGATTGTACAATAACATATATCACTTAGAAGGGCTCATAGCTCATAACTTATAGTTCATGATTCATAGTTTGCAGTTTAGAAAGGTTTACAGAAATCACACTTATAACACATAAAGTGAAGACTACTACCATAATCACTTGAACGCATAGAGTGAAGGCTATTGCCATAATCACTCGAACACATAGCCGATAATTACTCGCATCGGTACGAGAAGCACATAGCCGATGATTACTCGCATCGGTACGAGGAGCACATAGCTAATGATTACTCGCATCTGTACGAGAAGCACATAGCCGATGATTACTCGTATCGATACGAGAAGCACATAGCTGATGATTACTTGCATCGGTACGAGGAGCACATAAAGGGTAAAGGGTACTATAGCTAGAGCTAATGGTAATTACAATTAACAATATCACATAAGGTAACAATAACATGTATCTCAATAATAATAGTGGTTCAACTTTTAAATAAAGGATACAATGATAGTGTAGTTCCAGAAAGAATACAAGTTAGGGTGTTAATCACGAGAAGTTCTCAATGCATAAACAAACTAGTTTTGTACCAAATGTCCTTTGGCAACCCAAGCTTGACAAAGAAATCATATAATAGTATTTAAAATGGAAAGAACTTGGGTTTCAATGATCATAAAGGCTCACATAGCATGTTTTCACCCATTTGTAACATAACAAAATGTTACTTGCACATATAACATGAACATAGTGTTTACTCACACTGGAAGAATGAATACGATGTTTACTCACACTTGTAACATGAACATAGTGTTTACTCACCTTGGGGTTCCTTTGCTCCTAGTATACATAGTCCCTTTGCACTTCTAAAGCTCCTCAAACTCTAATATAATATTTAATTTAATACTTAGTATTTATTTACTTATGATGCTCCGATCCCATAACTACCCATGCATATAGAGCATACACATACACTTAGAGTCCACATATAGATGTACTCATCACTTGCACATAACACGTTGACTTTAAAAGTCTTGCATACTTAGACCTTATAGGCTCTCATGAGAACACATTACAATTATATCAATACCTTTCTAAGGTCATCACAATATTATTACCTCAATATCATCTCACTTTAACAATTATCTTAATTCACTTTACACTTCCATATATGTCAACTTAACAATTAACCTTTCAAGTGTCATGATTAACTCTTATGATCCTTTTTATACAATTGTCACTTCATCAACTCAAAACTCTGTATTTATAATTAAGTCATCATAACATCTAGTTTCATATTTCCCAATCATATTTGTATTCTAATCACAATATAAGGTTAAGATACCTTAAGTATACCTTAAGTATACCAAAATGCATTTAAGCTTATCTAGGATCATACCTTTAACTAACATGCAATTTTATCATTTATTATACATAAATACATGTCAATAATCATCAAAACACATCACATAAAAATTATAAACATTGGGACAAAAATTTTCATGTAGGCCAAATGCATTACTAAAGTAAAACTAAATTCCTTTTTCTTTTTGCACTTTCCGTCTATTTCAGAAATATGTAAAAACATGGTTTGAACCAAGATTTTTCATGTAAATACAACAAAAATCATCTTATAATTTTAATCCATATGAATCAGCCACACTTAGTGTTGTTTATACATAAAAATTCAACTTTTGAATTATAGTGCACAAAACCATGAGTTTTCTTGTTTTCGGTATTTTCTGGTCATTTCAGAAATATATAAATAGGTTGTTTAAACTATTATTTAAATATCAATTTAGAACACATCCATACATGATTTGGCAGCCATGGATAGTATTTATACAAAAAAAAATTCCAAGTTTAAAGGCTTAGTTAAAAAATCATGAGTTTTCGCGCTTTCCGCGCTTTTCGTTCATTACAGCAATAAACAAACACATTACTCAAATTATTATTTTTCATCTAAACAAAACAAATATCATATTAGAGTACCTTCTCACACAAATCAGCAGCCATATATCAATTTAGTAAGAGAATTTTTCAACTTCTAAGTTCTAACACAAAAACCTTGAACTCCTTTGTTTTTCGAAATTTTCCGGTCATCACAGAAATATGCAGAAATATTATTTGACCCAATATTTTTCATCCAAATAAATCAAAAATCAGTTTAGAAAACAATAATGCACAAATTGGCCCCCTCTAGTGATGTTTATGCATAAAAATTGTGATTTTAAGTTATGAAATTCACCTTTGGAGAAATCTTGCGAAAAGATTTGTGTTTTCGATAGAAATTATATTTTCTCTCCCAAAAACTCACCCAAACAGAATTAAATCTATAAAAATCAGTAATCAACCAGTTCAAAATAATTTTCCCATAATTTATTTCATAGAAATCAGTTTAGAAATTGAAAGAGAAGAAAACTTATGATTACGGTCAAGAAATCGCGAAACTGAAAGGTGTTTTCTTAATTTCAGTTGAGAGAAATATTTTGAGAGAATTTTTCTGCCAAGATATAGAAAAATGGAATGATGGCTACTGGAATGAGAGTGCTGGCTGAAATTTTCATTATATATTAGGGTTTGGGGTGCAATTTCCAAGTTTGACCTTAATGAGCTAGATTAGGAGTGTTTTAGTGTTGTGGGCTTTTGGGTATTTGGGCTTTTTATTTAATTTAGGGGCTGATTATGGGTAATTAAAAATAAAATATTTTTCTTATTATTTTCATTAAAATTTTCCCAAAATATTTGTTTAAAAATATTTTTAAAATACTCATAAAATTATTTTATGCTTAAAAATTGCCTTTCTACATGAAAATTCATTTTATGAAAAATAAATCATTTCATGCTAATACATTTTATTCAAATCATTTATTTCACAATAATAATTCATATTAGGCATATTGAAATTAATTTAACATGCCCTAAACTCATAAATCACGTCACACATGAATTTTCATATAGTCACACAATTTGTCACAATAAGCCTAAATTCAAATAATTTGTCACTAAAACTCCTAGGGTAGATGTGGGTTGTTACAGGTACGTAGGCACGTTTGAATCAAAATCCAAATCTCAATCAATCCCTTTTCCCTTTTTTTTAATTAATTTATGGATATTTTATTTTCACCATGCAATTATATTATGCCATATTCATGCATTTTCTTTGATATCATCTTATAAATGTCATTCATGAAATCCAATTTTCAAGTCAAATTAAATTTAAGAGCTAAATTTTGATTATTTAAAATAAAAAACCTAGTTGCCGAGTTCAACCTGGTTTGAGACTAGTGATTTTATCCATGGGCAATTTAAAGTAAAAGATTAATAAATTAGAGTCAAATTGGGTTTTTCCTTAATTTTTCCATTTAAAAATAAATTAGGATGGCAACTACTAAAATCATTTTCAAAATCAACCAATCTAAACCTGAGAGTTCCATTGTGAGTCTAAACTCGAAGGAGCATTTCAGTCCCCTCTAGCGGATCAGACCGGTGCTCGGGCGTGGCCTCACACCCACTGTCCGAGGTAAGTTTCCTTTTCTTTTAATTTTCTATTGTCTAAATTTTCTTGCCTCTTTTAGTTAGTTAATTAAATTGATTCATCTAGGTTGCTAGCTAATGAACTCGATAATTAATCAAATTAATTAATTAATTCAATCCTCTTTTAATCAATCAATCAAAACATGATAAAATGGGTATGCTAAACTAACCCCTTCGCAAGAAGGGAGAATTGAGTGGGTTCTGATTCCTACTCAAAGAGATACCTAGGCATGCGTGGTTCAGGCATCAAATCCAACTAAAATTAATCAAATATCCCCCTATCACCTTCTTCACTTGCTTTTGTGTTTATTTTTTTGCTTTATTATTAGGATTAGTTTGGAAAATGTGTGACTTCCCTAGAACCCATAAGGGCTAGAGAAGGTATCCCCTATGTTTGAGATTTTATTTGTAATGTTAACTTTCATTTGGATTGTTACTTGTATTTATTATTAGATATATGGAATTGAATGATCATGCATATTATAAATTGTTCATGCATTTTAATTATTCATGAAATATATTTTAAGTTACTTTTATATTACTTGGCCAAACTTATTTTGTTAAATTAAACAAAAAACCTAGTCCCCGAATCCTCTTTGATTTCAATGCTAGTGATCTTTTTTTTCTTTGGGTAATAATTAGAGTCAAATGGGTTTTTTCCTTATATTTTCCCAAATAAAAATAAATTAAGGTGGCAACTCTAAGAAATAATTTTCTAACCTATCAAAGATATGCTCGATGGCTTCCTTGTGAGTTCTTTCCCAAATAAGCATTTTGATTCCCTTCAGTGAATTGAACCAGTGCTTGGGCAAGGCCTCATAGCACCATTCTATTTTTTATCATATTTCCAGTAGAAAATTCTCTCAAAAATAATCATTCAACTGAAATTCACCGGATACCTTCAAACCTTGCGATTTCACGACCATTTTTGTAAGTTTTTCTTTCATTTCAATTTGCTATTTGATTTTTATGAAATTAATCATGGAAAAATTATTTTGAATTGAGTATTTACTGATTTCTATTGATTAAATTTGGCCTAGGTGGATTTTTAAAAGAAATCAATTTTTCTATTGAAAACACAAACCTCTCTATACTTATCCTAAAAAAGTGAACCCTAAAACTCAAAGTTTGGAATTTTCATGCATAATAAAGGAAAGGGCTGGTGATTTATATTCCATTGTGTTCTAAATTTATTTCTATTGTGTTTAGATAAAAAATATTGATTTTAATCATATTTCAGTATATTATTATAATGATAAAAAAATACCAAAAAGCAACAGAAATAATGATTTTCACCCTAAAACCTAAAATTGGAATTTTCTTGCATATGGACTACCTATGGCTGCCAATTTGTATATATTTGGATTCTAAACTAATTTTTGTTATGTGTAAATGAAGAATGATGGTTTAAATAATGTGTTTACATATTATTGTAATGACTGGAAAGTATCGGAAGCAAGAAAATTCATGGTTTTTACTCTAAGACTTAAGGTTGGAAAATTTTCATGTATATATATACTTGTGGGTGCCGATTCCTATGTTTGAAAGTTCTAAAATGATTTTCATTATGTTTACATGAAAAATCATTGTTTAAACCATGTTTTTTCATATTACTATAATGAACGGAAAGTGCAAAAAGTAAGAAAATTCATGTTTTTCTTTGATAGGTATATTTGGCCTATATTGGGATTTTAATCCTAATGTCTATAATTTTTATATGATATATTTTAATGATTACTGAGATGTATACATAAATGATAAATGATAAAATTATATGTTGGTTGAAGGAATAACTCTAGACAATTCTAGAGATAATTAGGGTTTCCTAACTCTATTTCTATATTATGATTATGTGAATATGATTAAGTGATATGTGAAATAGATTTTAAGACAAATTGATAATTAATTAATCATCTTAAATTGACTATAAGTTTGATTGTATGGATTGGTCATGAGAGATAAGCATGACATTTGAAAGGTTATCTATTAAGTTGACATGTATGGAAAGTATTAAGTGTACTAAGTTGAATGTTAAATTGAATTGTGATGCACATTTTGTGACACCACGAGTTTTACATTTATAATAGCTCAATGACTAATTCTACCTTGGCTCTAGGCAAGTGCACTTATCGTTTAGGTAATATAGCTGTAACGAGGTCCATCCATAGAGACACCGACACAAGTATTAGCTCAAATGTAAACTATTTTCTAGTTGAACCAAATTTAAGATTAATTAAACTAAACTATTTAAAACTAATCTATGAAAGCAATAAAGGATAGATGATAGAAAATCAATAGTGAAGTTCATCTAAATATTGAATTCCTCTAGCCTCTCATGCATGTCAAGAACAATGATATGAATAATTCAAACAATGAATTGAATTGGACTCTCACTAATGTTTCTCAAGTGATTAATTCCCTAACTTCTTAAGTATTACAGGGGAATCTCTTTTTAACCTATAATCAAATAGGAGTAGCATTAAGTTCAAGAGATTAATATCAAAATAAATCTTATAGGTTTGCCTTTAGCACCCCAATCAACTCTCTATTGCCATGAGTGATCTATTTATATCAGGGTATCTCTACTCGTCCAATATAGAAACAATATCTAATCAACAAACTGGTAATTCCCAATCAAAATAAACATCATAAATTATGAAAATAAAACAATTCAAAGATAAATTGATTCAAAATAAATTATTCAGTTCATACAATAAAGAACTACGGTTCATCTTTATATAGAAAAATAACAAATTAGTTCATAGCAGAGAATTGAAATAAAGAATACAAGAGAAGGTAAAGGAAACTTAAATAATCTATGGATGATGAGAAATCCCTACTTCGATCTTCATTCCTCTTCAAAATCTGTAGCATATAAGATCTTCACCATGAAAATTCTATATAAAACTCCCTCTCACCTCTTTGTGGGGCGACTATTAAAACCCATGAAGAAGCTTTCTTTTTCTAATGTAAATTATGTCCTTTAAAAGTGCTTTAAGGCTCATTAGGGTTTGGATAGGTGTCAGGCATGGATTGGCCAATTTTTGCCATGTCAGCGTAGCTAGGCTAGGTGCCAAGATACAATGTCTAAATTGCATGCCAATTTTAGGTTAGAAAATGATGGAATTAGAATTTTTGGTCTTCTTAACTCTTTCTCTTAGCCAACAGTACCTGAATCACCTCAATTAGACCTTTTTAGCTCAAGTTATGCTCAAAATACTGCAAGGTATTCAAAGTTGTTGAAACTCCATGGAGTCACACGACTAGGGACAAGGTTATGGCTTTTAGGCATGTAAAGCTACTACAATTCAGGCTCTTATGCCATGCCCAAGGCCATGGGTATGGCTATAGGCATGGCCATCACCAAAATTACCTAAAAATTGCAACATTTCTCAATTTTTAACGACAATTCGAGCTCAAATGATCCCAACATTCCAAAATAAACATCAAAATAATTATTCCCGAATCATCTAACGACAACCCTTCATAGCATAGTATTATTAAAGACTTAGACAAGGAATTCCCCAAGTGAAGTAGAATGCTTGATCTATCACCTTGCCTCCTTATATTGCTCACCTAGAACCATATAAGGAAGAAGGACTGAGATAGATGATCTTAATGAGTAAACAGTATAGCACATACATTAACATATATTCCTTTGAAAAGGAAACTCATAACTTATACACATAGTTTAGGATTTACAATTCATGAATCAAGTTGCAATTTAGCAAGGTTTTCAATTTAGCAAGTTTGCAAAAATCACACTTATAACACATAGAGAGTGAAGGCTATTGCCCTAATCACTTAAACACATAACGGAGAGGTGGCATTAAACCAAATTGAAAGGCGTGAAGTTGATCAGGCCCCATAGCTAGAACCACCCCTTCTAGCTGAGGTGGATACACTACCCTTATCCAATGGGTTAAGAACATGTACACATGTTCTGATGGTTACCCGCATCGGCACGAGGATTTTGCACAAAAAGGTACCATAGCTAGAGCTAATAGTATTCACATTTAACAATAGTACTTAAGGCAACAATAACATGTATCACAATAGTAATAGCAGTTTAACTTTTTAAACAGAAGGTATAAGAATAGTGTAGTTCCAGAAAAAATATAAGTTAGGGCAATAATCACAAAGGAATTATCATTGGAAAATCAAAAATGGTTTTGGACCAATTGTCCTTTGGCAACACAAGTACAAAAAAATCATAGAGTTTCATTTTGTCACATCCCAACTTTAGAGATATGATGATCCCAGAACACATGGAGACATAAAGTCACCCACGCCCATAGAACCCATTGATGCATATACAAATCATGCCTAGGATCATACCAAACCTCATACAATAACTCATTTAAAACATTTATTTGAGAACCTTTAATTACGGAAGACAGTCATTAGACACTTCACATATAATCTATAAGGAAATAATATTTATAATTCACTTGTAAACCTTAATAAATAACATCAAAAGTAAATATTCCCAGAGCATTTAATGACAACACTTTATAGCATGGTATTGTTAATGACTTTAACAAGGAGTCCCCAAGCTAAGTAGAATGCTTGAGCCATCACCTTGCCTCCTTAGATTTGCTTACCTGGAACTACACAAGGAAAAAGGGTTGAGATAGATGATCTCAATGAGTAAATGGTAAAGCACATACATTAACACATATTCCTTTGAAAAGGAAACTCATATCTTATACACATAGTTCATGATTTTCAATTCATGAATCAAGTTTCAATTTAGCAAGGATTCAATTTGGCAAGTTTGTAAAAATCACACATATAACACATAGCGAGTGAAGGCTATTGCTCCATCACTCGAACATATTGAGGAGAGGTGGCCTTATACCAAATTCCAACTCCTATCATATTGAAGGCGTGAAGCTGATTAGGCCCCACAGCTAGAATCGCCCCTTTCTAGCTGAGGTGGATACACTAACCCTATCCATTGGGTTAAGACTATGTGCACAGGTTCTGATGATTGCCTGTATTGGCATGAGGATTCTGTATAAAGGGTTAAAGATACCATAGCTAGAGCTATTGGTATTCACATATAATTATGGCATTTAAGGCAATAATAACTTGTATCACAATAATAATGGCAATTAAACTTTTGAACAAAAGATACAAGAATAATGTAGTTCCAGAAAGAATATAAGTTAGGGTAATAATCGCAAGAAATTATCATTGGATAAACAAAAGTGGTTGTTGGACCAATTGTCCTTTGGCAACCCAAACTTTACAAAGAATCACTTAATCATATTTTAGGATAGAAGGAACTTGGGTTTCAAAGATCAAAAAGGCTCACATAACAAAATATCACATATTTGTAACATAAAATAATGTTACTCACACTTGTAGGATGAATACAATGTTTATTCACACTTGTAGCATGAACACAGCGTTTACTCACCTTATGGTTCCTTTGTTCCTAGTATACACAGCCCTTTTGAACTTCTAAAGCTCCTCAAACTCTAACATAATATTTAATTTAATACTTAGTATTTATTTAATCATGATGCTCCTATCCCATAACTACCCCATGCAAATATAACATTCACATACACTTAGAGTTGCATATATAAGTGTACTCATCACTTGCACATAACATGTTGACTTTAAAAGTTTTGCACACTTAGCCATGATAGGCTCATATGAGAACACATTAAATCATGTCAATACCTATCTAAGGTCATCATAGTATTATTATCTTAATATTAAATCACTTTAACAATCAACTTATTATACTTAACACTTCCATACATGTAAACTAATCACTTAACCTTTCAAGTGCCATGCTTAACTTTTATGATCCATTCATTCAATCATTCACCTTATCATCTCAAGAATGTTTATTCATCATCAAGTCATCATAACATCTAGTTCCATATTTCCCAATCACATTCACATTCTAATCACAATATAAGATTAAGATACCTTAAGTATACCAAAGTGCCTTTAAGCTTGTCTAGGATCATTCCTTCAACTAACATACAATTTTATCATTTATTATACATACATACATGTCAATAATCACCAAAATATATTGCATAAAAATTATAGACATTGTGATAAAAATCCCATAGTAGGCCAAATGCATCATCAAAAGGAAAACTGAATTTTGCTTACTTTTCGCACTTTCTGTCTATTATAGTAATATGTAAGCAGGTGATTTAAACCATTATTTTTTATTCAATCATAGCAAATATTAGTTTAGATACATGATTCAGCAGCCATATGTAAGATTTATACAAAAAAATTTTAAGTTTTAAGATTTAGGTGAAAATCATGAGTTTTTGCGCTTTTCGTTCATTACACCAATATGCAAACACATGATTTAAATCATTATTTTTTATTCAAACAAAACAAATATCATATTAGAATCCATTTACACAAAAATTAGCAGCCACATGTTAAATTAATAATAGAATTTTCCAACTTCTAAGTTCTAGCACAAAAACCTTGAATTCCTTTATTTTTTGAAACTTTTCGGTCCTTATAGAAATATGCAGAAATATAATTTAATCTAATATTTTTCATCAAAACAAATCAAAAATTAGTTTAGAAACCAATAATGCACAAATAATCCTCCCCCCCCCCCCCCCCCCCCCTTTAGTGATGTTTATGCATAAAAATTGTGATTTTAAGTTATATGATTCACCTTTGGAGAAATCTCGCGGAAAGATTTGTATTTTCGGTAGAGAATAAATTTTCTCTTTCAAAACTCACCCAAATAGAATTAAATCTATAAAAATCACTAAACAACCATTTCAAAATAATTTTCCCATAATTTATTTCATAGAAATCATTTATGGAATTGAAAGAGAAGAAAAACTTATGATTACGGTCAAGAAATCGCAAAACTGAAAGGTGTTTTCTTAATTTCAGTAGAGAGAAATATTTTGAGAGAATTTTTCTATCAAGATGCACAAAATTAGAATGATGGCTACTAGAACATTAGGGCTGGCTGAATTTTTCATATTAATATGTAGGGTTTTGGGCAATTTCCACTAATACCCTTAATGAGCTAGGTTAGGAGGGTATTAGTGTAGTAGGCTTTTGGGTATTTGGGTTTTTTATTTAAATTTTGGGCTTATTATAATTAATAAAAATAAAAATATTTTTCTTATTATTTTCATTAAAATTTCTCCCAAAATATTTATTTAAAAATTATTTTAAGATACTCATAAAATTGATTTATGCTTAAAAATTACCTTTATGCATGAAAATTTATTTTATTTAAAATAATTTATTTTATGCAAATGAAATTTATGTAAATTATTTATTTCACAATAAAAACTCATATTATGCATATTAAAATTAATTTAATATGCCACATGGATATTAACACACAGAATGCTAATTCTCACCGAGCACATACTTAACCTTAATAGTTCTAAATCAAGCAAATCATCACGAAAATTTCTAGGGTAGGTGTGGATTATTACACATTTAAAATGGAAAAAAACTTGGATTTCAAGAATATCAAAGTTTGTAATCATAATAGCTTGAACTTGTATCAATAATATAATGTTTACTCACCTTGTAATTCCTTCGCTCCTAGCACATATAGCCCTTTTTGAACCTCTAAAACTCCTCAAACTTTAATAGAATATTTAATTTAATACTTAGTATTTATTTAATAATGATACTATCCTATCCCATAACTATCCATGCACATATAACATTTACATATACTTAGAGTTGCACATATAAGTGCACTTCATCACTTGCACATAACATGTTGACTTTAAAAGTCTTGTACACTTAGCCTTTATAGGTCCATATGAAAACACATTATAATTTATGTCAATACCTTTCTAAGGTTAACACAATATCATTATCCTAATATCAATTCACTTTAACAATCATCTTAGTACACTTAACACTTCCATATATGTCAACTTAACAAATAACCTTTCAAGTGTCATGCTTATCTCTTATGACCAATTCATTCAATCAATCTCTTCATCAATTCAAGATCATTAATTCATTATCAAGTCATCATACAACCTACTTCCATATTATCCAATCACATTCACATATTAATCACAACATAAGGTTAAGATACCTTAAGTATACCAAATTGCCTCTAGCCTTGTCTAGAGTCATTCTTTGAACCAACATGCAATTTAACCATTTATCATTCATACATACATGTCAATAATCAACAAAATATATTACATAAAAATTATAGACATTGGGATAAAAATCCCAATGTAGGCCGAACACATCATCAAGGAGAAAACCTGAATTTTCTTACTTTCCGCACTTTCTGTCTATTACAGTAACATGCAAAAATATGGTTTGAACTAAGATTTTTCATGTAAACATAACAAGAATCATTGTAGAACATTAATCCATAGGAATTGGTATAAATAAGTACAACATATATATGAAAATTCCAATTTTTGGTTTTAGGATGCAAAACCATGCGTTTTCTTATTTTTGGTACTTTCCGGTCATTACAGTAATATGTAAACATGTGTTTTAAACCATTATTTTTTAACCAAACAAAACAAATATCAATTTAGAACTTCATCATACACAAATTGGTAGCCACATACATATGTAATCATATAATTTTTCAACTTTTAAATTCTAGAATGAAAACCTTGAATTTCCTTATTTTTTGAAACATTTCGGTCATTACAATAATATGCAGAAATATGATTTAATTCAATATTTTTCTTCTAAACACATTAAAAATCAGTTTAAAATACAATAATTCAAAAATCACATGCCTCCCCCCCCCCCCCCCCCCCCCCTATTGTGTTTATGTTTGAAAATTTCAAATTTTGAGTTGTAGGATTCACCTTTAGAGAAATCGTGTAGAGATGTTGGTGTTTTCGGTAGAGAAATTAATTTCTCTTTCAAAACTCACCCATACTAAATTAAATCTATAGAAATCAGTAAATACCTAGTTCAAATTAATTTTTCTTATAATTTATTTCATAAAAATCATATAAGAATTTGAAAGGAAAGAAAAACTTGTGAATACGGTCAAGAAATTAAAAAGTTGAAGGTGCTTTGTGAATTTCGGTAGAGAGAATAATTTTAGGAGAATTTTTCTACCAAAATAATGAAATAACCAAGTGTGTCTATTGGAATTCAAGGGCTGGCTGAATTTTAGTATTTAAATGTAGGGTTTTGGATAATTTCCATTAATGAGCTAGGTTAGGAGTGTTTAGTGTAGTAGGCTTTTAGGTATTTGGGCTTTTTATTTAATTTAGAGGCTGATTATTGGTCATTAAAAATAATTATTTTTTTCTTATTATTTTCTGTAAAATTTTCCCTAAAAAATTTATTTTAAAATTATTTTAAAATACTCATAAAATCATGTTATGCTTTAAAATTGCCTTTTTGCATAAAAATTCATTCTATGTAAAATAAATTATTTTATGCTAATGCACTTTATGTAAATTATTCATTTTGCAATAATAACTTATATTATGCATATTAAAATTAATAACATACCATATACTCATAAATCACACCATATATGAATTTTCATATAAGTGCATATTTTGTTACAATAACTCTAAATTCAAGCAATTTGTCATGAAAACTTCTAGGATAGATATAGGTTGTTACAATAGCAAAATAGGTTTTATTTTCAAAGCTCCTTTTGCAATTGCTTCTTTTCTTTTATATTTAAGGAAAATAATCACACAACCTAGGATATTAAATATTTCTACATAACCAAAACCAGTGTAACTATTGAAAAAAAAAATTTGAAAACTTTTGTGCTCATAAATGTAACTAAAGTTTCAAAAGTTAGAGATTGCAAAATTTGTCAATTCCATTTCCTAGAAAAACTTTCAATCATTAATAGATGACCAATTCAATTTAGCCGTACATCAATAAGTCATTATCATTCACAATTTAACAAATTTCATTTCTAAAGAGGGTGAATTTGAAATCATACCATTATCGCAATTCAATTCACTTGGATTGAAGATAAAACAAGGCAAAAGATAAACAATAAAATCCTTCTCCCCACACTTAAGTAACATATTGTCCGCAATGTGTTATAGACAAATAAAAGAAAGAAGGGTGAAGGGAAACTGCCCTAAATATTTTTCGAATTGATGTTGTGATCTCCTTTTCTAAGAATTTCTGCCATGATCAAATCATCCTGTAAACAAAAGAGATACAGTTCTAAAGTAAAGGTGAAGATTAGATCCATAAAATAAAAATAAATAAAATAAATAAAACAAACAAAAAAGTAAAGCTATAAAAATTTAAATCATCAATGGGTTGCCTCCCATTTAGCGCTTCTTTAATATCATATTAGCTTGATGTTATCATTATTCATTGTTATCGATGGATTTGGAGCTTACCTTGTATTGGACACCTCCATAGATTAAAATAAAAAAGATTATGCAAAGGGTATGGCCTTTGCATAGCCTTTTTATAGCAATAAAAATTATTTTTGGTTCTCCATAACATGCAAACCTGAACTTGTGAGTTATAAAACCATCATTAAAGAGCTTTACCCATTGGCTTGGCATGGGGAATTCTGGTTGGGTTGCCAAGAGATGGAGCATGCTGTATTTAGCATCCACCTCATGTAAATCTTTAATGCTCCACCTAAATCTACTAATTGTCTATTCTAAAACCTCCACAAAACGAATCTCCCTCTCCAAAGAAAATTTAGAGACTATAAATACTGGCCAAATACTTGAGTTTCCCATAAAGTAGCACTATGAGAGGGTGGAAATGGGTTTAGATTATATATGGTGATTTGTGGTGTTGATGGAATTTGGGTTATGTTAAGGGTAAGTGTTTGAACTATGGGTGGATTGTTGTCAGTCTCCTCAAAAGGTGGGAGGTTTGGAATGATAGGGGAGGTGTATTTTCATCATGCATAGCTTCCCCCTCCATGCTCTCCTATAGCTCACTATCATTGGAAGAGATTTCCTCAACACTTGACTCCACTCCATTCATGTCTCATTGTTGGATTTTGGGTTGCTCACTTAAGCAACCATCAAATTCTGTGTGCAACAGCCTCAAATTGTCTTTACCATTCTCTTCTTCATCACTATCATCATTCCACAACCAAGTTATGGTAGTGATCCTTTGTTGTTCTATTAGAATGAGGTAAGCATAGCTTGGCAAATTATCTTCTGGTTGAGCACTTAGAAACTCCAAAATCTACCTAACTTGAATTTCTATGTTGTGAAGAGATGCCTGTTGGTTCTCTAAAGTTGTTTCAATGCTCTGAAATCTTTTATCTGTTGTTGATACTAAAGTCACAAACATCTCTTCCAACCTCTGCTCCTCTTGTGCATGCTCATCATCCTCTAATGTGATGTCTACTTCAAACTGAGTTAGGAAGCTAGCTTCTAATGTATTGTTTCTGCTGCTCTCCACTTCCTTATCCCAATTCTCCATAGACCACATGAATCTTTCCAATGTAAGCTTAAGGGATGACTAATTTTGTGGTGCTTCCCATATGTATTATGCCTGGAAATCAGTTTGATAGGGATACTGATTTCTTTGATATCCCTATTCTTAATTTAGGCTAGAACCCCATTGATGATAATTCCATTTAGGAATGGAGAAATTTCTTTTTTCTTTTTGAAACACAAAAACTCAAAAGAAACAAAAACATAAAATAGAATAAACAAATAAAAAAAGATGAAAACAAATAGATATGAAAATAAAAACTAGATCAATAATCTCCATCATATTGCTAATATTGAATACAAGTGTCCTCAACAATGGTGCCAAAAACTTGATGTGCATTTTAAGACACCAAGAGTTTTACATTTATAATAGCTCGATGACTAATTCTATCCTAGCACTAGGCAAGTGCACCTATCATTTAGGTAATATAGCAATAATGAGGTCGATCCATAGAGACACCAATACAAGTACTAACTCAAACTTAAACTATTGTCTAGTTGAACCAAATTAAAGATTAATTAAACTAAACTATTTAAAACTAATTTATGAAAGCAATAAAGGATAGATGATAGAAAATCAATAGCAAATTTCATCAAGATATTGAATTCCCCTAGCCTCTCATGCATGTCAAGAATAACGATATGAACATTCAAACAATGAATTGAATTGGACTCTCACTAAATTAGATAGAAACCTTTCTCAAGTGATTAAATCCCTCATTTCCTAAGTATTATAGGGGAATCTCTTCTCAACCTATAATCAAATAGGAGCAACATTAAGTTCAAGAGATTAGCATTGAAAGAAGTCTTATAGGTCTATCTCTAGCACCCCAATCAACTCTCTATTCCTATGAGTAATCTATCTATATCAGGGTATCTCTACTCATCCAATTTAGAAACAATATCTAATCAACAAACCAGTAATTACCAATCAAAATAAACATCATAAATCATGAAAACAAAACAATCCAAAGATAAATTGATTCAAAATAAACTATTCAGTTCTTACAATTAGGAACTGGGGTTCATCTTTATCTAGATAAATAATAAATTAATTCATAGCAGAGAATTAAAATAAAGAATATAAGAGAAGGTAAAGGAAACTCAAATAATCCATAGATGATGAGAAATCCCTGCTTCAATCTTCATTCCTCTTCAAAATCTGCAGCATATCGGATCTACACCATGAAAATTCTGCAGAAAACTCCCTCTCACCTCTTTGTGAGGGTGGCTATTAAAACCCTGGAAAGAGCTCTCTTTTTCTAATGTAAATTATGTCCTTTTATAGTGCTTTGAGGCTCATTAGGGTTTGGATAGGTGTCAAGCATGGATTGGCCAATTTTTGCCATGTCAGCATAGCTATGCTAGGTGCCAAGATACAATATTTGGATTACATGCCAATTTTAGGTTAGAAAATGAAGGAATTATAATTTTTGGTCTGCTTAACATTTATATCTCTTTCTCTTAGCTTTCTAACAGTACCTAAATCACCTTAATCAAACCTCTTTAGTTCAAGTTATGCTTAAAATACTGCAAGGTGTTCAAAGCTATCGAAACTTCATGGTGTCACACAGCCAAGGACACACCCATGGCTCTTGGGCATGTAAGGCTATTGCAATTTAGGCTCTTATGCCATGCCTATGGCCATGGATATGGCTCTGGGCATGGCCATAGTTAAAATTACCCAAAAATGGCACTGTTTCTTTATTTTTAACCTAAATTCGAGCTTCAGTGATCACGACATTCCAAAATATGAATAATTCCTAGAAATTACTCTGAAAAGCACTTGAGTAAACAAATTAAACTCAATTTAAAGAATAAAGCATACTAAATCAAGGGGCAAAATATAGGAATTCATGTACTTATGAAATTGATATTAAGACCATGATATATTGTGTTTGACTTTAGAAAAGTCATAGTATGGTTATAATGTGATTTCATATGGGCCTATAAAGACTAAATTTACAAGACTTTGAAAGTCAACATGTTATGTGCAAGTGATGAGTGCACTTTTATGTGCAGCTCCAAGTGTATGTGAATGTTATATGTGCATGGGGTAGATATGGGATAGGATAGCTTAATAATTAACCAAATGCTAAGTATTCAATCAAATATTATGTTAGAATTTGAGGAGTAGTAGAAGTTCAAAGGGCTAAAAGTACTAGGAGTAAAGGAACCACAAGGTGAGTAAATATTATGTTCATGTTACAAGTATAAGCTATCATGTCATGTGAACCTTAGAGATTCTTCAAACTCAAGTTATTTTCTATTCTCTATTATAACTATATGATTTTTTTGTTAAGCTTGGGTTGCCAAAAGACAATTGGTCCAAAATCATTTTGAATATCTAATGATAATAAAGATCCTTTGTGATTATTGTCCTAACTTATTTTCTTTCTGGAACTACACTGTTATTTATCTTTTATTTAATAAGCTAAACATTTATCGTTATTGTGACACATATGATTGTATTTCCTCAATGCTATTTTTACAAGTGATTACCATTTGCTCTAGCTTTGGTACCCATAACCCTTTTTATGTATAAATCCTCTTGCCAGTGCAAGTAATCATCGATACCTGTGTATATGGTCTTAACCCAATGGATAGGGGTTATGTATCCACCTCAGCTAAAAGGGGCAGTTCTAGCCATGGAGCCTGATCAGTTTCATGCTTCTCTATGTGATAGGAGTTGAAATTTGATTTGATGCCACCTCTCCTCTATGTGTTCAAGTGATTATGGCAATAGCCTTCACTCTATATGTTCGAGTGATTATGGCAACAACCTTCACTTTATGTGTTATGTGTTATAAGTGTGATTTCTGTGAACCTTTCTAAATTACAAACTATGAACCATGAACTATGAATTTTGAATCATGAATATGAGTTATGAGCTATAAGGCCTTCCTAAGGGATATGTGTTATTGTATAAGCCTTATTATTTACTCAATGAGATAATCTATCTCACCCCTTTTCCTTGTGTGATTCCAGGTGAGCATTATGGGGAGGCAAGATGATGGATCAAGCAATCTACTCCGCTTGGGGAATTTCCTTGTCTAAGTTTATTAGTATACTGTGATTGAAGAGTCTTTTTTTTTTAGATGCTCCAGGAGTTTCATTTTTTTTGGAATATTATTTATTTTGGAGCGTAATGTTTTGGTGACTTTATTTGGAGTCTAAATATTATTTTCTTATGGATTGTATTTGAAGTATATTTTAACTATTCTTTTGCAACTTAAGGTTTTCTTATAAATGGGTTAATTGAGTAAATGCATGAGATTTTGGTACGATCCTAAGCAGTGATTGCATGTTCATGAGTGGGTTCTACGGAAGTGGGTGAACTTATGTCTCCCTATGTTTTAAGATCGTCATATCTTCGAAACTGGGATATGAGAGTTATGATATGCACTTCTATCCCAATATGATTTTGTAGTAATGTATGCATGAATATCATGAATGTGATTCCTAAATATGACCGAAATAGGACTATAAACTCTCATCTTCACTTTCCAATAATTATTTCTACCTTTTTTGCTCAAATGCATTATTTTTAAGGGATGAGACTTCTTGCAGTAACTTGAAATTGCAAACCGGAGATGAAAATAGGCTTATGGTAACTCAGTTACGACTGTAGCAGTTACAGAGGGTCCTACAGCAATCGCAGGCATCCCTGTAGTAGCCAAAAATGCAATACAAAGAAGTTGCAGCAACCGTAAGGAGAATTGCGACAAATCCAAATCTTATTCTAATTTTTCTTGATCTTATGTTGTTTATAGCCCTTTTCAACCCTTGAACCTCATTCCAATGATTTCTAAGTTGTAATAAGTATTTCTAATAATCTTTTCTTGCTTTTTTCATTATTTCTTCTGCTTATCCTTTCTTCTCTTATTTTATTCTCTTTTTTCCTTTTTCTTCCATAAAATAAAGCATTATTTCAGTCATGCAATATTGCTATGGTGCAAAAATCTCACTAAAATAGTGAGAGTAAACTTTAGGAAAATATGGGGTAAATGCCATGCCCGCTTTGAGAGGAGTGAAAATTGATTCGGATTTTCTGTGCTTATGTATACACTTTTATGATCCTACCATCTATGTCTTTAGATTCAGGGCAAGCATGAAAGAGATGTGTCCCACTTTTGAGGAGTTTTTTGTGTTGCTTGAATATGATCCAGAGGCTTTTTGGAACTCCTGTTGAGAGGGTAGAGTATTTTGACTCTTTTAGGTGACTTTTAGACGTAAGTGAGGAAGCTGCTAGTCCTGTGGTAGCTAAAGATTCAATAGATTTAGCTACTGTGGTTGCAAAATTCCATGATACTAAAGATTTTGAGAATGACAAGTGGTTTCATTTGAGGATGTGGTCTCTTTCTTTTTGTCTAACTATAAGATATATTTTTGTAAGCCCCACTGGTTGAGGTGATGCTAAGGTTGCTGATTTGATTCCTCAGATAGAAGAAGGGAGATCTATTGCTGCCATTGTACTTGTTGAGACCATTATGAGTTTGAATAGTACATATGATACTAGCGGCCTATGGACTATCAGCCCCATTATTCTTCAAGTTTGTTTCTTACTTTCTATTTTTCTTTCACTTGTTTCATCCTTCTTCTTTTCATGTTGTACTTTTTCATAGATTTGGTTGAGAGACCACCTTTAGATAGTGGCTGCTCCTATGAAGGCAAATTATTCTAGTTCTTGGAATAGGACCCGGACCATCATTATTAGAAAGCATTCTAAAAGGGAGGGGGTTAAGTGGCTTTTTGAGTTGGATTCTAATGAGTTTGCTATAGAGATGTGAATGGTAGAAGATAAATCAGTTCATGACCATGAGTTTTGATTATAGGATGGTCTATCTTTTAAGATTGAAGATGGTCACCTTTTATTAGGTTACTCAAGTTATGTGTCAAATGGGCCATAGATGGGGTGTGCCCCAGATGGTACTCTATTTTAGTATGTTCTTATCACCAAGACTGTTACATGAGCCATTAGGAATAGATGGGTGAGAGGTTTTCATGTTATTCATCTTGTTCACTATTGTGACAAGACCTTAGAGTACATTGACTGGCAGATAACAAACTCATTGTAACAACCCATACCTACCCTAGGAGTTTTCATGACAAATTTCTTGAATTTAGAGTTGTTGTGACAAAATATGTGATTTTATGAAAATTCATGTATGGTGTGATTATGAGTATGTGGCATATTAAATTAATTTTAACATGCCTAATATGAATTATTATTATGAAATAAATGATTTATAAGAAGTGCATTAGCATAAAATAATTTATTCAGTATTTTTAAAAATAATTTTAATAAATGTTTTGGGGGAATTTTTAATGAAAATAATATGAAAAATATTTTATTTTTAATTACCGATAATCAGCCCCTAAATTAAATAAAAAGCCCAAATACCCAAAAGCCCACTACACTAAAATACTCCTAACCTAGCTCATTAAGGGTAATCTTGGAAATTACTCAAAACCCTATATATAAATTCAAGAAATTTGGCCAACCCTTGAATTCTAGTGGGCACCCTCTATTATTTCATTATTTTGGCAGAAAAATTCTCCCAAAATAATTCTCTCTACCGAAATTCTCAAAAACACTTTCAACTTTGCGATTTCTTGACTGTAATCATAAGTTTTTCTTCTCTTTCAATTTTTTATTTGATTTCAATGAAATAAATTATGAGGAAATTATTTTGATCTAGGTATTTACTAATTTTGATAGATTAATTCAGTCTGGGTGAGTTTTTAAAAGAGAAATCTAATTCTTTACCGAAAACACAAATCTGTCTACGCAATTTCTTTAAAGGTGAATCCTGCAAGTCAAAATTGAAATTTTTATGCATAAACACTATAAAAAGGGGGGGGGGGGGGGGGAGGGGGTGCATGTCCTGCATATTTGTTTTCTAAATGGATTTTTGATGTGTTTAGAAATATTGGATTAAATAATATTTCTGCGTATTACTGTAATGATAGAAAAATTTCAGAAAATAAGGAAATTTAAGGTTTTCGTGCTAGAACATGAAAGTTAGAAAATTCTATGATTATATATCTATATGGCTACTAATTTGTGTATGATGGAATTCTAAACTAATATTTGTTTTGTTTGGATGAAAAATAATGATTTAAATAAGATGTTTACATATTTTTGTAATGAATAGAAGCACAGAAAACTAGAAAACTCACAATTTTCACTATAAAATCCTAAACTTAGGATTTTCATGCATAAGACAAGTCAGTGGCTGCTGATTTGTACATATTGATGTTCATAACTGATATTTGTTATGATTGAATGAAAAATAATGGTTTAAAACACTTGTTTACATATTACTGTAATGACTAGAAAGTACCAAAAATAAGAAAACTCATAGTTTTTGCATCCTAAAACCTAAAATTGAAATTTTCATGTATAAGTTGTACCTATTGTTGCCAATTCCTATGGATTAATAATCTAAAATGATTTTTGTTATGTTTATATGAAAAATCTTGGTTCAAACGATGTTTATACATATTACTGTAATAGACGAAAAGTAAGAAAAGTAAGAAAATTCAGTTTTTCCTTTTAATAGAGCATTTGGCCTATGTTGGGATTCTTATCCCAATGTCTATAATTTTTATGTAATGTATTTTAATGATTATTGACATGTATGTATGAATGATAAATGGATAAATTGCATGTTGGTTGAAGGAATGACTTTAGATAAGGCTAAAGACAATTTGGTATACTTAAGGTATCTTAACCTTATGTTATGATTAATAAGTGAATGTGATTGGATAATATGGAAGTAGGTTGTATGATGACATGACAATGAATTAATGATCTTGAATTGATGAAGAGATTGATTAAATGAAATGGTCATAAGAGATAAGTATGATACTTGAAAGGTTATTTGTTAAGTTGACATATATAGAAGTATTAAGTGTACTAAGATGATTGTTAAAGTGAATTGATATTAAGATAATGACATTGTGTAGACCTTAGAAATGTATTGATATGAGTTGTAATGTGTTTTCATTTAGGCCTATAAAGGCTGAGTGTGCAAGACTTTTAAAGTCAATATGTTATATGCAAGTGATGAAGTGCACTTATATATGCAACTCTAAGTGTATGTGAATATTATATGTGCATGGGGTAGTTATGGGATAGGATAGCATCATGATCAAATAAACACTAAGTATTGAATTAAACATTATGTTAAAGCTTGAGGAGCTTTAGAGGTTTAAAAGGACTACGTGTACAAAGAACGAAGGAACCACAAGGTGAGTAAACATTATGTTATGTTACAAGTATGTGATATCATGTTATGTAAGCCTTTGAGATCTTTGAAACCCAAGTTCTTTTATATCCCAAATTATGATTATATTATTTTGTTGTTAAGCATGGGTTGCCAAAGGACAATTGGTCTGAAACCATGTTGTTTATTCCATGATAAGAAAGAACCTTTATGATTGTTGCCATGCCTTACCTTCTTTCTAGAGTCGCACTATTGTTTATCTTTTGTTCAATATGCTAAACATCTATTATTATTGTATTACTTGTGATTGCATTCTTCAATGTCACTGTTACCTCTCCTTTATGTTACGAGTGAGCAAGGCAGCAACCTTCACTCTATATTTATGTTACGAGTGGACAAGGCAACAACCTTCACTTTATATTTATGTTATGAGTGGACAAGGCAGCAGCCTTCACTCTATATTATTTAATGAGTGGATAAGGCAATAGTCTTCACTCTATATTTATGTTATGTGCAGACAAGGTAGTGGCCTCCACTCTATATGTTATGGGTTATAAGTTTAACATCTGCGAACCTTGTAAATTTGCAAACTAAGAACCATGATTGATGAACCCTTATAAAAGGGATATGTGTTATTGTTCAAGTCTTATTGTTTACTCATTGAGATCATCTATCTCACTCCTTTTTCCTTATGTGGTTCTAGGTGAGCATTATGAGGAGGCAAGGATTGCTTAAGCTACCTACTCCACTTGAGGAAATCCCTTGTCAAAGTTATAATAATATCATACTATGTTGAGTCCCTATATGCTCCAAGAATTATTGTGGGAATTTTTTTTTTGGAATAATATGTTGGTGACTTTATTTGGAGTCTTATTATTATTTTCTTATGGATTATATTAAAGTATATTTTTAGCTTCCGCAATTTAAGATTTTTCCTTTATAAAAAGTTTTTATTAAGTTAATGTATGAGGTTTGGTATGATCCTAGGAAAAGTTATTATATGCATGAGTGGGTTCTACGAGCATGGGTGACCTTATGCTTCCCCATGTTCTTGGACCATCATGTCTCTGAAATTAAGATGTGACACTCATGGTAATTTGAGAAAGCTAGAAGAGAATGAGGAGGAGAGACATAATTGACTTTGTCCCTTTTCAGTTGTTTTGCATTTTGCTTATACTTTTTAAGAAGGCTTTTCAGCTTATAAGATTGATTTGGTTTAGTGAATTGTGTCTTTTATTTTCTTTTAATGTTCCAAAAATTAAATGAGACAAATGAGACATCTTTTTCATTTATTTATTTATTTTTCTTTATGCTTTAATTTTGCCTAAGCTGCCCTTTTAGGTTTTCAACTTAGCGAGCTTTTTTCTTTTCTTTTCTTTTCTCTCCTTTTTTTATAACGCAAGTGAGAGCCAAATAAATGTGTAGTACAAAATTAAATTTTATTGATGATTTGGACATAGGTTGCCTACATATCTCCTTACAATAATTTCATCATTCATGTTTGTCTCTCTCTCTCTTTTTTTTTTTTTTTTTTTTTATGGAGAATCAGGTCCATGCAGTTATGTTTTTATATGGATGCACATGCAATGCATGAATTACAAGGATGCTTATGCAAAATATCTCTTGAGCTTATTTAGATTACATGGGCTTAAAAACTTTATGCTATCCAAGTCCATTAAGATAGCAGCTTGACCAAATAGGATCTTCTTTAGCATGAATGGGCCATTTTAATTGGGTCTAAATTTTCCCCTTGGAGTATGAATAGGTTCTTTGATTTCCTTTAAAATAATTTTGCCTTCTTGTAGTCCTTTGTCTTTGACCTTTTGTTAAAATGCCATGTCAATTTCTGCTGATAACATTGAATTTGGTACAAGGCATCCATCCTTTTTTGATCAATGGCATTGAGCTATTCATGGTAGCCTTTACCCATTCCACTTTGTCCAACTGACTCTCCTTCAAGATTCAGGCTAATTTGATTTCTACCTCAATTGGAAGGACTGCCTCCATCCCATACACTAAGGAATATAGTGTAGCGCTAGTTGGAGTATGTAATGATGTTCTATATCCCTATAAGGCATAAGGTAGATGTAGATGCCAATCCTTATAGTTGTCAACCATCTTTTAAGCATGTTCTTGAGAGTCTTGTTTGCAGCCTTTACTACACCATTTGTTTAAGGTCTATGGGGAAAAGATCTATGGTGTTGGATTTTCTCCTTTTTTTATCAACTAGATGACTTCTTTCTAGAAGTAGGATCCATTGATAGTGATTATTTCAAAAGGGACTCCATACCCACAAAGGATGTTGGTACAGATAAATTAGGCTACCTGCTTAGAATCCAACACTTGGTAAGGCACAGCTTCAACCCATTTGGAGATGTGATCAACTACTACTAGGATGTATTCATGTTTGCCAGAGGATTTTAGGCTTATCTTCCTAATGATGTCAAGGCCCTAAATAGCAAATGGCCAAGGTGTGTAATTGGCAATAAAGGTACAGGAGGTTGTTTCTGAAGCTTAGCATAAATCTAGCATCTATGGAATTTTTACATGTACCTAGCACAATCTTCATTCATGGTAAGCCAAAAATAACCCTAGTTTGTGATTTTATGAGCCAAAGCAATGTCATTCATATGTGGACCCTTGTCACCAGTATGCATCCAGTCCATAATCTGTTAGGCTTCTTCTTTAGTGACACATCTTAAGTGGATGTTATCCCAAGTTTGTTTCTAGAGTACTTCCCATTTGGAATAAATCCATTGGATAATTATCTCAAAATCCTCTTTTTTATTTTAGAGGCCCCTTATGGATAAAGCCTATTCTTAATATAATTTAAGATATCCCAAACCATGGTTTGCTATCAGTGCCTTGCACATCCAGGCAATGAGTTATGCATAACAACTCATGTTTTAGTTATTTTAATTGTTTTGGCTTTGTAATAATTAAGTAGGATTAAAATATAGAGGATCTTTCCTCTAGCCCTTATGGGTACTAAGGAAAGCACACATTCCTCAACTAAAGTAACATAGAATCAGAAAATAAAAAAAACATTAATGCAAATAAATCAAAGTAAAAGGAAAAAAATGTTAATAAAAAGATTTTGGAGTTGATGCCTTTTAGAATGACAGCCTACGTATCCTATTGAATAGGAATCAAACCCCATACAGTTCTTCCTTCTTACGAAGGAGGGGTTTTGGAAAAAATGTTGGTTTGTTTATTAATTTAATTCTGATTCTTAAATTAATAAATTTTAGATCTTTTCTGTTTTAGACCTAAAGAGAATTCTAGATCTGAGTTTAGAATTTTGAAAATGGAAAGAAGATTATACCTTTGCTTTCCTTGATTTTCGGATGAAGGAGGTGAGCTTAACTCCGGATCTAAGCTCCACTTTGGATTGAAGACCTTGAAGTTGAACCTTAACAGCAAAAGGCTAGCAAAATAGTGTAATGAATGTAAATTAAAAAGAAATTGAAACCACAGCTTTTGTATCATGTTTTGAGCAGAACTTAAGCACAATAAGTAGAGCAATATAGGAGGATTTTTACATTGGAATTCCCCCCCCCAAATGAGCTGGAAGAAGGCTCTATTTATAGAGCTGCTAAAGAGGGTGCCGCAGTACCAACGGTGGCACTGGCATGTCACCGGTGGCACCGGCATGTCACCGGTGGCACCGGCGGCACGGGCGACACTGGTGATACGCTGAGTGTCTGGGAGGCATGATGAGTGTGCTGCCTTACTGCCGACATGCATTTGATGCCGCCTATGAGGCGGCATGGCCGGCGTGCTAGCCATAGCAACAGCGTGCCGCTTGCGCACTGGTCGGCTGATTCGATTTGTTTCCTGCTTTTTCATCCATTTCGGGTCTGTTTTAGTTCTGACTCGAGCTTAGTTTGATCCTATGGGTTCGTAACTAAAAGACGGTCGACTAGAGGTGAAAGATTCAAGAAATTCAATTTTCAATGGGGTGCTGCCCTGCACCCTGCAAGGGGTGCTGCCCCCTTGACCCTTGCTTGCTAATCGGCTAGCGGGACTGCCGTATGCATAGCACACTATTTTTAGTAGGTGTCAAGCTGCAGCCGGATCATAAAGGTGCAAATTTAAGGGTTCACAACTATCCCCTCATCAGAATTGGCTTTAAGCAAAAGGCAATTCTGATGATAGTGAACCTTAGGAAAAGATACCATGTTAGACTTTGGGCTTGTGCTCTTGTAACATCAGATTTTTGGCTTATATGTTCTTTTGCCATGTCAGATTCTAGGCTATGCCATGTCAGAACTTGGGCTATACCCTGTCAGACTCTAGGCTTGTGATATTTACTTGTGCTTATCATGCATGAGGACATTCATGCTTTGTACAAACTGAACCTTATGAAGAAGGACAAACATGGTATAAAGATATAAACCTCTTGGGAGAGGGCCTATAGGATAAATGAGGTTTTGTCAATGGCTATTAGCTTGACCTTAGCGTTGGATGTGAGAATGGTCATGGTGATCTTCAATTAAGGCTGTATGTTCAACCTAATTATTGGAGGTAAAGATGATTTGGTGAATTTTAATCAAGGCTATCTATTCTGCCTAGACTTTGAAAGATTTGGAGATTTGGTCCACCTAGGGAATTCAAATTGGTTTAGCAAGGCCATCTATTCAGCCTTACTATTAGGGAGATTATGATCAAAGTTATCTATTTGACTTTGATGTTTGGAAAGATTAGGATCAAAGCTATCTATTTGGCTTTGGTGGTTGGGAGGATTATAGTCAAAGCTATCTGTTTGGCTTTGTTAGTTGGGAAAGTTGGGATCAAAGCTATCTATTTGGCTTTGGTATTAGAAGGATTGGGATCAAAGCTATCTATTTGGCTTTCATGTTAGGAGGAATAGGATCAAAGCTATTTGTTTGGCCTTGATGTCAAGAGAAATAGGAACAACGTTATTTGTTTGGCCTTAATGTTAAAAAAGCTAGGATCAAAGCTATCGGTTTGGCTTTAGTGTTAAAAGGATTTAGAGAAGGTTATGTCTCTGAAACTCTAGGGGTGTGGGAATGTCAACATGGGTGGCTCGACTTGGTTTGCCCATTGAATGTTATGGTTGAAGATTAGTCCTTGTAGGGAAAGGTCTTGGCTAAGAAGGATTGGTCTAGTGAAGGAAATCCATTTGAAAGGCTTAGTCTGATTTTGCCTTTAAAGGAGATCATAGGCTTCATAAATGAAGGCCTTTTGGGAGTGGGCTTCATGGTGAAGGCTTCTTAGTTTAGGCTTTATGATGAAGGCTATTGGTCTTGGGCTTCATGGCGAAGGCATTTGGACTAAGGCTTCATGGCAAAGGCTTTTGGATTTGGGCTGCATGGTTAAGGCTTTTGGATTTGTGTTTCTAAGTGAAAGCTTTTGGGTCATGTGCCTCTTAATAAAGGCTTCTTAGTTTGAAGGTAGGTTGAAACTTTTAGACTTGAGCTTCTTGATGAAGACTTTTGGATTTGGGCTTCTTAATGAAGGCTTATGGATTTAGGCTTCTTTATAAAGGCTTTTGGATTTGGGCTTCTTGATGAAGGCTTTTGGTTTAGGCTTTTTGATGAAGGCTTTTTGGGAGTGGGCTTCATAGAGAAGGATTTTGGGTCATGTGCCTCTTAACGAAAGTTTCTTGGTTTGAAGGTAGGTTGAAACTTTTGGATTTGAGCTTCTTGATGAAGGCTTTTGGATTTAGGCTTCATGGCAAAGGCTTCTAGATTTGGGCTTCTTAATGAAGACTTTTGGATTTGGGCTTCTTGATGAAGGCTTTTGGTTTCGGCTTCTTGATGAAGGCTTCTGGATTTGAGCTTCTTTGATTAAGGCTTTTGGTTTAGGCTTCTTAATGAAGGCTTTTTAGGAGATATGCCTCAACTTCTAGTTTTGCCAAGGAAACCAGAATTAAAGATGATAAGCCTTGATAGACTTGGGAATTTTGGTTCTACTCATTTTGAGATTATGCCAAGGAATGGATGGTATGTGGTATGATTTGCCAATGAGGCTTGGGATGGAACAATATGATTTCATAAAATTTGAGAATGGTTTTGAAGGTAGGCTGAAACTTCTAAAAAGAATAATGGAGGTTATATGATTTTGCTTTTTGTAGCATGAATCATGAAAAGAAGCAAGTTAAGCTTTTCTTTTTGTTTGAGATTGAAGAGAGTCTTGGAGTGACACTTAATTGTAAATTACACTAGTTGAAACAAAGAGCCCTTAGGAAAAGCTAAACGGCTAGTAGAGGAAGATGAATCGGGGATCATACTTCCAAATGAGAGATAAGAATGTGATAGACTGGAGATATGTATGAGGGATTGTGCCTTAGCTCTTTAAGCTAAGCGACAGGATGGATTGACAATAGATGATGACGTTCTTGGGAAGATATGCCCTCGTTGTAGGATAAGAATATAAAAGATAGAATATCCTTAAAGAATGAACCTCAGGTGAGGAATCGAAATTTGGAAGAAAATTCCACTATGGTTTAGGCTGCTGCCTTTTTTTATTTTGAAGGGCTCTGACCTTTGAATTCTGGATTTAACAAAGGTCTTTTCTAAACTTGTTGCACTTATTGAGGTGCATTGTTTGAGTACATAATGTGCAATAGGTAATTCCATTTGATTTGCTCTTTGTGCTTCAATTGTTTGATGAGAGGTCCATTACTTAACCTTCTTTGATTAGCATCTCAAATTCTGATTTATGCTAATTATGGTGGGTTTAATTGATTGTTCGTTCATCTCTTTTTTCCTCTTTTTCTTTTTCTTTTTTTTTTGGTAAGCTCATCCATGTCAGACTAACAAGGAAAATAAAAAGAAAATGTATGTGCATTACTATAAAGAAAACTTTATTGCAAGATGACAAAAGGAACCGCTATGGTCCATGAGAATAAAGAAAAAAAAAAAGATGATAGACTCCAACTCAAGCTTTTGAGATTCAAACCTGGACTTAGGTTTAGACTTGGAATTCAATCTCAGACAAGTCAGATTAGCTGAACTTGAACTACTCCATGACATGCCTTTTGAGGCTGAGGTAAGGTGGGGTTGAGTTAGAACTAGATTTCTCATCGCTGTTCAGGTTGGTGGTGGGGAATTCAGCTTGAAATGATTGACTTTGGATGCAATCTTCAACTTTTGATGCAGTTACAACCAAAGCTCTAAAGGTGGGTAGGTATCGTGTTAACAAGTGGGCTCTATAGGCAGGAAGTAGATTCTTAACAATGATATCTACTTGTTCTTGCTCGGTTGGCCTGTTTACCATTTGAGCAGTTTTAGCCCTCTACCTTGTAAGGAATATGGAAAAGGACTCATTTGGAAGCTGCTTTGTGGTCTCCAAATCTTGTAATGTCCACTTCACTATTGTAGTGGTACTGTTCAACAAATACCTTGCAAATATCCTCCCAAGTCTATTTTTGGGTGTCATCCAAGTTAATAAACCATCTTAGGGCAACATCAGTAAGGGTTTGATGAAAGAGTTGAGCAAGGAGCTCATTGTTGATACCAAAAGGATGCATTATCCCCACATACATCTTTAAATGGATCTTAGGGCAAGTAGTACCATCAAATTTGTCCAAATTCGGCATCTTAAACTTTGGTGGAACTCTTGCATTGAGAAATAAGCTCAGGGAGCCTGTATCAACTAGGTTTTCTTTCTTCTTCAGATTCTTCATCATTTTTTCCATGTGCTTCACTTTTTCCGTGAAGGCTTTGATTTCAGGGTTGACTTCCTTCCTTTGGAAAGGATTCGCGGGTCGAGAAGTGAGAGTAGGGGTGAAATTTGGCAGTTGAACTATTATGGGTTGATAGAGTGAGTTGTTTATGAGGAATTCAGGTGATGGAATAGGTAGTGGTGGGATCATGTCAGTGTTTGCAGGCACTTTATCTTTGGAATAAGCTTTGGAAGTGAATCTATAAATAGGATAAAGAGCAGGTTTTGGGTCTGATTGGAGTAGTTTTGGGTTAGTTGAGCTTTAGACTAAGGAGGTCCATTCCATCAAGGTGCGGACATCTTCTATAATGGCCCTCCTTTAGGCTTTGAGCAAGTATTGAAAATAGGCATCTTGCCTCTTCATCAGGGTCTCTTATTGTTCAGAGAGCTTAGCAAGAAGCTTGTTAAAGATTTCATCAGCTCTAGTAGTAGCGACTTCATCTCTGGCAATAGACATTTTGTCAACCTTTCAAAGGGAAAAGGAACTAGGTTAGTATCAAGCTTTGGAAAAAAGGGTTATAGAGAGGTGTGACAAACCAAAGGACCTTAAGTTTAATGATAATGGATGACAGTGTCTTGTGGTTAGGTTGACGGTGTATGGGTAAAGATGAGGGTAGAAGTGTATAATGTTAGCTAAGTAAGTATTTAGCTAAGGGAGCTAGGTCAGATTTTAACTTTGGGTGGCTAAGTCCGATTTTAGCTTTGAGTGGCTAGGTCAGAATTTAGCTTTGAGTGGCTAGATCAGATTTTAGCTTTCAGTGGCTAGATCATAATTTAGCTTTGGGTGATTGGGATTGTGATTTATGAATGGTTTACCATGGGCTTAAGGATAGAGTGACCATGGGTTTTATGATTGGGTTATAGATGTATCATGGATATGGATGTTGGGTGAACTATGGGCTTGGTGATAGTTGGATAATAGGTTGGACTAGATCATGGGCTTAAATGGGCTATGGGTTTGGATAGTAATGTAAGAGATGAAACCTAGTCTGCATTTAGTTTGGGTAAGGATAAGAGTGATGCTAAGTCGATATTTAGCTTTGGTAAGGATGGTTAAGGAGCTTGGGTAAGGACTATGAAAGATGAAAGCTAGATTAGTGTTTAGCGTGGGTAAGAGTTGTGAAAGATGAAAGCTAGGTTAGTATTTATCTTCGGTAAGAATTATGAAAGATGAAGCTATGTCAGTATTTAGCTTGGGCTAGGTTAGTGTTTAACTCGGATAAGAATTATGGAAAAAGGATGAGGGTACCATAGATGGGTTTATTTTTACCATGAGTTTGACACGGGTTTGGATAGGACTGGATCACGAGTTTAGGTGAACCATGAGTTTTAGGCTTTGACCATGGGTTTAGGTGGACCATGAATTTTGGATTTTGATCATGGGTTTAGATGGACTGTGGGCTTTAGGTGTTTACCATAGGTTTAGGTGAACCATAGGTTTTGGGTGTTAACCATGGGCTTAGGTGGACCATGGGTTTTGGGTATTGACCATAGGTTTAGATGGACCATATGCTTTGTGTTTTGACCATGAGTTTAAGTGGACCATGGACTTTAGGTGTTCACCAATGGGTTTAGGTGAACTGTGGGATTTGGGTGTTGACCATGGATTTAGGTGGACAATAGGCTTTGGGTTTCGACTATGGGTTCGGGTGGACCATGGGATTTGGGTGTTGACCATGGGTTTAAGTGAACCATGGGTTTTGGGTTTTGACTAGGGGTTTAGGTGGACCATTAGTTTTGAGGTGTTGACCATGGGTTTAGGTGAACCATGGGTAATGAGCTTTTTGGGTGTTGACCATAGGTTTAGATGGACCATGGGTTTTAGGTGTGAAGGTGTTTGGATAGGTTTTTGACTCTTCACAAGGTTCAAGCTATGAATGTATGTATGCATGAATGAAAAGGTTTCATGATAATGACATACCAAGTTCAGTATTATAGCAAATATAATCCTAAAGGAAGGTTTTATGAGTCATTACATGAAAGGGTTAGAGTGGTTTGAAGGGAACCCATCACACTAGAGATGCGATATACCTAACCACATGTGAGACAAGGAGCCTCCCGTGGGTCCAATGGTACGTGTATACTTGTTACACCTCTAAAAGGATTAGATGATACGTCATGGGCTGGATGATTTCACTATCAGCAAGCAGACCTAAGGAAGGTTGCCCACTCGATGTTACTTTCTATCCTTTGTTTTCCTAGAAGCTAGGTTTTTTATGGACCAGGAGTCTAATGTAGTGATGCATGAAAGAGTTATTTCAAGTTTAAAGCCAAACTTGGTATTTTACCAAAAGTAATCTACTTTATCTTTTATTTGAAAAAGATTTTAAGTCCCCAATGGAATTGCCAACTACGAGGCCTCGCCTGAGCACCGGTCCAATTTGCCGAGGAATCGAAATGCTTTTCAGGAGAAATTCCACGATTGGAACTCGCTGTGAGTTTAGAAAATTGATCTTTGTAATTTGAAAGTTGTGAAAGTGAGTTGCCACTTCAATTTATTTATTTTGATTGGGAAAATTAAAGAAAACCCAAATTGATTGACTCTAAAAATATTTTGATTTTTGTCCCAATGGAAAAGCACTAATCCACGAGTGACCAAAGAGGGCTCGGGGATCAGATTTTGGTAATTACACAATTTGAGAAAATATAATTTTCTTTAGTTTGGCGAAAGTTTGCAAAATAACTCTTGAAAAAGGAATTTTCATGTATGTATGAACAAGAATATAATGATGCATGAAATAGATATATATATGATAAAATGAAATGAAATGGCAATAAATAAGTAAAAAAATAAATCCTACTTAATTATTACAAAGCCAAAACAATTAAAATAAAGAGGATCTTTCCTCTAGCCCTTATGGGTACTAGGGAAAGCACACATTCCTCAACTAAAGTAACATAGAATTAGAAAAAAAAAGATTAATGCAAATAAATCAAAGTAAAAGGAAAAAAATGTTAATAAAAAGATTTTGGAGTTGATGCCTTTCAGAATGGCAGCCTACGTATCCTATTGAATATGAATCAAACCCCACGCAGTTCTTCCTTCTTGTGAAGGAGGGGTTCTGGAAAAAAGTGTTAGTTTGTTTATTAATTTAATTTTGATTCTTAAATTAATAAATTTTAGATCTTTTTTGTTTTAGACCTAAAGAGAATTCTAGATCTAAGTTTAGAATTTTAAAAATGGAAAGAAGATTATAACTTTGCTTTCCTTGATTTTCGGATGAATAGGGTGAGTTTAACTCCAGATCTAAGCTCCATTTTGGATTTAGGACCTTGAAGTTGAACCTTAATAGCAAAAGGCTAGTAAAATAGCGTAATGAATGTAAATTAAAAAGAAATTGAAACCACAGCTTTTGTATCAAATTTCGAGCAACTTAAGCACAATTAGTAAAGCAACATAGGAGGATTTTTGCATTGGAATTCCCCCCCAAATGAGTTGGAAGAAGGCTCTATTTACAGAGCTGCTAAGGAGCAGTACGGACAGTGGCATCGGCATGTCACTAGCAGGACGGGCGGCACCAGTGACACGCTGGGTGTCCGGGCAACTTGTTGAGCGTGCCGCTCTACTGTCGGCATGCATTTTGTGCCACCTATGAGGCGGCACAACCAGCGTGCTGCCTAAAGCGGCGGCGTGGCTCTTGTGCGCTGGTCGGCTGATTCGACCTATTTCCTGCTTTTTCATCCGTTTCAGTTCTGATTCGAGCTCAGTTTGATCTTGTGGGTTTGTAACTGAAAGACAGTCGACTAGAGGTGAAAGAATCAGGAAATTCATTTTTTAATGGGGTGCTGCCCCTTTGACCCCTGCCTGCTAATCAGCTAGTGGGACTGCTGTATACTTAGCGCACTATTCTTAGTAGGTATCAAGCTACAGCCAGATCATAAAGGTGTAAATTTAAGGGTTCACAATTGATGAAGTTTAAGGAAGAATCGCTTTAAAGCTTCTAAATGTTCTTTGGCTGTCATGCCTTTAACCACCATGTCATCAACATATGCTTCACTTTCTTTAAGCATCATGTCATAGAAGATTGTTATTGCCATCTTTTGGTATGTTGCCTCAGCATTCTTGAGTCCAAATGGCATAATCTTATAGCAATAAGTATCCCACTTAGTGATGAAGGTTGTTTTCTCTTTGTCAAGAGGATGAACCATTATATGATTATATCTTGCAGCTAGTTCAATTAACGAAACCATTTTAGATCCTACCATATAGTCTATTAGAAGGTTGATGTGAGGTAGGGGAAAGTTATCTTTAGGACAGGCCTTATTTAGATCCCTATAATCCACAGACATTCTAACTCTACCATCTTTATTGGGAATCAGCATAATATTGGCAAGATAGGATGGGTAGTTGATGGGCTTGATGAAGTTATGGTTTGGTAACTTGCTAGTTTCTTCTTTCATTTATGTAGACCATTTGGCTTTAAGTCTTTATAACTTCTACTTAACTAGCTTAGAATATGGATAGATCAAAATCTTATGAATAGTTATGCTTTGGTCCAAAGCTATCATGTTCTTAGAGTGCCATGCGAAATAGTCCTGGAATTCTTTGATCATCTCCTCTGTTTGACCCCTATTTATGCATGTAAATGCAATGAATGTAGTTTGTTACATCATATGTGCCAACATTTATCGGCTCTTTAACTGCGTCATCTTTTATTTCATTTTTTCCATTTGATGCCTCATTTAAGTTAGATTTAAAATTTGAAACATCAAAGAAAAATGAAAACACATGATCGTATGAGGAAAGGCAAACTTTTTATTGAATTTAAATAGGGATTTACATCAAACTTAAAAATTATACCCTTAAGGTCAATAAGATCATCATCATTATTGTTTGAAAAATAAGACCTAGGCTCAAAAGAAGAAGAATTTGAAAGGGACTCTGACAGGGACTCCGACATAGACTCAGAATTTGACTGGGACTTGGGCTTTATCTCAGATTGATGGAATGGGCTTTCCTCAAAATACCAATTATTAGCTTGGTCTCAGTTGGTTCGATTAAGGTGGATGGGTCATATTCATCTTACTCTAAAGTAAGTATGAAGACTTCATCAAAAAGACTTGCCTCCATGTCCTCCTCCTAACCTTGACTTTGCATGAATATAGGCTCGCAATCCTCTAGTGAAAGCCTGACATTAGAAAAGATTTTAAAACTAGGAATTAATTTTCCTATAATAAGACAAATTTAGGGTTTAAGAAAATCACAGTAAGGAGCGTGTCACCTTCTTTTACAAAGTAGCCATTGAGGGTTTTAAAATAGGGATGCATGGGCTAGTCATAGGTCTCACCTCATTTAAGGGCTGCTACTCTTTCCTTGGCCCACTTCTCTATCTTTATCAAATCTTCATTGGTGGGCTCATATCCCAACCTAAATGGGTGTATCATAGCTGGATAGTCCATAAAGGACTTTAAGCCCTGTTGGCTTCTTCCAAGACCTAGACTAGGAAAGTAGTTCATTTTTCAGCATGCTAGCCATAACAACATTTGCAAATGCATCAAAATCAAATGGAACAAATTCTTTACCTTCCTCATTGTCACGATTCAATTTCTAAGCTGTGACGGTCCTAGAGCTTAGGGAGACATAAAGTCACCTAAACGTGTAGAACCCTATTAAACTTATTATCATTTAGCATATTCCATTTTATAACCTATCCCAAGGTCGAAACCCCATTCACTCTTTACCATTTTCATTATCACTTTATTTAATCATTTATGGCCATTACACTTTAATGCCATTTCATAATCCTTGATTGGAACATCATTCTTAAGTATTGATAAATACTATACATACATTCTTACTTACAATCCTAAATATGTATGTATAACAATTACTATCATTTGTTTATAATACTTTCTAACATAATACATTTTAATACTAAGCCTCCAAATACCATGGAGCTTTAGATCGATTATCTTTGGAGTAATATAGGCAAAACTCAAAACATAGCAATTTAATAGCGCAAGTCCTAAGTGGAGAAGCATAGCTTAGAATTTACCTTCCTAATAAGTCACCCTGACTTGAAAAATTTTAAATAACTATGGAATGAGACAAGCTTAGTGAGTACATAATAATATAACATAATATGGAGGCAACATATGATATCACTTGGATAGGTTTAAAATGGCAATAGAGTGATGTTAATCAAAATTGGACATTTTAGTTTTGAATGCTTTTAGTAGAAATAATAATGTCTTAAAAGAGGAAAGCTTCCCACATATGAATATTAAAGAGTGGCAGCTTAAGCCTTGCTCACTCACATGCATCACACTACGCAAGACTGATTAGGCCTTGCGGTTAGGTGCTCCCCCTTAATAGAGGTTGGATACTCTTGCCTTACCCACGAGCTTATATCAAGTGCATAAGGTTTGATGTATTTCCTCACAATAGAGAGGATTTATGCTTAGTCATAGATATCAATGAAAGACACATACAAGGTCTATATTGGGAAACACATACAAGGTCTATATTGGGAATTCAATGGAAAATAGTTTGGTATATCAATCCTTCTCATTATTAGGCCTAACATAGAATCAATGTAGGAGGCTCATAATGGTTAAATATCACATGTAGGATATGAAATTCCAAAGATTCAATGATCAATGGGCAACCATATATTCAATGTCACTTCCAGGTATATGTCAATGGATAGTGATTCAAGCAATGGTTGCAAGTAAGATGACATAATTACATCATATTATTGAGTACTAATCTTAAACTCCTTTGCTCCTATTAATGTTCACTCCTGATTAATTTAGTGTCCTTCATGATCTTGAGCAATTTTCTTACCCTTGCCTTAATGTTCTACATCCATATCGTTTTAATTACATATCAATTAATAATGAAAGATGTTACCAATTTCAACTTATCTATCTTATACTTGTTTTATTATTCTTCCAACTCATAATAGGGGTGTATCAATAGTGTCATATTCATATTTATTCTTATTTCTAATCATTTCCAAGCTAAATTCCTTATTCAATTTCATGAATTTAAGTTTAAATCTCAAAATTCATGAATTGCTCCACAAACCTTAGAATTTGGGGAAAACTATGAATTTCCCTCCCAAATCTCATATTAACGATAGATTCATCAAATTAACACTTAGGCAATCAATTTCCATCAATTATTTTGAATTTATCCATTATTATTCTTAAGAACTCTAACTTATTCCACTCAGGTCAAATTTGGGAAAACCTATAATTCCTCATCAAATCTTTAAATTAGTTATAGAAATGTGAAATTAACATAACATAAAACATATGATCATTTAATTATCAAAATTTAGCATTAGAATACCAAGTTCCCCTTTTAACTAAGTTTATGCCACTAAGATTTTCAAATCTTGAACCAAATTTCCAAAATTCATTTTAACACTTTCAATTCATTTTTCTCTATTTAAAATATCTATAGATGCATTCAATTAGAATTTAGAACACTTTCTTGTCAAGTTCTTCCTATTGGCCGAATTCAATACCTAGTAGATTTAGGTGACTTTCATGCTTTCTTTACCTGTCTTCACATTAATCCTTTAATTCTCTAGCCAAATCTTCATATTTCATCTAAGATCATCCAAAACTACATCTTTTACAACCCTTATGGTGGAATTTATGTATATGGTGTAGGAGAAATTTTGTGCAATTAAAATGCTAAAATCATACTTAGAACATAGAAAGGAAAGGATGAACAAGATTTCTTACCTTGGGTAACATTTATTTGTTAAGGTTCCTTGTTGATGTTGGTATAGAGAGAGCTTTCTTTTAGTTAATGTGAGGCTTATTTTGTGGAGATTTGTAAATGGTGCACATAAGATGAATTAACATATATATATATATATATATATATATATATATATATATATATATATAGATATATATAAAATAGGTTGGATAGTGAGGATTTGATGAGCTTAACCCTATTGCTAAGATTTGATCTTAATGAATGGCTATGATCTACTTCATTTGGATGGCTAAGATTTCATCTAAATTTGTGGTGTTCATCATGTGGTGTTGGAATGCTAAAAATGAACCTAGACTTGTATGTAGGGAAGATAGGAATTCAATATGCCTTAGGATTTGACTTAGGCCAATTTTTGTGGCTATCTCTACAACATCAATTTATATTTAACTTGGGCCAACTATTATAGCTCATAAGTTTTTTATGTTCACTCACTCTTGGGCCCATGGGCTAGCCATCCCTTATTGGGCTTGGGCCTTTGATGTTTCAAGGCCCATTAACAAGCTAAATAAGCCTATTAACATACTTAGAAATTTTCCTTTTAACTTTCTTTCTTTCTTTTCACTTTGACTTCCAAATTTCAGTTCTCTAACTTCTTTGTATACATCATTAGTTGTCATATGAATTCTATTTAATTCATTAGAACACAATTAGTCATAATTATGTCATAAACTAAGCAAACATTGTATATTAAGTCACAAGATTCCTACCCTATTCCTTATCATTTCTATACTATACAAACATTCAAAAATCTAATTCTTTAGTATCATTATTAACTAGAATGAGCTATGAAATCCTTAGGTATTACACACACCCTCGATAAACTAAATGAAAGAGAAGCCAAAGGGAGGATAGGTTCATAGCTCAGGTTGAATTTCTAAGATAGGTGTCACATCCCATTTTAGGATGGACAGTCTTAGGGCATGGGTAGGTATATACCACCGAAGATCCATAGAACCTGACTATTTTAGATTACTAATGTAGCTCGGATGGCATGCCAGTAGCACTATCATTGTTTCCCAATATCAAGCCTGCAAGGAAAATAGCACTCCCAATATTTCCACCTTATGTCCTTAACTTCTTATAAGGCATAGGCAACTTCATAATCAATCAATACACTCTACTAGTCTCAGTTAATTATATTTAGTCTCTTAGGTGTCTTATCTAGTCATTTATATTCATATATCATTTCGTACTTACATTAGATTATGTACCATAAAGTTTATAGATAATGTTACTGCACATACTCACACATAGACAAATCCATATTCTACTATTCTTTTATAATTACATAATTCCTATAAAATATAAAGTCTGTGCATAAACATTTTTTTTTTGAACAACCCTCAGTGACAAGTGGGAAATGGAATTTGCGCTGTGAGTATTGCTATCTTGAAAAAATGAAAAAGGAAAGGAATAAGATACAAATCTCAGTGAATATATATTAAATCACTAGGCACATCAATCAGAATATGATGGCACTATGTTCCAATGGGTTAACACAATAAGCAGATAAAAGAAAATATGCTAGTAGTAATTATGATCAATTACTGTGAATTTAATGCATAGCTCTCATGTAATATAATACTACGGTGCCCACAGATTTCATGTTACAAAGTATAACACAAGGTTAGCTAGGCCTTATGGCTATGGCATTCAAATACCTCCTAGTAAGGTTCAAATCACTATGCATAGAGTTTAGTGATCCCCTCACCAAAGAAAGGGAATTCTTGCTTTCAGTCTTATGTCAACCTTTAAGTCAAATAGAATAATTGTATATGGAGAAAATTAATTAAGTTTCATAGTTTACAGAGGCAATTTCTCAATTTCAATGTCAAATGGTCAAATACAACTCACATATTTGTTGTGTAGTGGACATGGGCTGAGAAGTTTAATATATTCTCACCTTCTTCTTTTCAAGTTTCGAAGTAAGGATATTCCCCCTCTTTCTATTCCCTATAAGGCTCCTCCTCTAGAAAGTCCTCCTCACCTTTTGCACATTATAAATATTTATACAAAAGTTAAATTCCCAAAACTAAGTTCATTTTAATCACAAATTTAAAAGGTAAGTTTATAATTGCTAAGGAGTTACTTTTAATATTTCTATTGTAATCTAGGTTATATAACTTCAATTGATTTGATTCCAAAAATATTTAAATCCTAACAAATTCCCCTCTATTAAATCCAAAATTTAACTCATTTGGATTTTGGTAGCTCCTAAAATTCATTTCCTAAGTTTCCCCTAAATTCTGTAATATAGGGTTTAGCAAGGTTACAGTCAACTATTTAGGTTATAACTTAAGACACAAAACTCCAATTGGAATTATTCTTTTTTTAAATAAAACCACACTTATAAAGATACATTTCATTAGTTTATCTTTGGATTGATTATGCTTTTATGGTCCTCAAAATTAGGGTTTAATGTTATAAATTCTGACAATCATAGTACCCTACAATAGCTCTTTAAATTTCCTTATATCTCTCAACCCACTTGTAGTTTTGGTCTAAAATTTTTATAGAATTTAGATGGAATATTAAGCTTCATTTCATATGTTTTGGTCATCTCCAAATTCCTACCCTAAGGTACCTAAATTTGACCTCTAACTCCTAGGAATTTTAAGGTAGTCTACAAGCATGCAATCCCATTTTCTCTCCAAAAGTATAAAAAACTAATAAAAATCCTTTTAAAGAACTAAATTGCACACATCAAACTACAACTTTTATGTTTTGACCTCTCCTAAATTTATGCTCCAGGAGGTTCAAATTCCCCTCTCAAATTCCAGCACTTCTAAACCCTTAAATTTGTCTCCTCTTTGTTTCTTAATTTCTCCATTCTATTCTTCCATTCCTTTTTTTTTTTCTACCAAAACCACCTCAAATAATTCTTTTCATTCATCAATTTAATTATCATTTTTTAACTTCAAGAGCTCATTTCTCCATCTCTAATTCAACCAAACATAATTAATCACACAACATATATACATAGATAAGAGAAATCAAATCAATCTTACGACCTTACCTTACTTGAACTTGGATAATCTTTCTATAGAAGTTTTCTTCTTCCTTTCTTTCTTTTCCTTCTTCAAACTGTGCTCCCTCTCTACTCTCTTTTTTCCTTAGTGCAAATTGAAGGAAAATGGAAAATAAGTGAGCTTATCTTCAAATTTTTGGCCTATATATATTTTCTAATTTCTTTTATATTTATTTTAACTTACTTGAATTTTGGCAACAATTCCACCAACCTTTCCTCTTGATGATTGGCCACTTGATGTCTAATTTTAGATTTCTTTTTTGAGTTAGCGTGATGAGGTGTCTCTTTATGATGACTCAACTTAAGTTTATTACCATTTTGCCATTTTAATTCCTTAATTATTCTATTATTATCTAAATATATTTTTAGTCTCTAATTTAGCATTCTAATATTATTTCTAGTAATCTCCCTAGTAATTTTACTTAAATTAAAATTTCTATAAAATTATGAAAATTGCTATTCTATTGATATCGCCTATGATGACCCGATTCTTGTAATTGTGTGCAATTAAAGTTTAAGACTCCTAATTTCCTATTTCCTACTTAATTTCTATTATTTTCTTAATTCTATCCTATTTCTATTGATCAAAAAAATCCTGGGGTGTTATAATAGGCATGGGCCATGGGATGTCCAATTTGCCATGCATGTCCCCTTTTATTATAACAATCCCTTTTCTATAAGGAAATTTGACTTTTTAATTAAAGGATGAAGGGATTGCCTTAGCTTGATGGATCTATAGTCTTCCAAATAGTAAGTTAAGACCAATAGAAACATCAATTACTTGGAAGGGAGTGGGAAAGGTTGTGGGTTTAATAGTGACATTTAGTGTAGCTACCCCAAGTACTTCTCTTTTGGTATTTTCATAGGCTTTCACTATCACTATTTGATCAAAAAAGGTGAAATATATTACTTCTAGGCCCAGGCAACTAGCCACTTTTGTGGGACACACATTCAAAGCCCAGCCATTATCAATTAAAACTATAGGCACAGTTTCCCTCGAGTCATTACTATTATGTAGAGGGCATTGTTGTGGTAAGAGTTCTCTGTTGGTAAATCATTATCACCAATTGAAATTAAAACTCCCTTAGCAACACTTATGATTGAAGCCATAAGATTCTTGGGGGTGGTGTCAATAAGAGTTTGACATTGATTTAGCACCTTCCAAAGAGCATAACAATATGAATATGAGGATTGAATCAAACTCTAAATTGAAATATTTGCTTGACTCTTTTTTATTGCTTAAGTATAGGGTCTTTTTAGGTACAAGACTCCCTTTTATCTTTTAAGATGGTGAAGGAATAGGTTGAATATGTTGAGTGTTTTGGATTGGTGGGTTTTGGCCTTAGAGAATTTTGCCACTTTGGGTGATGGCATAAACCTCCTCAACCAAATTAGTGAGGTCTAGCAAACAATAGTATCTAAAAGCTGATTTTATCAATGAGACATGATCAACTCCCTTTTGGAAAGTAATTGCATTTACTTTGTGGTTGGGTAATGGGTTGGATGATGTAGAGTCCAGCTTTAGGTAGTAAAAGGTTATTTGAATCAATCAGATCTTGGATCTTATGTCTCAAGGCCTTGCATGCATTAGTTTTATGCCCAGGTTCTTAGTGGTAGTCACATCTATCATTTGGATTGTGAGTTTTAGGTAATGGGTTAGGAACAGGTCTTAGTTCAAGAGGTTGCACCATTTTTGCCTCAAGTAGTCTCTTGTAAATGACGCTCATACATACACCCCTAAGTAAGAAAATAGGCACCTTTCAATCTTGAGTGGCTACTTGATTATGATGTCATTCACTTCCCTCCCTTTCTAATTTGTTCAAAAAGTTAAATCATTATTAGGTCCTTAAAGTCGGGCAAATATTGGGTGAGCAGAATGTCATGATAAATCAGAAGGAGATTCTTGACAATAATATCAATTTTTTCATTCTCTGGCAGTTAATTTACTATTTGGGAAGCCTTCTTCCTCCACCTTTTAAGGAATAAAGTGAAGGGCTCTTTTGGGCATTGCTTAGTGGTCTCGAGGTCTCTCCTTGTCACATCAACCTCAATGTTTTAGTGATTTTGTCCGACAAAGATGTTGCAAATGTCATCTCAAGTTTGCTTTTAGGAATCATCTAGGTCCATAAACCATCATAGTGCAGCTCTGTTTAAAGATTATTGGAACAATTGAGCAAAGATCTCATTATCCACTCCTCTAGGATGTATGGCCCCTACATACATTTTTAGATAAGTTTTAGGGCATACAGTTCCATCAATCTTGTTCAAATTAAGCATATTGAATTTGGGAGGTAATCTTACATTAGGAAATAAGTTGAGAGAGCTTGTGTCAAACATGTCTTCCCTTTTCTTTAGATTCCTCAGTAACTTTTCCATGGCTTCCTATAAGTCACACAATGATAGATACAATCACTCATAAAAGGTATAATTTGAATATGGGCCACATTGTTTCCACAATAGTGCTTTCCTATGATCTTCTTGATTCTAACTCTGAAGAACTACAACCGCTGCCAACATGGAATTTCACTATGGAGTGTTAGATTCAATCCGAAGTGGTTACTGTTGAATGCTATTTAAGGGCACTAGAAACACAAAAGTGTTGGCAGGATTACCGACTCAAGAACCCACCACCATATTTGCTTCATAGAGGGTCTTCATTGAGTAATCCTGAAAGTGAGCGTGCTACTGAGATAGATCCTCTTGCTATAAAGCCAATAAGTGAGGCAGAAAGGTGGCAACTAGTCTTACGCAAACTTTACTTGATGGAAGAGCAAAACCAAGCTTGGATGGCTGAGATTCACTAATGGTTTGACAAGGTGGAGAAAGAATAAAAATCTTATCGGCATAAGTTTGCTCTGTTTTGTTAGCAATCTGGCATTGCGTTGGAATCATCCCCTCCTTCGACTTCAGTGGCGGATGAATAAGGTATCCTTTCTCTCTTAGTTTGTAATTTTTAGTTTTTAGTTTTTAGTTTTAAAATGTGAATATTTGCATACATGTCAACATTAAGGGCAATGTGGAGTTTAAGTATGGGGGGAGGGGGGTAATTTTTTTGTTTCATTGTTAATTTGTGTACTATTTTATTTAATGTTATGCATACTGTGTGTAAATCCCTTTGTTTTGTCCTCTTTTGTTGAAGCTTACTTGACTATTTAGTTAGTTTGGCATAAGGCGTTGATTTTGGAATTAAAATTTAAGTGTGGCCAATGATATAATAAGATTGTGTTTGAATTAGATTATTTTCAATCACTATGGATATTAAATTCTTTTTGACCTTAAACATTGCTTTGAAACTAAGTTGATATTTTTTAAAAAATTTGCTTCAATTATTTTAAGAGGTTTTTGCATGCTGCACTTAGAGAGGGCTTATGCAACATGTTATCATTGAGTAATTCTGCCCACTTTAAAACATGCTAGCCAATTAGTCGAAGCAAAATTTTAAGTCCACTTAGGGAAGGAAGAAATGATTAGGGCACTTCTTTATTTTAACCAAATCCTTGTACCTACCAATTTTAAATGTTTACCCTTAGTTCGCCCTTTGAACCAAATAAATGCATTAACACGCATATTTTAAACTTAAGTTTCTTTGTTCAATTAAACCACATTGTCACTACCCTTGTGTTTTCTTTGAGTAATGGTGTAAAGTTGGTGAAGATAGTAACCTCTTCAAGATTGCTTACAATTGAGTGGAGTGATGGAAAATTAATAGAACTCTTGCACAAACATAAGTATAGGGGAAATAAAAAAAAAAAAAAAAAAGGAGAGAGAGAAAGAAAATTAAAATAAATAAATATTTCCCTCTTAGAGAGTCTGAAGTTTAAAATGCTTATTGCTCCATTGTTTTTCTTAAAAGAGAGGAGTGGTTACTATTGATGTTCATTTGTGTTTTGTTTGGTATCATTTTCAAAGAAATTTTTTTATTAATATTAACTTGTTTCTTGATTAGCCTGTTACACTTTAAACCCCATTACAACCTTAATAAAGACATTTTGATCTTTGTAACCTTTGTGGACTCCATTAATAAAGATGAAATTGGTTAGTGTGCCTATGAGGTGGATGAACATGCTTGGATATAAATCCTTTGAATAGAAATTCTCTCTGATAATAGTGAGTGTATATGCCTATCATGAAGTGCAACAAGTTTTCTTCTTGGTAATCCTTGCACAGATTTGATTGATACTTGGTGGATTTGTAGTGATTTTGGGCAAATTGTTTTGAGTATTCTGCAATTGTTGCTATACTCTTATTCAAACATTCATCTTTTAAGGCATACAATGTTTTCTTAATTATATAAGGTTCTTGTTGCTAACTAAGTAAAATTGTTGAGTATGGTTTTGCTTGAGGACAAGCAAAAGGGTAAGTGTGGGGGAAGTTGTTTGTGGCATATTTGCATGTTTTTATTCATGTTAAATTAGGCATTTTAAGTTTAATTCATGTCATATAGGTTGGATTATGTTATTTTATTCCTTTTTTTTAGGTTTGAGGAAGGTTAATCTTCTTTTGCAAAAATTAGGATTGAAAATAGAAGTTTGGAGTAAAAACAGAAAATTTGGTGGAATGTCACACGACATGGCAAGAGGAGTTGATTCAATGGATTCTTTTGGTTATAATAAAATTATGATAAATTCTTTATTTCCTATGAGCTAATTTCATCACTGTCTAGGGCTTGTATGATGTGCTTATGATATGGAATTGAATATAATCTCATTTGATTATTTTTATTATCCCTAATTGAATTGATTGATTGTTATTGAACAATTGCTTAGCTACCAATTGTTTGACTTAGTTTTTGAATGAAGGAACGAGAGTTGAAGTTCAATTCTGGATTTCATTCTTTTAGGATCTTAAAACGAATTAGAAATATAAGTTTTAAGATAAGGTTTTAGTTTTTGATATATGATTTGATAGAATGATTTCTATGAATGCGAATGCTAATAGATTGATTTTTATTCTTCGAATTGTTAAAAATTAAGGCTTTAGAATAATCAATTGGGTATATTCATGAACATATAGGATTGATAAACTAAATATAAAGCCTAGGCATCTTTTATTCATTGTTTTTAAATCTATCGCATTTTAATCCACATTTTCTTTTGATTTTTTGCAAATTATTTCTTTTCAAATCATTCAAATTCTTTCCATTTAATTTGCTTTAAATTGAGAAAAATATTTCCATTTGCAATTCTTTGAGAAATATGACCTTAGATGTTTTAGATATACTATAATTGCCCTGTATACTTGTGGGTCACTTTTGGACAATTTATTTTGAGGCGAACAGAATACTTTTGACTATGTGAAAGATAACTAAGGGAAAGTATTAAAATTAGTAACAAGTATATGCGTAGTGTGTCATAACCTTAAAAATAACAAGTTAGGACTACAATGAATAAGTTAAGCTAAATTTACACTAATGTCATAGTAAAGAAGTGATTGACATATAAATTAAATGTGAATGTGTAGAATCTAAAGGCGAAGACAAGGACATTGTCCAAATGTGTGAGGAGCACTACCTGCATCAAAGTTAAACATAAATAGGAGCAAAGTCCAAGGTGAGTACTTAATAATATAAAATGACTTTGTGCCATTTGCTTTGAACCTTTATTGGTCAAATGATAATCATTGAAATATTTCAATTCCTTGATGAGCTTGAATTGGCCATTCAATATTGAGCCACTCGATATGATGCTTCTTAATGACATTTGATTATTGTGAACCTATCATATTGAATTCATAATGTGATTATTGATTCCTTACCATACGCCTTATATGAATCTTTCAATGATGCTCATTGATAAGTAGAAATACCCTTATGATGTGGGGTAATACATTGAACCTTATGCACATGGTATAAGCTCACGGGTAGGGCGAGAGTACCTAACCTTTGTTAGGAGGGAATGGCTAACCGTAAGACCTAATTAGTCTTATGTAATGTGATACATATAAGTGAGCAAGGCTTAGGCCGTCACTCTTGAATTTATATGTGTGGGAAGCATTCTGCTTCCAAGAAAATATTATTTCTACAAAAGATATTGTTTCCATCTCAGATGTGAAATTGAATCATAATGAGAACATTGACTAAAATCATTCAATTATCATAAAGAGCCCTTCTTGATAATGGTCCTTATACTCACCATATATATTGTATTATTATATACTCACTGAGCTTTGATTCATTCTTTAGTTGTTTAAAGTTTTCAGGCAAGGTCAACAAGTTAGCAAGGTAAATTTCCAAGCCATATTCTTCTGCTTGGAAGTTGCTCTACTAATTTCAAGTGTTGTGATGCTTGACTATGAAGACCATTGTTTTAGAGCTCTACAGTAGTTGAAGGTTTAGTACTAAAATGTTATTAGGTTTACATGTATTGTAAATTATATTGTAATTACCATTACAATAGTGTATGAAGCTATAAACATTTGATTAATGATATAAAATACAACTTTGGGAAATTTATGAGTTGTGTTTATGAATGGCGTTATAAGTTAACAAGGAAATGACAAACAAGTAATGGGCAACAAGGAAAGGTAATTAGGTTATGATAAGGTCCTGCATGATAAATGGTAAAGAATTATAAGATAAATGGGGTTCTATAGGTTTAGATGACTTTATGTCTCCCTATGCCCTAGGACTGTCACGGCTTAATAAGCAGGTTGTGATAGACGCTTGCCCCCTTCATATGAAAAAGGTGTAAAACCAAGGTATAATCCTTTCTATTGAGATTTCTTAAATTAGAGCTAGAATTCTCATTTATATCGTACTGTAGGTCTAAAACTGAAAAAATATAATCAATGTTAATTTAATCTTAATTAAATTAAGAAATCAAATTAATCTTTTTTCAAAACCTCCCCTTCATAAGAAGGAAGAACTATGTGAAATTTGATTCATATTCACAGGGATACGTAGGCGTGTTAATCTTTTAGGCATCAACTCCAAATTACTTTATAAAATAATCTTTCTTTTATTCTTGGGTGTTATTTTTGTTTTCTTTTACATATGACTATGTTACTTTGTTTTGATTTGTTAATTTTTGCAGTTAGTTAGGGAATGTGTGCTTTTCCTAGTACCCATAAGAGTCAAAGAAAGGATCCTCTTTTTATTTAACTATTCCTTTTTTGGTAACAATTCATAATTACATTTTATCTTATTTATTGTTTCATAACTGTCATGCATTGCACGGATATACCTATTCATTCATCACCCTTATGTTTGTTCATGAAATTCATTTTAATTTATTTTTATTAAAATTGCCAAACTAATTTTGTTAAAATAAACCAAAAACATAGTCCTTGGATCCTCTTTGGTTTCAAAACTAGTGATCTTTTCTTTCGGAATGTTAATTGGAGTAAATTTTGGATTTTTTTCTTAATATTTTTCCAAATAAAATTAAGGTGGTGACTCTTTTTTTCAAGATCAATTTTTCTGAACCCGAGGGTTCCACCATGCGTTCAAACCCAAATGAGCATTTCGATCCCACTTAGCATATTGGATCGGTGCTTGGTTGAGGCCTCACAGCTAGTGACTCCACTGGGACCACCTTTTTTTTTATAAAAGAAATAAGAGGACCACCAACTGGTTTGAATCAAAGTTTGGCATCTTTAATACAAAAATGACTTTCATGCATCATGTGCATAGGCTTTTTGCCTCCAAATCTAGCCTTAGGAAAACAATGGATAGAAAGTAACATCAAGTAGGTAACCCTCCTTGGGTCTATTCGCCGATAGTGAAATCATCCACCCCGCGACGAATCCTTTGATCCTTTCAAAGGTGTAACGAGTATGTACGTATTGTTTAACCTATGCAAGGCTCCTTGACTCATATGTGGTTAGGTATATAGCTGCTCTAGTGTGACGGGTACCGTATTTAAGTCATCCTAGTGAATATAAAACTTGGACCTTAGGTTGTATGCACCCTAAATAAAGCCTATTTTATGTCCATGAAATGATTTTTCATTCATGCATTTCATAAGACTAAGGACCTTGAACAAAGTGAAGAGTACATTTTTCTCAAAAAGAATCTGTTAGCCTAAATCCATAGCTCACTCGTCATTATTTAAAAGTTTATAGTCTCCTAAGATTATGATCCCTTTCTGAATTTTTTGAACCAAACACTTATCCTTTTTCTGTTTTTTCTTCATAAGGTGCCTAAAATGGCTGAGGAAACCAGCAATTCGTCAAAAATTACCGACCAAACTACAACTTATCAGGAGGAAGAAATGCCCTAATTATAGTCATTCATTATGGGTCTTCACCTAAGGCAAGCAAGACAGCTCAAGGCTATTGAAAGGAATTTCCAAGCTGACCTAAAAGCACAAAGGGCTATGTTTCAAGAATAGAGACAATCTATCCTGAAAGAGGTTAGAAATATGATTGGCCAAGTCTCCTTTACTTCAGCCATTAATCCCCAAGCTTGACTCAAACATACATAAACACTGCTTCATCCTCCAAAACACACATTGACGTGACTGACAAAGGAAAGATTGTAGCTAATGCTCCATATATCTCATTCATCCAAATACCTAACACCACCATCCAACCTATTTCCAAAATCACCCCGCAACTAATATAGACCATAAACACCATTATCGACTCTACTACTTCCTCTCTCAAGAATCCTTTTCAAGGGAAGGAACTCTTTTCCCATCTTGATTTTAAGGCAATCATTGAAAATTTTGAAACCATGGAAAGAACCATGAAAAACCTGAAGAGGCATGATGAGCAGGTTGATGTCAATGACCAAACCCTCTTCCCTAATGCTAGATTTCCACCAAAGTTTAAGATGCTAAACCTTGATTAATTCAATGTAACAACCTACCCAAAACTCACTTGAAGATGTATGTAGGGGCAATGAGGCCTTTTGGAGTTCATGATGAGCTCCTTACTCACTTATTCCAGCAATCTTTAATTGGAACTACAGTGAAGTGGCTACTAGACCTTAATCCAAATCAAAAGAGGACTTGGGATGACATTTGCAATGCCTTTGTCAAGCAATACTACTATAACATTGAAGTGGATGTTACTAATAGGCATTTGGAGACTATTAAGTAGCTTCCTAAAGAATCTTTCTCCATATTCCTTATGAGGTGGAGGACAAAGGCTACTCAAATGGTAAACTGACCTATCAAGCAAGAATAGATTGACATCATTGTCAAGAACCTTTTGCTAGTTTACCAAAATCACCTCCTAACCCAATACCTCTTAGATTTCAAGGCCCTTATTTCCACTGCATCAAAAATAGAGGACCTGATCCAAAGTGGCCATATCAAAAAAGACTCCCTCACATCTTGATATTAAAAAACATCCCTTACCAGTCCAATGTTACCTCTTTAACAAATAAGAAAGGGGGAGAGCTATAAGCCATTTCTATCGTCAACCTTTAAGATTGGAAAGGAGAAGTTTCACTAACCTTGGGTTCCTGCTGGTTATAGTCTACAAAAAGGCATTAGAGGCTAAGATGGTACAGCCTCTAGAACCTAGACCACCCCCAAGTCCATTACCTAAAATCTACAACCCTAATGAATATTATAAATATCATCAGGGGTAGAAGACAGACTCATGCAAGGCACTAAAGAACATAATCTAAGACCTGATTGATAGTGGTGATATCATCTTGCCAAAAACCAAGCCCAACATTTCTACCAACCCATTACCAAATAGCCAAATCAACCCCATGACTAGCAATAACCTTGAAGTTGAACCTATCTTCTTAATTCGGCTAGCTTCTAAATTTTGTTGTGTGCTTGACCTCAGCAATTTAACTTGGTTAAAGAAATCGACGCCATAACCAAAAGTGGCAAAATTCACTAAATGTCTATTCCTCATATTAATTAGCCACCCATATAGCATACCCCACCTCTAGCTGAAAATATGAAAGGGAGTCTTGAACTTGATGAAGAACTTATTCCCAAATAGTTAAAAAAGACACAAGCCAATATATCCATTTAGAGCCTGATTTAATTATCCTACCCCCATCGCCAAGCTCTGTGTAAGGCGCTAAACCAATGCCATGCTCTAATAGACATCACTCCTAAAAATTTGGTAGCCTCACTCACTAACACCACCAAAGCTGCTGCCATATCCTTCACTGTCCATGACCTACCTAAAAGGGAACTAAGCCATAACCATGTTTTGTATATAATAGTCCTAACTTATGGAAAGATTGTTTCAATGATATTAGTTGATAATGGTTTAGCTCTAAATGTATGCCCCCTCAAAGTGGCTAGTTGTTTGGGATTAAAAGCCTTTGATTTCACACCTTTTGATCATATTGTAAGGGCTTACAACAATACAAAAAAGGAAGCATTATAAGTTATTGCCTTGGATGTTACTATTGATCCTATTATTGCTCTTATTTCTTTCCAAGTCATTGATGTGTCAGCATACTTTAACCTCCTCCTTGGATGGCCTTCGATGCACCAAGCCAAAGCAATTCCTTCATCCTTACATTAGAAGCTCAAGTTTCCTTATGGAACTTCTATTGTAACAATTAAAGGGGATAGACATGGGAAAGTGAAATCCTAAACCCTGTGCTTATACTAGAAATCTAGCCTAAACAAGCTTTGTTCCACTAAATGGGTTCTCTTTTGACATGATCCAGTTCATTGAAGGAGAAGGAGGTAAAGAATATGTTCCTTTTGACTTTGATCCTTATGGTAATATTACTGTTGCTAACATGATGAGGAACATGAATTACTTCCCTGGATTGGATTTAGGCAAGAGCCAATAAGGAATGAGCAGCTTTAAGGAGTACCCCATAGCCATTCCACCTTTTGGGCTCAGCTATGAACCCACTGAAGAAGACCAAGTTGAAATGGAAAAAAGGGCCAAGAAGAGGGTTGCAGCCCTAAAGAGAGGTGAATCTTGTGATTGGCCCATGCGCCCTTACTTCAAAACTCTGAATGGTTATTTTGTGAAAAGGGTGAAGACTTTCCTTATTATTGTTTTCCTGAATCATGGATCTGTCCTATTTCTAAGAAACTGATACTAGGTTTCTTTGATGTCAGGTTGAGCATAAAGGACTGTGAACTGGTTTTCATGTTGGAGTCAGATTGGGAGGAAAATATGGAGGCCACTCTTTTTGAGCAGGTTGTCATGATTGGTAGAGGAGAAAAGATACATCCAACTCATTTGATCTAACCAACCCAAACCAAACTGGACAACTGGTACTTTGAGAGAGGAGATAGCTAGTCAAAGTTCCCATCAGAATCCTCATCAAAGTCTCAGTCTAAGCTAGAGTCTCTTCAATCTTTTTCTTCATTTTCTTCTTTAGAGTCTACAAATAATCATTATTACAATTTTGATGTAACCATTGACAATAGTCTTTTCAGTCGCAATAAGAAATTTGAGTTTCTTCTTATGATCTTGTGTCTTTTATTTCACTCAATGCTTTCTCTCTTGAATCCAGTTTGAATAATACATCAAAAAAAGATATAAATGAAATAAAAAATGATGCAAGCAAAGAACCAATCAATACTGACACCAATTAAAATCTCAAAATTACATTCATTGCATCTGTATGTTATAATAGGGATAGCTTTGTCAAGTTGATCCAAGAGTTTATTGACTACTTTACATGGGCCCCTAAGGATATGACTAGCATAAATCTAAGTATGGAAGTACATAAGTTCCCCACCTATGAGCATGTGAAGCCTATCAAATAGAAACTGCAAAGACTAAAGGCAGAATGATCTTTGCTAATCAAAGAAAAGATCACTAAGAAATTGGATAATGGTTTCATAGAGCCAATCATATACCCATCATGGCTAGTGAACATTGTTTCGATTTTGAAAAAAGATGGTAAAGTACATATGTGTGTTAACTACCAAGACCTGAATAAAGCCTGCTCGAAAGATAATTTCCTACTGCCACACATTGACTTGCTGGTTGACTACATCGCAGGGTCTAAAGTAGTCTCTTTGACTAATTTGTTTGTAGGTTATAACCAAATTAAAATGCATCTACCAAACAAAGAGAAAACTATATTTGTGACTAAATGGGGTACTTATTACCATAGGGTAATGCTGTTTGGGTTAAAGAATGCTAGGGCAACCTATCAGAGGATGGCTATCACTATTTTCCATGACATGATCTATAAAGATGTTGAAGTTTATGTGGATGATATGGTAATAAAATCTGAGACAGTTGAAGGGCACTTAGAAGCATTAAGGCAATTCTTCCTTACACTCCACCAATACAACCTGAAATTAAACATAGCAAAATGCTTCTTAGGCACATCATCAGGAGTTTTTCTTGGGTATATGGTTAGCAAAAAGGGTCGATCCAGCCAAATCAAAGGCAATTTTAGAAATGCCACCTCCTAAGATAGAAAAGGAGATTAGAGGGTTTTTGGGATGGCTCCAACACATTAGTCAATTCATCTCTCAATTGGCTTATGTATATGCGCCTATATTTAAGTTATTAAAGAAAGGAGCCTCTAAGCAATGGAACGAAGATTGCCAAAAAGCCTTTGAAGCAATCAAAGGATACCTCTTGAACCCCCTGTCCTGTAACTACCCAGACTAGGTAAGCCATTACTCTTGTATCTCTTTATCACTCATGAGGCTATGGGGGCAATGCTTGCTCAAAATGCCCCTGGCTCCCATAAAGAAAATACCATTTACTACCTAAGCAAATGACTAATCACTATGAACTCAAATACAACTAGACTGAAAAGTTGTGCTTTGCTTTGGTTTGGGTCTGCCATACACTTCATCATTATTTAAGCTCCTACACTACTCATGATCTTGCTGATAAGAGCCCCTTGAAATTCCTTATGGAAAGACTATTTCTTAATAACAAAATGGATATATGGATGGCTCTCCTAGTAGCTTATGATCTAAAATATATATAGAGGAAAGCTATAAAAGGAAGTGTGGTAGCCGTTTAGTTAGCTATAGCCCCTATAGACAGTGAATGGTTCGAACCAGAATTCCCCAATGAAGTTAAACCTAAAGTTTGGAAGCTTTTCTTTAATGATGTAGCAAACAATAAAAGGTATGATATTGAATTGTCATGGTTACCCCAAAGGGAGAAAATATGCCTATGGCTATCAAGCTAGCTTTTGAGGTAACAAATAGTGAAGCTAAATACGAAGCCTGCATAGCTAGATTAGAGGTTGCTGTAAACTTGAGAATTAACTACTTGGAGTTCTACAGGGATTCAAATCTAACCATGTCCCAAGCCATTGGCAATAGAAGATAAGAGAGGAGTGTTTGGTTCCTTACCATAAGCGCTTAGAAGATCTAGTAGAAAATTTTCATAAGCTCTGATTCAATTATTTGCCAAGATCAAAGAATCAGTTTGCAAATGCTTTAGCCACACTTGCATTAATGCTATATATGAGTGATAGAGAAATAATCAAGCCTGTGGTGATTGAGGTGAAAAGGGAACTTGGTTATCACACTATGTGCATGAACATTCAATTGGTTGATCAGAAACCTTGGTTCTAGGACATTTTCAATTATCTTCAGAATAATGAGTATCCATAAGGGATAACCAAATTAGAAAGAAGAACTCTGAGATAGTTAGCCAATAACTTTATCCCAAATGGTAATGTCTTGTACAAAAGGGCATGGGATAACATACACCTGAGATGTGTAACTGAGGATGAAGCTTAATAGATCATGGAATGGGTCCATAGCAGAGATGAAGGCCCTCATATGAATGGAATTGGATTGGCATGGAAAATAATGAATTTAAGGTACTTCTGGTTGACTATGAATGAAAACTATGCCAAGTTTGTGCAGAGATCCCATAAATGTCAAATTTATGCCAAGCTTTGAAAATAACCTTCCATTCCACTCAGCCCAATTGCAATCCCTGGCCTTTTACAACTTGGGGTATTGATGTCATCAAAAAAATAAGCCCTAAATCCTTTATCGGACATTAATACATACTTGTGGCAATTGACTATTTCTCCAAATGGGTTGAAGTTGCTCCATATTAAGTATTGGATTCCAAAAGAGTGGCACATTTTATCCGAACTAACATTCTTTATCGATTTAGAGTCCCTTTTGAAATCACCACAGATAATGGGTTTCATTTTTAAAAAAAAGTGGCCCAATCATTGATGAAAGAGAAGATCCAACATCATAGATCCTCTCCCTACTAGCCTCAAACCAATTGAGCAATTGAAACAACCAACAAGATACTAAAAACCCTCTTGCAGAAGATGACCAACAAATATAATAATTAGCATTAACAATTGCCATTTGCCTTATGGGGATACTGCACTACCATTCATACCCTAACAAGTGTCACTCCATACTCATTGGTATATGGTATAGAAGTTGTTTTGCCAATTGAGGTTGAAGTCAGATCTGTTAGAATCACGTGAGAAAGTCAATTAGATGAAGCAGAATGGTTAAAAGGTTATCATGATCAGCTCAATGCCATTAACGAAAAAAGGGTGGATGCCTTATATCGAATTTAGGGATACCAGCAAAAGATATCAAAGCACTTTAATAAAAAGGTCAGAGATATAGGCTTAAAAGAGGGGAATTTGGTTTTGAAAGAAATTAGAGCACCAATACATGATCCTAGGGGAAAATTCAAACCGGACTAGGTTGGGCCTTACATACTCAAAAGGATCTTGTTAGGTGGAATGGTATCCTTATGGATCTAAATGGTATAAAGTTTTCCAATCCATGCAACTTAGATCAACTGAAGCATTATTTTATATGAATATTAATTTCTCGTTGTAATTTCTCATGTAGCTTAGAACTACGTGGACATAATTCTCTAAAATATTTGCTAATTGGTCAAAATTGAAAGTGTGTAAGGAGATACATAGGTAGCCCATCAAGGGTATAGTACAAATTTTAATAAAATTACCATTTTATGTCTTTGTCATTTGGTTCTCTACTTACACAAAAAAAAATAAAAACAAAACAAAACAAAATAAAAAAAAAAAAAACAAAAAGCTCACTAAGTTGAAAACTTGAAAGGGCAGCTTAGGCAAAAGTTAGTGTAAATAAACAATGTATTATTCAAATTTCATTCAAAATGAAATTCTAAGCACAAGATCATAATACAGAACAAAATAATAATAATAATAATAATAATAATAATAATAATAATAATAATAATAATAATAATAAAAAGGGATTGTCCATAGCTACATCCCAAAACCTTGATATCCTAATGTCTAAATCATCTTTTTCTTCCCTTTTCGATCAGCCTTCTTAAGAACAGTCTCCTCTACAGTACCTTCTCCCTCAACATCATGCAGTAAGGCTACTCTTCTCGCTTTTTCTACTGGCCAAAATATAGCCATCCACCACAAATCATACTCTTTTAGCCTATGAGAATGGTGGGAAGGGAGAACAATATGAAATCCTCAAAGGTAGCCATTCATAATAGCCCTAGCCACAATAGGAGTAATCATAGTAGACTAAAAGAGAGCACCATCAAAAGGCACCCTTTGTACATGATCCATTTGTCGCATCACTTAGTACTTTGTTAAAAGGTCACCATATGCAGCCTAAGTAGTTATACCATCTTATATCCAAAACTTATAATCATGAACCTTTTGATCTAGGGCAAAACCACAATAACTCCTTTGGATCCACCTTAAATAGCCATGAGACCCATTCTTTTTTAGAACTGAACTTTATTGCTATCTAGTGAGACCAATACCAAGAGACGGAGTAATCCTTTCGAGTAGGAGGAGAGACCACTCTTAAATGATTTTTGAGCTATATCTGTTTTAGAATATAACAATATGAGTAAAGAGAAGAAGATTATGAGTGAAAATAAAAAAAAGTTCATAAAACATACCTGCAAAATTATTGGGCTCACATACCAAGGCCTATTGCTCCCGTATGCTCGATCCAAGCTCAGAATGGTTTTAGCTAAAATAATGGCAGCAATAGAGCGACCATCTTCATCTGAGACACCAACTTTATCACTCTAATATCCCTCCAAACCACTAGACCTTTGAAAAGAAAACCTGAAGTCAAATAGAAAGATAAGACCCCGCATCTGGCAATCTTACTAATCACCTTCTTCAAAGCTTCGAGGATTATGAAATTTGGCAATCATAGCAGTAAGATCAACCCAATCTCCCATAACTATAGGGCTAGAAATTACTACATCCAATCCCAAAAGCCTTTGGAAAGAGTTGAAATAACCTACTTTTTCAACCAGAGCAGCTAGACTTGCCTCAAGATCAGATCCTAATAATACATAAAATTCCTAAAAAATGGGACACGTCTCCTCTATACTTGCCCCAAACCTAAACACATGAATGTCAAGATCCTAATATTTTATGTAGACTTTCAAAAAATCCCAATCAATCGTCACTCCTCTTAGGGTTGGCATGGCACTAATTCTAAACCTCTCCAAATTAATACGCTCCATTTTTTCAAGGTTTTTCACCCATAGATGCATTGCATGACTAAAATAGGGCTCCATTGTGAAAAAACAAACGAGGGAAAAAATATCTGAGAAAAGAAAGGAACAATAAAAATAGTTTTTGAAGCACAAAAGTTGAGACTTTATGGAAATGGCCAATTAGAAGGAGTTTAGAAAGCAGCGAGTTCATAAAAATCAAGCCAGTTGCACGAAATGCATGACTTTCATATTGCCGGTGATAGCAGCTGTGAACCCTTAATTTTGCATCTTCCAGTATGCATTTGAACCTTAAAAGCACTTCAGCTCATTAAACAAACCTCTAAAAGCTGAAAACTCTCAAGATGGAAAAAATTGAGAAAATCAAAACATTTCTTTTTGACATTTGAACTCCTTTAAATTATTCAGGATTGAGTAATGAATACAATGCAACTAGAATCATGTAAAATGGATGAGAAACGAGCGAGAACAGAAAATAAGAAAAGCGGGTGAATAAGCACGGTTGCCTCACATCACTGCAGCACTACTGCAGAGGCTTATGTTGCACTCTAAGCATGCTTCTGTTTCCCACATTAGAAATTTATGTTTTCCATGCTTCAACCCTCCCTCTATATATAGATGGCCTCTTTACTACTTCTGGAGAGCTTGAAAAGCATTAATTTCAAGCAAACTGCTTTGCATTTGCTCCTTGCTTCGCAAAGTAAGTTGGGGGTTTTCTCCTTAATTCCTACTCAACTAGTTAAAGGCTTTTCACTTGCCTATTCGAGTCAAATCTATTGCCTAAGGCTCATGTTTGTCAACTAAGATTAGCCCCTACCCGCTGTCCTAGGCTAGCCGCCACCCGCCGTCCTAGACTAGCCGCCGCCCACCATTCGAGGCTAGTCACCGCCCACTATTCAAGGCTAGCCACTGCTTGCTATCCTAGGCTAGCTGCTGCCCATCATCTGAGGCTAGCCACCACCTACCATCCTAAGCCAGTCGCTGCCTACCACTGCCTGCCATCCTAAGCTAGCCATTGTATGCCGTGGCCAGTCGTTGCCTACCGTCTGAGGTAAGCTTCTTTTCCTTTAATTTTCTTTTGTCTAAATTTCCTTGCCTCTTTTAGTTAGTTAATTAAATTGATTCATCTAGGTTGCTAGCTAATCAACTTAGTAATCAATTAAATTAATTAATTAACTCAACCTTCTTTTAGTCAATCAATCAAAACATGATAAAATGGCTAGGCTAAACTAACCCCTTTGCAAGAAGGGAGAACTACATAGATTTTGATTCCCATTCAAAGGGATATGTAGGCATGCTTGGTTCAGGCATCGAGTCCAATTAAAACTAACCAACTCCCCCCTATCACCTTCTTCATTTACTTTTATTTTGCTTTGTTTTTAGGCTTAGTTTGGGAAATGTGTGACTTTCCTATAACCCATAAAGGCTAAAGGAGATATCCCGTAAGTTTAGAATTTTATTGTAATATTAACTTTCTTTTATTTTGAACCTTAACTTTGTTTTTACTTTATTGTTGAATAGATGAATGATCATGCATATTATAAATTGTTCATTTAGTTTTAAGGCTACTGATTTTTTTCCTTTGGGTAATAATTGGAGTCAAATGGATTCTTTCCTTATATTTTCCTAAATAAAAATAAATTAAAGTGGCAACTTTAAAAAATAATTTTTAAACCTATCAAAGATAAGCCTCGGGGCTTCCTTGTGAGTTCTTTCCCAAATGAGCATTTTGATTCCCATTAGCAAACCAAACTGGTGCTGTCACATCCTAACTTTAGAGATATGACAATCCTAGAACATGGGGAGACATAAGGTCACTCACGCCCATAGAACCCACTCATACATATGCAAAAACTGCCTAGGATCATACTGAACCTTATACATTAACTTAATAAAACCTTTTTTTTTATAAAGGAAAAAACTTAAGTTGCAGAAGCTAAAAATATACTTCAATACAATTCATAAGAAAAATAATATTAAGACTCCAAGTAAATTGTCCAACATAATATTCTAAAATAAAGTTCCCATAATAACTCTTGGAGCATCTAAGGACTCATCATAGTATGGTATTATTGTAACTTTGACAAGGAATTCCCCAAGTAAAGTAGAATGCTTGAGCCATCACCTTGCCTCCTCATATTGCTCACCTGGAACCACACAGGGGAAAAAGGGTGAGATAGATGATCTCAATGAGTAAACAATATAGCACATACAATAACATATATTCCTTTAAAAAGGAAACACATAGCTTACAACACATAGTTCGTGATTTATAATTCATGAATCAAAGTTTTCAATTTAGCAAGGTTTTCAAATTTGGCAAGTTTGTAGAAATCACACTTATAACACATAACACATAAAGTGAAGGCTGCTACCATAATCACTCGAACACATAGAGTGAATGCTATTGCCATAATCACTCGAACACATAGCCGATGATTACTCGCATTGATATAAGGATCACATAGCTAATGATTACTCACATCGGTACGAGGACTTTTGCATTTTAAAGGTACCATAGCTAGAGCTAATGGTAAGCATATATAACAATAACATTTAAGGTAACAATAACATGTATCACAAAAGCAATAGCAATTTAACTTTTTTAACAAAAGATACATGAATAGTGTAGGTCTAGAAAGAATATAAGTTAGGGCAATAATCATAAGGTATTATCATTGGATAAAAAAAATGGTTTTTGGACTGATTGTCCTTTGGCAACTCGGCTTAACAAAAGAAATCATATAATAAAATTTAAAATGAAGTGAACTTGGGTTTCAAGAAGTCTTAAAGGTTCCCATAACACAATCATGACAGCTTGTACTTGTAATAATAGCATAATGTTTACTCACCTGGTGGTTCCTTTGCTCCTAATACTCACTACCTTAAACTTCCAAAACTCCTCAAGCTCTATCATAATTTTTAATTCAATACTTAGTGTTTACTTAATCATTATGCTATCCTATCCCATAACTACCCCATGCACATATAACATTCATATACACTTAAAGTTGCACATAGAAGTGCACTCATCACTTACACATAACATGTTGACTTTAAAAGTCTTGCACATTTAGCCTTTATAGGCTCATATTAAAATATATTATTACTCATACTATGAATTTTCTAAAGTTAAAACAAAATATGTCATTATCTCAAAACTATGAATTTTCTAAAGTTAAAACAAAATATGTCATTATCTCAAAATCAATATACTTAACACTTCCATATATATCAACTTAACAATAGCCTTTCAAGTGTCATGCCTATCTCTTATGCCCAATTCATTCAATCAATCTCTTTATCAATTCAAGATCATAAATTCATTATTGACTCATCATAAAACCTATTTCCATATTACCTAATCACCCTTCACATATTAATCACAACATAAGGTTAAGATACCTTAAATATATCAAATTGCCTCTAGCCTTGTCTAGAGTCATTCCTTCAACCAACATCCAATTTAACCATTTATCATTCATATACACATGTTGATAATCATTAAAATTATAGACATTGGGATAAGAATCCCAATGTAGGCCGAATGCTCCATTAAAGAGAAAAACTAAATTTTCTTACATTTTGCACTTTCTGTCTATTATAGTAATATGTAGAAACATGATTTGAACCAAGAATTTTTATATAAACATAACAAAAATCATTTTAGAATATTAATCCATAGGAATCGATAGCAATACGTACAACTTATATATGAAAATTCCAATTTTAGATTTTAGGATGCAAAAACCATGAGTTTTCTTGTTTCCAGTACTTTCTGTCATTACAGTTATGTAAAAAGGTGTTTTAAACTATTATTTTTCATTCAATCACAATAAATATCAGTTATGAACATCAATATATACAAATCAGTAGCCAAAGATACTTCTTATGCATGCAAAATCTAAGTTTAGCATTTAGAGTGAAAATCATGAGCTTTCTAGCTTTCTGGTGTTTTCCGATCATTACAGTAATATGTAAACAAATTATTTAAATCATTATTTCCCATCCAAACATAACAAATGTAAATTTAGAATCCCAAAACACACCAATTGGCAGCCATTCAATTATGAAATCATAGAATTTTCCAACTTTCAAATTCTAGGACGAAAACCTTGAATATCCTTGTTTTCCAAAACTTTTTGGTCATTACAGTAATATGCAGAAATATGGTTTATTTGATATTTTTCATCTAAACATATGAAAAATCCATTTAGAATACAATTATGCAAAAATTTCCCCCCCTTGTGATGTTTATATAAAAATTTCAATTTTGGATTGCAGGATTCATCTTTGGAGAAATCGCATAGAGAAGTTAGTGTTTTCGGTATAGAAATTAATTTCTCTGTCAAAAACTCATCCAAACTAAATTAAATCTATAGAAATCAGTAAATACTCAGTTCAAAATAATTTTCTCATAATTTATTTCATAAAAATCAAATAAGAAATTGAAAGGAAAGAAAAACTTATGAATACGGTCAAGAAATTGCAAAGTTTGAAGGTGTTTTGTGAATTCCAGTAGAGAGAATTATTTTGAGAGAATTTTTTTATCCAAATAATGAAATAACAGAATGGTGGATGCTGGAATAAAGGACTGGCTGAATTTTTGATATTTATATGTAGGGTTTTGGGCAATTTCCAAGATTATCCTTAATGAGCTAGGTTATGAGTATTTTAGAGTAGTAGGTTTTTGAGTATTTGGGCTTTTTATTTAATTTTGAGGCTGATTATAAGTAATTAAAAATAAAATATTTTTCTTACTATTTTCATTAAAATTTTCCCCAAAACATTTATTTAAAAATATTTTAAAAATACTCATAAAATTATTTTATGCTTAAAAATCACCTTTTTGTATGAAAATTTATTTTATGTATAATAAATTTTTTTATGCTAATGCACTTCATATAAATCATTTATTTTACAATAATAATTCATATTAGACACATTAAAATTAATTTAACTTGCCACATACTCATAAATCACATCACACATGAATTTTCATAAAATCACATATTTTGTCACAATAACTCGAAATTCAAGCAATTTATCACGAAAACTCCTAGGGTAGTTGTGGGTTGTTATAAAATATTTTTCTTATTATTTTCATTAAAATTTCCCCCAAAACATTTATTTGAAAATATTTTAAAAATATTCATAAAATTATTTTATGCTTAAAAATTGTCTTTTTGCATGAAAATTCATTTTATGTACAATAAATTTTTTTATACTAATGCACTTCATATAAATCATTTATTTCACAATAATAATTTATATTAGGCACATTAAAATTAATTAATATGCCACATACTCATAAATTACATCACATAATAAAATCACATATTTTGTCACAATAACTCTAAATTCAAGCAATTTGTCACGAAAACTCCTAGGGTAATTATGGGTTGTTACAAGTGCTCAAGCGACGCCTCATAGCTGGCGACTCTACTGGAGACTAACTTTCTTTTATTAAAAGGAAAAAATAAGTTGACTACTGATTGATTTACAAAGAATTTGGTCTTTTAATATAATTGTGACTTTGCATGCATCACTTGCATAGGGTCTTTGCCATTCAACCTAGTTTTAGAAAAAAATAGATAGTTAGTAGCATCGAGTGGGTAACCCTACTTGGGTCTATTCACTGATAGTGAAATCATCCACCCCACAATGAATCCTTTGATCCTTTCAAAGGTGTAACGAGTATGCACGTACTATTGGACATACGTGAGGCTCCTTGACTCATATGTGGTTAGGTATATCATTGCTCTAGTGTGATGGGTACCCAAATCGAGCCACCTTACCCTTTCATGTAATGAATTTAGATTCTAACTTTAAGTGGTTGTACCATAATCAAAATCCAACACCTCTGCATTCTCATGAAATGTTTTCCCCATGCATATTATTCATTCATATTGTATAACAAACCATGCATTCATCTCAAGTTTAGGTCGAACCTTGAACCAAATAAGGGTCAAACATTCTTACCTCCATTCAAACACTGCCCCCATAAACACTCTCACCTATACCCCATCTCCTTATCTAATAACCCTTAAGCCATTACCTCAAACCTTTGACCTAAACACCATTATCCTTTTACTCTAGCCCTTAACCCAAGTACTTTTACTACTAGACCTTAAACACGTTCACCCCTATAAGCCTAAAACCATTACCCTGGCCTTCAATCCTAAACACCTCACCCTAGCCTTTATCCTAAACAACATTACTTTAACCACATACCTCAAATACCTCACCTTAGCCTTACTCTTAAACACTCAAACCTCACACCTACAATGTAAACCTAGACCTCTTTAAACCTTTGGACCCTAAACCTTAAACCAATAACCCTAAAACCTATACCCAACTCTAAAAGCCCTGCTACTTGACCATAAGCCTAACCCATAGTCTCTATCTTTATCCAAAAAAATAGACACCTTAGGCTCTCCATACCAAAACCATTATCCTGATCCTATCCTTTGTTCAAAATTAAACCCACTATCCTTAAGCCCAACACTCGTGGCCTAATACCTTCAAAACTATCCTGTTACCCTTAAACCTAACAACTTTGGCCCAACATGCTACCTTAAGCCCAATACCTTTAATCCTACCCTAAACTCAAAACATTTGCCCCATCTCACCTTAAGCCCAAAAAAAAAAAAAATGGTTAGCCCATGATACAATAAGGAAACCTTTTCTTTTAGGATGTATATGCCTATTCATCACATTTTCAATTCCATACCTGTCACTTACCTTGTTGCTTTGATTTGAAGGTACTAATGGCTAACCCGCTTGACATGGCTTCCTTGACCACACTTATGACTAGTCTCCTTAAGAAGCAATACAAGCATTTCCAAGCTATCCTAACTACTTAACAAGCCCAATTCGAGGAACAAAAGCAATTCATCATTGAGGAAGTGCAAGCTATGATTAACTAGGCCACCTTTGGCCATCCTAACCTAAACTTTATCTTGGATTCGACCAATCCTAGTTGAAATTCGAGCCAAACCAACCCATGTCTAAACTAAGGCGAGGAAGTTTTCTTTTATCTAGACACTAGATTGCTTATAGAGAAACTTAAAGCCATGGAAAGAACCATTAAATCCCTAAAGCACCGTAATGATCTAATTGATGTGGATAGTTTAACCTTATTCCTTGATGCCAAGCTTCCTCCTAAATTCAAAATGCCTGAGCTAGAAAGATTCGATGGAACCACTTGCCCTAAGACCCATCTGAAGATATATGTGGGGGCAATGAAACCTTTAGGAGTTAACGATGAGCTCCTTGCTCAACTGTTCCAACAATCACTAACCGGTGTTACCAAGAGATGGTTCCTTTCACTAGACAAAATTAAGAAAAGGACATAGGATTATATCTATTGTGCCTTTATCAAACAATATGATTATAACAGTGAAGTGGATGTCACTAACTGTGACTTGGAAACTACTAAGCAACTTACAAAGGAGTCTTTCTCCATATTCCTTACAAGATGGAGGGCTAAAGCTGCCCAAATGGTAAACAAACCAACTGAGCAAGAACAAGTCGACATCCTTGTCAAGTATCTACTTCCAATCTATCAAGCCCATTTGTTAACCTAATACCTACCCACTTTCAAAGCTTTGGTTGCAACTATATCAAAGGTTGAAGATTACATCCAAAGTGCATCATTTCAACCTGAATTCCTCACCACCAATATGAATAGTGATGGAGGACCCGAATCTAGTTTGACCCCACCTTACCTTAGCCCTAAGTGGCATGGCATGGAAGAGTTCAAGTTCAGCTAGTCTAACCTATTTGAGATTGAAATCCAAGTCTGAGTTTGAGTCTTTGTCCAAATCTCAAAGTTTAAGTCTAAATTTGAGTCTGTGTCTGTCATTTTATTTTCCTTTTTGGGTATTTTTCGTCGATCATGTTATTCTATTTTTTGTTACCTTGTAATAAAATTTTCTATTGTAATAAAACATCCACATTTATTTGTGCACTTATCTTTTCTTGTTTTAAACATGGATGATTTTTTTTTTAAAGAGAGAGAGAGAGAGAAAGGAAAAAAGAAATGAACAGTCAATTAAATCTGCCATAGCTAGCACATGTTGGAATTGAAGTGCCATCAATAATTACTTTGCTAGCCTCTAACTAAAGAAGGTCAAGAAATAGACCTCTCATTAAATAGTCGAAGCACAAAATCAAATGATACACCTCAACAAGGGGCAGCAAGTTCTTCAAATACAAAATTTAAAGGTTAAAGTCCCTCAAAGTGAAGAAAAGCAGCAAGTCATGGTAGAATATTTTCTCCCAAATCACTAAGTTGAAACTCGAAGGGTGGCTTAGGCAAAAGTTAGAGCTAAAAAGAGAGAGAGAGAGAGAGAGAGCTCATCCCAATCATCTTCCTTCATATCATTCAAAGTTTGTCAAATCATCTTCAATCAATTCATCTAGTCTCATATCTTCAAAGTCATCCTTCCTCACTAGAGGCTCATTCTCTAAGTGATATTGTCTTTTATGCCCTTATCTTATAATGGAAGCATATCCTTCTAGGTCATCATCATTTTTTATTAATCCATCTCGTCGCTTAACTCAAAGAGCTTAGGCACAATTTCTTACATTGCTAGTCTGTCCTATCTCTCATTGGAAGCATGATCCCCAAATTGTCTCTTCTCATTAGTCCTTCAACTGCTCCTTATGGCACTTCCTTTCAGCCAGTATGCCATCTACATTCAAGCTAATAGAGTGTCACCCCAAATGTCTCTTCAATCCCAAAATGACAAGATTAGCTTGGCTTATTCTTTTTCGCGAATTATGCTACAAATATAAAAATCATACAATCTCCTTAACCCTTTTTAGAATTTCTAGCCCACCTTTGAACCATTCCTAAACCTTAAAAAGTACCATCCGATCCTTTAAAGCTCAAGCCTTATACCATCCTTTCCTTGGTAAAGTCTCAGCATCTTCTAACGGTTAAGCCCATAGGCAAAACCAAAGATCCTAAGTCTTTCAAGACTCATCATCCTTAAAGCCAGCTTTCTCTAGCATAACCAAAATCAAGTCATGCCTTGCAAAGCTTAAGAAGGGCTCGAACCACTCAAGTCATTCCATGTCTCTTTGGAAAAATCTCATTATCCTTGAAAAGACCAAGTCTCTTTGGCAAATTACATCACTAATAAAGTCCAACAGAGTCAAGGCCAACCAATTATATGATGGGCAAGAACATTTTATGCATCCATGTTAACGGGCAAACCCTCATCCATGAGCCTGCGACCAAAACCTTTACCACCATACCTAAGATAAAGCAACCATCTTCCAAAGAAGTTCAAAGCACCTTTGTAGAAAAGTCCAAGCTGATAAAACCTTTTAAGCAAAAGCCTTCAAGCCTTCACCCTAAAACCTAAGCCCAAAAGCCTTTGCTATGAAGCCCAAACCAAGAAGCCTTCACCATGAAGCCCAAACTAATAAGCCTTCACCATGAAGCCCAAAAAGCATTCACCATAAAAACCACTCCTAAAAAGCCTTCACCATGAATCCCAAGATCAAAAGCCTTTACCATGAAGCCCAAATGGAGAACCCTTCACCATGAAGCCCAAAAAGCATTCACCATAAAAACCACTCCCAAAAAAAGCCTTCACCATGAAGTCCAAGCCCAAAAGCCTTTACCATAAAGCCCAAACCAAGAAGCCTTTACCATGAAGCCTAAGCCTAAAAGCTTTCACCATAAAGCCCATTCACAAAAAGCCTTCATTTATAAAGACCATAATATCCTCCCAGGCCAAATCTGACCAAGCCTTCCCTAATTAATTTCTTAACTTGACCTTTCCTCTAAGCCAGACCTAACTGAGCCTAAGGCAGAACTTTAGCAAGTCTTCCCAATAAACTCCCCAAAGGTTATAACCTGACCAAGCTGAAGTTCTAGACCTAACTAAGCCTTTCATATGAACTTCACTAAGGATAAGCCCCATAAGTTGACCTTCCCTAAACCTTCCAATCTAATAATCTCTAAAGACCTGACCTTCTTGATCAAGCTCTTCAATTCAGCCTCAAACTAAATCCTCTCTAAAGTCAGACCTATCTAAACTGAATAGCTTGATTTTTTCCAAGACCACACGTTATTTGACTTTCCAGAATGACTTTTTTTTCTTAGGCTGAATTGATAGCCATTAACTAACTAGTCTCATACCTGATATGCTTATTTCACCTCTAAGTTAGCTAATCAAGCAAAAACAAATGACCAAACCACCTTCCGCCATCATTCTAAAGTAGGGGCACCTCCCTTCTAAATGTTCACCTTTCTAAAATGGGGGCATCTTTCTCCTAAAGATCAACACTTTTATATTAGGACTGACCCTTCATAGGTTTTAGGTATCAGATCATTGTATAATTATCTAGCATTTTTGCATTGAAAAGGAACCTGAATCAAGGCAGATCACGAAACTCTCAAAGTAAGATAGGATCATCATTCCTACCATACAAGATCACCATTTTGTTGATTTCTACTAGACAAAGTCGCCTTTTTTCCTACCAAATAGGATCATCACTCCTACTAGATAAGATCACCACTTTGTTGATTCCTACCAGATAAGGTCACCTTCTTTCCTACTAGACAAGATCATTGCCTTATTTCCTACTATATAGAATCATCATTCCTACCAGACAGGATCATCATTTTGTCAATTCTTACCAGACAAGGTCATCTTCTTTCCTACCATATAGGATCACCATTTTGTTGATTCTTACCAAACAAGATCAATGCCTTCTTTCCTATCAGACAAGATCACCATTTTGTCAATTCCTATTAGACAAGGTTGCTTTCTCTCCTACTAGGCAAGATTATCATTCCTACCAGGTAGGAATATTGCTTTAGCTCTTACCAGAAGGTACAACAGCCAAATGCAACTAGTTGATGGATTTTCCAAATATACTGAGGGCATATTCCTTAAAATTCAACCACACCTCTTACCTAAATATCTAAACTCTAACCTAGACATTAATTTGGTTCCTTTCACCATCTCCCATCTGTAGGTTCACTGTCATCAAAATTGCCTTTTTGATAAAGATAATTTTGATGAGGGGGCAGTTGTGAATACTTAATTTTTTACCTTCCAGTATGTATTTGAACCTTAAAAACACTTAGGCTTGGTAAACAAACCTCTAGAAGTTGAAAACTCTTAAGATGAAAAATAAAAAAAATCAAAATATTTCTTTTTAACATTTGAACCCCATCAAATTATTTGAGACTGAGTAATGAATACAATGCAACTGGAATCATGTAAAACGGATGAGAAATGAGCGATAACGAGTGAAAACATGAAAAGCTAGTGAATCAACACGATTGTAGCACATCTTTATGGCAAAGCTCTGAGGTGCCGTAGAGGCTTGTGTGGCACTCTAAGTGCATTTCTATTTTTGACATTAGAAATTTGTGTTTTCTATGCTTTGACCCTCCCTCTATATATAGATGGCCTCTCTACACTTCAAGAGACCAACTTTTAGAGAGCTTGAAGAGCATTAATTTCAAGTAAATCGCTTTGCATTTGCTCCTTGCTTTGCAATGCAAGTTAGGGGGTTTCTATAATACCCAAGGGTTCTATAGCTCATTAGAGTTATAATAATACCATAAAGTATAAATTGTTATGAGTATAGTACTAATGATATAGTAATGGGATGAAGAAACCCTTTTGATGATAAGTGTATGATTGTGTATCTTTATGAAGTGTCAATGTTCATGTGCATTTTTATCAAGTTAATTTAAGGTAATGTGTCTTAGTTTGAGTTTATTATAATATAGGAAGGTAGGATTTGAAATTCCAAGTGAAAAGGAAAGGAAAAAGCTATGATAAATTTTTAGGTTCAGAAAATGTGTTCGAACAGGCTTGTTAATAGGCCTTGCACTCAAGGCCCAAGCCCATGGATTGGCCAACCTACCAAGGTCCAAAATTTGGTGGGACTTAACTCAACTAAGGTTAGAATAAGTTAACTAAGGGTTAGGGTGAGGTTAGGTTAGGTTAGTCACCATTTGGATGATAGCCATCTTTGTTGACTTTTGTCAACTTTGACATATAAGCTAATCCACTTTCCCATCACCTTGTCCACATACATTTTGGTGATTATGAAAATCATCATTATAGTGCCAAGTCACCATACACCTAAAAGCAATCTTAACCATGCATCTTGATCAGTCTTAACCGTCCATCTTAGGCAAAAATGTGACCATTGATCTTATGAGATTAAATCACCACCATTGATTTCATTTACATATAAAATGAAAAAATGTAAATTCCTTTCATTTGTAACTTAAAATCAAAATCACACCCTCACCAAAAGCTAAATTCTCTCAACTTATTCTTCAATATAAGACTAAATTTAAAGCATTTTAAGGTAAGATTTCATGTTTAAGTGTTTCTTTCCTTGTTCCTAAACTAAGAATGATAAGTTGTTAGCAAGTATATACTTTTCTTTTGATTTCTATGGTTGATTTTGATGGAGGGATTTAAGGGAGGACTTAGGTTGCATGTTAGATGAGGGAATATGAAAATGGGTGAAATTTGGGGTTTAATAAGTAAAAGGTAACAAAGAAAGCATAAGAAGATCAAAGGGGAGTTGGGCAGACACGGATGGCCCCACCACTGGGGTTCCAGCCGTGTGATAAGGGAAGTTTAGAAATTCATCCAGTAGCATCCCACGGGTGAAGGCACGATTGAGGTTTCACTTATGGGCAGTTATGTTTTTGGCCATGTTGAAATAAGTTATTCTAGTATTCATGACTTACTACAAGATTATTTCATTAACATTTTTATAAACTTCCTCACTCGTGATCCTATAATAAAAGTATTGAGAATGCAATTGGATGTTGATGTTGCATATGTTTCCTTAATTGTGTTATAGGGGATATTTGAAGGATATTGAGTTAGCTCATGACATAGGTAAGCAAGGTGTAGATGATATGTTTATATGGAATAGATAGAGTTTGCTTAGAAAGTTGAAGGAATAGAAATTGATGTACATTGTTTGGATGTAATTGTAGAATCGAAAGGCAAGGGTATTGCTCGAGATACTGAGGAACTTTGCTATAATTTGCGTTAAGTTATCAATATAGGAGCTAAGGAGTAGGAGGTGATAATATTTTTCAACTTGAGCTTTAAATATAAGCATAAATGTTAATTCATTTCCAATTTGGAATGCATTATTCTTTAGCAAGCATTATTTACTTTCTTGATTATTAAGCCAAAATGAATCAAACATTCCTTTATGGCAGTTGGCCAAATGAGCCTATATTGTTTTGATCTTATAATGTGATCAATGATGAGAACCTAATTGTTATTGATATATTATCCATTGAATTATATCTTAGATAGAAAGGAAAAATGTTATAATGATACTATGATAAGCAGAATACCCCTCTGATGTGGGGTAATACATTATACATTCTGCACAATGGTAATGGACCTACAGATAGGGTAAAGAATATCCAAACCCTAGCTGGGAAGGGTTTAATGTCCCCAGTACATATGGCCTGATCAGTTGTACATGTGATGACGTATATGGAAGTGAGCAAGGCAGATGCCGCCGCTCAATTGATTATAGAGGAAACACACTGTTTCCAAGAAAGGAATTGTTCTAGTAAAGATATAATATTTAATACATACATATGGGAAAAATTGTTTCATAAGAAAAATTTCTTATGCACTTTACTTCATTGCCATAAAGAATTACCATTGAGCATACACCATTGTTTAACCTTTTGATATTATTCTGTACTCACTAAGCTTTGTCTCACCCTATAGATGTTGTTTATTTTCAAGACTAGCGGATAGATCAGCAAGGTAAATTCCAAGTTCTGCATCTCCACTTGGAAATTGCACTGCTATTTTGGTGTTATGTTGTATATACTATGTTTTATTTTGAAAGTTTCACTCTAGAGCTCCTTGGATTTCTAAGGTGTATAATAATGATGTAATTTAGAATATTCATAGTATGTGTATGGGTTGATATTATTTTATTTTAGTCTAAGCACTTGAGCTATATATGAATGGGTTATAACTAATATAATGATAAATGTTATCTTATAGATGAATGATATGGTAATCAATGATAAGGAATGCTTGTCTTGGTTTCGATCTTGGGATAAGGGTAGCGTGGTTTTTCTTTAGAACTTAATAACTTATAAGAGGGTTCTACGAGTTTAGGTGACCTTAAGTCTCCCTATGCCCTAGGACAATTATGGCTCAAAGATGGGTCGTGATAAAGGTGGTATCAGAGTGAAGATTTAGGTCTTTATACTTATTTCAAGTCATATGTTAAACCATGGAGCATAGGATTCATTGTTGTCAGTAAAGTATCTCGTTAGGTCAGATCTGCGTTAACGTATTACATTAGGTTATCATCTTTCTGTGATATTTGTGAGATTTTACATGTTTATTACATAATATTACTAAGTTGTGGAAATGTTGTTTGTGACTGGTAATGTGTAGATGCTAAGGATTTATAATCCTGATGAGGAGAGGGATGTATCTGATGCAGCCTTGGTTGCTTATCCTGTCTCAGAGGAGACTGATCCAGAGGAGGATCCTGATCCTATTTGGGTAGCTAGGATGAAGGCTAGGAATGAAGAGATTATGGAAGAAACACATATTGCGAGATGAGGTACTTAATATGAGAAGGATAGTGAGGGACTTGAAGTGGGAACTAGCAAGGGTTAGTAATATGTATAGGAATCCAGAGGCGAACCTAATTCCACCTCTTAAGGATTTGATGCCAAGATTTCTCGAGCATCTGTGTGCTGCATGTGGGAGATTTAACCACTCAAAGGAGAGATGTTATATGAGGAGATGTTTGTTATCCTCATCTATGATGTGTACAGGTCATAGGTAGGTGGGGCAAAGAGAGAGAGAGGCCTTCAATGATAAGAGGGACTCTGAGGATTAGTGAGATAGATCATAGATGAGTATACCATGATCACATTTTAGGTATGTTATGGTTATATGTACAAACATAGCATGGATGATCTAAAAGTAGGGTGACTAAAAGAATGTTATAGTATGTAGTACTTGTACATAGGTATGTAAGTTACAAAATGAAGGAATAACAATGAGTATGTTTATATGGAAAAGGGTATCTGTGATAATGATTTTGCTTTATGAATCACATGTAATGGCTAAATGGTATAGGCATGATTAATGAGATGATAAAAGTAAGGTAAATTGGTAATTCATGCATATATGAAAAATTGTATGTTGAATATCAAAATTGTGATGTGTGAATGACACTGTGTATGTTGTTTTTGGCATAGACGTTGCCCCATGGGGTTGCGTAGCTAGAAGGACAGGGGCCCCAAGAAGCTGATAGCATTGTTCTAGATGTAGCATCTAATGCTGCTTCTATTCGAATTACCAATTGAGAATCTTCCCAACCTGGGTAGCGTACTACAAGTGGTGGAGAATGAGGACCACCAGGGGATATGGAAGCATTTCGATGAGAATATGAAGTGATGAGGCAAGAACTTTTGGAATTAAGGCATCAACGTCAAGAAGTTCCACCACCACCTATAGTGCCACCTACGCCACAAGTGGATGATATACCTCTCATCTTACCACAAGCACCGTGTAGGGTGAAGAGGAGAATGTTGCCGGGAGAAGGAGTTACGGTGCATGATTTAAAGAAGTTCAAACCTCCAAAATTTTTGGGGGAAGAAGGGGAAGATCTCCAAAAAATTTTAGAGGAAATGGACAAGATAGCCCAGAGGATGATATGCTCTAATGAGAAATTGATCGAGTTGACAGGAGTTCAACTTAAGAGTGATGCATGGGGTTGGTTTTAACGGAATATCGAAGAGCGATTGTATGGAGATGATCCACCTACTTGGGAAGAGTTGAAACAAGAGCTAATGAATGAATTTCTATCTAAAGGGGAGAGATAAAATCATGCACTTCAGTTTAAGTAATTGAAACAGATGCCTAGGATGTCAGTATCAGAGTATGCCCGAGAGTTTAAAAGGTTGAGTAAGTATGCTACTCATATCATGCCAATGGAAGTAAGTAAAGTTAACCAATTCCATTGAGGATTGGTAGCTTCGTTATATCACGTTTTAGTGGCCACTAAGTTTCCCACCATGGCCAAATTGATCAACAAGGCTAAGCTCATGGAGGCGAGGCATAAGGCATAAAAAACAGAACAAATGGAAAGGGACCAAAGACAGAAGAATAAGAATAGGGGATCGGGTAACAAGCAGTTAGGTAGTTTTGGTTAAAATAGGGATTTGGAGCAAACTTTCCCTGTTTCCACCCTTTCTAGCCACGAGGAAGTGGACATAATCAATTCCGGGCTAGTAGTGGTCTGATGGTATCTACATCTGGTAATGCAAATAATTCAGCTACTCCTATATATGTTTTATGTGGAAGGCCACATATGGGAGGATGTAGGAGAGCCTCGGGAGCATGTTTGAAATGCGGTCAAATGGGGTATTTCATCAAAAATTGCCCATAAATGGTCAATCAAAGAGCAATGACGGTAGTGTCACAACCTACCGTGCAGATGTATCAACCTGAATACTATGGCCAAAGAGGACGAGGAAGAGCATCAGGGCAATCCCCAAGTAATGTCAAAGCTATGGAGGACAAAGGTTGAGGAAGAGTGTATGCTCTCAATCAACAAGAAGCAGGAGCTACGAATAATGTTTTTACGGTACTATTTCTATTCATTCTGTAAGTGCTAGTTGCTTGTTTGATTTGGGTGCGACACATTCCTTTATTTCACCTTATTTTGCTAGGAAATTAGGAAGGAATAAGGAAGTTATGCATGAACCTTTGATTATAAACACACCACTAGAAAATGATGTGATAGTAGACTAATTGTAAGCAAACTATAGTGTTGAAATTGAGAGTAGAAAATTTCTTGTGAATTTGATTGAACTGGAAATATTAGGATTTGATGTCATTTTAGGTATAGATTGGTAAGCTAGGCATAATGCTAGTTTAGACTATTGGGGAAAAAGGCTTGATTTTAAAGGAGAATGTGGGCAAGAATTCAAGTTTCAAGGGAACCAAAGTAGTTTTCCTATGAATCTTATTTCAGCCGTAGGAGCAAAAAGGATGCTAAGGAAAGGATGACAAGCATTTTTGGCACAGGTAATGGATATTAGTAAGGAGAGTAGTGATCTTAAGAGGATACTTGTCGTAGAGGATTTTTCTAATGTGTTTCCTGAGGATGGGCCAGGAATGCCATTGGATAGGGAAGTTGAGTTTTCGATTAAGCTCCTATCTGGAACTTAACCGATATCAATACCGCCTTATCATATGGCACCTTCAGAATTAAGGGAATTGAAAGTTCAGCTGCAAGATTTACTTGACAAGGGTTTTATTAGACCAAGTAGTTTCCCATAGGGTGCTTCGATTTTGTTTGTCAAAAAGAAGGATGGATCTCTTAGATTATGTATTAATTATAGGCAACTGAATAAGGTGACTGTGAAGAATAGATATCCTCTGCCAAGGATAGATGATTTATTTGATCAATTACAAGGAGGCAGTTACTTTTCAAAGATCGATTTGCAATCGGGATATCACCAGCTAAAGATTCAAGGTGGAGACATTTATAAAACCATATTCAGACCGAGATATGTCATTATAAGTTCACCGTGTTGCCATTTAGACTGACCAATACACCAGCAACTTTTATAAACCTAATGAATCAGGTATTCCAACCTTTCTTGGGTAGGTTTGTGATCGTGTTTATTAATGATATTTTAATTTACTTAAAGAGTAAGGAGGACCACGAAGAACATTTGAGAATGGTGTTGCAAACTCTAAGGGAACATAAGCTTTAGGCTAAGTTGTCAAAGTGTGACTTTTGGTTAGAGCAAGTATGTTTCCTTGGACATGTTACCTTTGAGCATACACCATTGTTTAACCTTTTAATATTATTCTGTACTCACTGAGCTTTGTCTCACCCTATAGTTGTTGTTTATTTTTAGGACTAGCTGATAGATCGACAAGGTAAATTTTAAGTTCTGCATTTCTGCTTAGAAATTACACTGCTATTTTGGTATTATGTTATATATACTATGTTATATTTTAAAAGTTTCACTCTAAAGCTCCATGGATTTCTAAGGTTTGTAATAATGATGTAATTTAGAATATGCATAGTATGTGTATGGGTTGGTATTATTTTATTTAGTCTAAGCATTTGAGATATATATGAATGGGTTATAACTGATATAATGATAAATGTTATCTTATAGATAAATAATATGGTAATTAATGATAAGGAATGGTTGTCTTGGTTTCGATCTTGGGATAAGGGTAGCATGGTTTTTCTTTAGAACTTAATAACTTATATGAGGGTTCTACGGGTTTAGGTGACCTTAAGTCTCCCTATACCCTAGGACAGTCATGGCTCAAAGATGGGTTGTGACAGTTTCTCCTTGATTCCTACTTAAGTAGTTGAAGGCTTTTCGCTTGCCTATTCGAGGCAAGTCTATTGCCTAAGGCTCATGTCTACCATTCAAGGTTAGCTGCTACCCGCTGTCCTAGGCTAGCTGCCGCTCGTCATCTAAGGCTAGCAGCTGCCTACCATCTAAGGCTAGTTGTTGCCCACCATCCAAGGCTAATTGCCTCTTACTGTCCTAAGCTAGCCACTGTACATCATCAAAGGCTAGCTGCTACCCACCGTCTAAGGTTATCTACCACCCGCCGTCCTAGGCGAGCCGCAATGCCATCTGAGGCTAGCTGCTGCTTGCCATCCTAAGCTAGCCACCGCCTACCATCCGAGTTCAACCGCTGCCTGCCATCCTAAACTAATTGTCGCATAGCATCCGAGGCGAGTCATCATCTACCGTCCGAGGTAAGTTTCTTTTCCTTTAATTTTCTTTTGTCTAAATTTCCTTGCCTCTTTTAGTTAGTTAATTAAATTGATTCATCTAGGTTGCTAGCTAATCAACTCGATAGTCAATTAAATTAATTAATTAACTCAACCTCTTTTAATCAATCAATCAAAACATGATAAAGTGGCTAGACTAAACTAACCCCTTTGCAAGAAGGGAAAATTGCATGGGTTCAGATTTCCATTTAAAGGGATGCGTAGGCATGCTTGGTTCAGGCATCAAATCCAATTAAAATTAACCAACTACCCCCTATCACCTTCTTCATTTACTTTTATTTTGCTTTGTTATTAGGTTTGGTTTGGGGAATGTGTGACTTTCCTAGAAACCACAAGGGCTAGAGGAGGTATCCCCTAAGATTAGAATTTTATTGTAATATTAACTTTCTGTTATTTTGAACCTTAACTGTGCTTTTACTTTATTGTTGAATAGATGAATGATCATTCATATTGTAAATTGTTCGTACATTTTAATTTGTTAATGAAATATGTTTTAAGTAACTCTCATATTAATGGGCCAAACTTATTTTGTTAAAATAAATTGAAAACCTAGTCCCCGAATCCTCTTTGGTTTCAAGGCTAGTGATCTTTTTCCTTTAGGTAATAGTTGTAGTCAAATGGATTTTTTCCTTATATTTTTCTGAATAAAAATAAATTAAGGTGGTGAATCTAAGAAATAATTTTTAAACCTATCAAAGAAAAGCCTGAGGGCTTCTTCGTGAGTTCTTTCCCGAATGAGCATTTTGATTCCCATTAGCGGATTGGACCAATGCTTGAGTGAGGCCTTACAGTGGCACAATCCCAATGCCGGTGATCATGGTGGCATAAGTCTTGTGCCACAGTGTAACAACCCACACCCACCCTAGGAATTTTCGTGATAAATTGCTTGAATTAGAATCTATAAGGTTAAGTGTATGCTTGTGTGAATGTTGTGATCTAAGTGATTGATGAGTATGTGGCATATTAAATTAATTTTAATATGCATAATATGTGTTGCTATTGTGAAATAAATGATTTACATGAAATGCATTTGCACAAAGGAAATTATTTTCAATAAAATGAATTTTCATGCATAAAATAATTTTTAAGCATAAAATAATTTTATAGGTATTTTTAAAATATTTTTTAAATAAATATTTTTGAGGGAAATACTCCAGAAATAAAAAGAAAAATATTATTTTTATTTCTAAACACTTCAGCTGAAATTTTTAAAGAAAAAGGCCCAATACCCAAAAGCCCACTACACAAAAATGCTCCTAACTTATTTCATTAAGGGTAATAGTGGAAATTCCACTCCGACCCTAATATATATTCAAATTTTTGGCCAGCAAGGGTTTTCCAGCATCCAATCCCTCATTCTTTCTGTATTTTGGCAGAAAGACCTCTCAAAATAATTCTCTCTACCGAAATATCGAAAACACCTTACCGTTTCGCGATTTCGTGACCATAATCATAAGTTTTTAATCTCTTTTGATTTCTAAACTGTTTTCTGTGAAATAAATTATGGGAAAATTATTTTGAACTATTTGATTACTGATTTCTATAGATTCAATTCTGTTTGAGTGAATTTTTGAGAGAGAAAATTTATTTTCTACCGAAAACACGATTCTTTCTGCAAGATTTCTCCAAAGGTGAATTCTATAACTTAAAATCACAATTTTGTTGCATAGACATCATGGGGGGGGGGGGGGGGGGGGGGCGGTGGCGATTTGTGTTTATTTGCACTCTAAACTGATTTTTAATTTGTTTTGATGAAAAATATTGCATGAAATAATATTTCTGTATATTTCTGTGATGACCAAAAAGTTTCGAAAAACAAAGGAATTCAAGGTTTTCGTGTTAGGATTTGGAAATTGGAAAATTCTATCCTTTCAAGAACACATGGCTGCCAATTTGTGTGAGTTGATGTTCTAATGTGATATTTTTTTTGTTTAGATGAAAAATAATGACTTGAATCATGTGTCTGTTTATCGCAGAAATAAACGAAATGCGTGGAAAGCGCGGAAACTCATGATTTTTCACCTAAGCCTTTGAACTTGGAATTTTTTTGTATAAAGCTTACCTATGGCTACCGATTTGTGTGATAATGTGTTCTAAACTAATATTTTCAATGATCGAATGAAAAATAATGGTTTAAACAACCTGTTTGCATATTTCTGAAATGACCGAAAAATATCGAAAACAAGAAAACTCATGTTTTGTGCACTATAATGCAAAAGATTGAATTTTTATATATCAATGGCACCAATAGTAGCCAATTCTTATGGATTTGAGTTCTAAAATGATTTTTGTTATGTTTACATGAAAATTCTTGGTTTAAATCATGTTTTTACATATTTCTGAAATAGACGAAAAACACGAAAAGAAGAAGAATTTGGTTTTCACCTTAAAGATGCATTCGGCCTACATGGACCATTGTGTCCAAATGTTTATAAATTTAATGTGATGTGTATTGGTGATTGTTGACATGTATGTATGTATAATAAATGATGAAATTGCATGTTAGTTGAAGGTATGATCCTAGATAAGCTTAAATGTATTTTGGTATACTTAAGGTATGCTTAAGGTATCTTGATATCATATGTGGTTAGAAAGCAAATGTGATTGAGGAATTTGGAACTAGATGTCATGATGACTTGATGATGAATATATGGTTATGAGTTAATGAAGTGAAATGGATCATAAGAGTTAAACATGATGTTTGAAGGATTAATTGTCAAGTTGACAAGTATGGAAGTGTAAAGTGAACTAAGATAATTGATAAGTGAATTGATATTGAGGTAATGATAATGTGATGACCTTAAAAAGGTATTGATATGATTGCTATGTGTTTTCATGTGAGCCTATAAGGCCTAAGTATGCAAGACTCTTAAGTCAATGTGATATGTGCAAGTGATGAGTACACCTATGAGTGAACTCTAATGTGTATGCTATATGTGTATGGGTAGTTATGGGATAGGAACATCATGAGTAAATAAATACTAAGTATTAAATCAAATATTATGTTAGAGTTTGAGGAGTCTTAGAAGTGCAAAAGGGACTACGAGTACTAGGAGCAAAGGAACCCTAAGTCCATGCTACATGCGTGAGTAAACGCAATGTTCTTGTTACAAATGTGAACAACATCATGTTGTTCTTTAAGAATGTGATATATTGATATGTGAACCTTTGTGAGCTTTGAAACCCAAGTTCTTTCCATTTTCATTTTATAACATGATTTCTTTGTTAAGCTTGGGTTGCCATAAGGACACTTGGTCCAAAACTATTTTGTTTATCCAATGAGAACTTTTTTTGTGAAAAACACCCTAACTTGTGTTCTTTCTGGAACTACACTTTTATTATGTTATTGTTGTAAGCCAAACTACTATTGTTATTGAAATACATGTTATTGTTGCCATATGTGATATTGTTAATTGTGTTTACCAATAGCTCTAGCTATGGTACCTTTACCCTTTATGCAAAATCCTCATGCCGATGCGGGTAATCATCGGAACTTGTGCACATGGTCTTAACCCGATGGATAGGGGTAGTGTATCCACCTCAACTAGAAGGGGCAGTTCTAGCCATGGAGCCCGATCGGCTTCACGCTTTATAAGTGATGGGAGTTGGAATTTGGCAAAGGCCACCTCTCCTCAATGTGTTTAGAGTGGATTGAGCAGTGTCTCCACTCTATAAGTGTTATAAGTGTGATTTCTGCAAAACTTGCTAAATTAAACCTTGCTTAAAATGCAACCTGATTCATGAGTTATAAACCATGAACTATATGTATAAGCTATGTGTTTCCTTTCAAAGGAATATGTGATAATGTATGAACCCTTTTTGTTTACTCATTGAGATCATCTATCTCACCCCTTTTCCTTGTGTGGTTCCACGTGAGCAAATGTGAGGAGGCAAGGTGGTGGCTCAAGCATCCTACTTCGCTTGGGAAATTCCTTGTCTGAGTTATCAATAATACTATTTTATGAAGTCTTGTCTTTAGATGCTCCGGGAATGTTAATTGATACTTATAGAGATTTATACTATTTTCCTTATGGAATTTATATGTAACGATTTACTTTAAGTCTTCCGTAAATTATGGTATTTATCTAAATGTTTTAAATGAGTTAATGAAAGAGGTTTGGTAAGATCCTAGGCATGATTGATATGTGTTAATGGGTTCTACAGGAATGGGTGACCTTATGTCTCCCCGTGTTCTAGGACCATCGTATCTCATAAGGTTGGGATGTGACACGTAGACCAGGGTGGCACCAAGTCTTTGCTATCCAATGCACCTCTGCCCCCTTCACCCATTCAGCTCTTAAACAAATTTCTACTTTTTTTTTTTCAAAAGTTTCATGTCTCGAGTACCATTTTCATATGAAAATAAAAAAATATAAAAAAAAAGGTGAGAGAAAATTTAATTAAAGCATAATGGAAGTCCTATTAAATCATAGGGTTATATGTACCATACATTACATACATGTCATGCATGCATCCATAAAACATAACATAGGAATAATAGAATGCATCATCATTTTAGAAACATGCATACATAACATCCTAAAGCTAATAGGAAAATCACTAATGACCATGCCTGGGCCTATGATGATCCTACCTAGATGCCTCCATTTCTTTTTTGAGCATGTCTAAATGGCTAGGGTGGTACTCAACGTATTTCCATATCGGCCTAGAAGATCATAGTGATAGTGACCAAAATCTACTGGGATCTAAAAAAAAAACCCAAACATGAGAATCATCAAAAAGCAGTGAAGAAAAAATTGGCTGTTATACAAAGTCATACCTCTGTGATGTTCTTAGGGATGGTAGGAAAGAAGGCTAGTCGCTAGTCATCAAGATCACATCGTCAATGCTCGCCGTCATAAGAAAAGTACTCAAGGTGAGCAAGTAACCAAGTAAGTGAAGTAGGTGGAGGAATCAGGGTAGCCAAACCTTTAACAAATGTATCTAAAGCCTAAGCTGAAGTGCTAGCATCAGGATCTAAAGAACCAACCATGGGACCTGAGGGACTAGTCCTAAGACTCGAGCTATTGACCCTCAGAGGTAATGTCCCGAAAGTAGCACTGCCAGACCCGAGACCTAAGTTACCGACCCTCAAAGGTAATGGAGCAGTGCCTGCTAGATCAGGATCAAGGTATCCAAGAGGTGCCAGAAATAGACCCATCATAAGTCGACTTCCTTGACATATTTAAAGGAGGTGTGCCCTACATTAAGGAAGTTTCACTGAATTCATCATAATCTGCATCTGGTAAAAGGAAGTCTAGATAAGAAACTCCCACAACCAAAGTCTCCTTGCCTAGAATAGCCAAGCCATGTCTCATGTCTATAGGGGGAGGCATCAAAACTACTTTCAGTCTCCGAAGTAGAATAATCTCAAAGGCCCATAATGTAATAAGAGATGACAAAAGGACAAATCTAGACTTGACTTAATTCGATTCGGTACCCAAGCCATCAACCTATCAAAAAGAGCCAATCTCACCAAAAACATATCATTATGTAAGAGATAATGAATGTAAGTAGATGTGAGTCTACTTTTACAAAGATACCTGCACCAGGGTCAACAAAGCAAAGGTTGATCTATAAGTCTTAAAAAACGGCGATGGATATCCAGTCCTCCTATTGGCCTGCCTTCAAAGGTGCCTACGTGGCATATCAATAATATCATAATTCTGAAATTAAGGGGCAAACTCTAGAAAATGCTCACAAGTCCAATACTGCAAAAAAGACAGAAACTAGATTAACTACTAAATAAGGGGGCAAGAGGTATGGATAGGTAAAGCATAAAGGCTCACCTCCTAGATAATAGAAGTGCCACTATGGCCATTATATTTCCCACAAGAAATACCACACATCTTATTATACATGGCACAAAGGCTAGCGCCTCGCCAACCATACTGACCAATCTCATCCAAGTTCATCAATGAGCATAACATGCCCAAGTTAAGAGAGTATTTGCCATTATGCAGAAAAGTACAGCACAAAATGGTCAAGGCGCATATCCTGGCACCTTAGTCCAAGTTATATTGATATGGTGTCTCCTACATGCTCCTTAAGACATAATGAAGCCAGGAGCATGGGACATTAACATTCCTATAAGGATGATCAACTCCAATCAGAGCAATCATCTCCAAAGTAGAGAGGTCAATCCAAGAAGGATGAAACTCCAGGGGGTGGGAGCCAAAATGCATACCTATAATCATACTCCACTCAAAGGGAGTCATTATCATCTCACCATAAGAAGTGGAACATATTTGTGGGGTCCCACTAGCACTCCACCAAGACCTTGATCACAATGGTGTTGACAATGCCTTTGACATCAACCTTCAGCCACCCGAGAAAACCAGATGGCTCGAGTAGCTGTGATATGGCATCTTGCTCATTAAGGAAAAGACAAACTGATTCTATGATACTCCTGCCTCCTCTCAATCTCAAATTCACATGCTTAAAAAAATGAATGAATGATGATATTAAAAAAAAAATGTATCATAGCCTAACATGTATGAACAGAAGTTTTCTATCATAACTGATATGCAGCTTTGGCTCTTTTAGCAAAATCTCAAGATTTGAGTTGTCCATTGGAGCAGCATAGTGATATTCCATTGTAACTAAGGAAAATGTAGTGAGAAGTATTAGAGAAAGAGAGAGAGAATGAAAAATGAGATTAGGAAAGGAGAAAAGGTATATATATAAGAAGCTGATGGGCCCCCCTTCATAATTACTCATTTTTAACATTTTTTCATTCACATGTCCAAATCGCTCGGTTTTGGTATAACTTGCTCATTTCAACTCCAAATTCAGTTCAGTTCAAAGCAACGGGTCCATAACATGTCTACCTACCTAAAAGAATAGACTGTGTCTTAATCGGAGTTCAAAATCTTCCAAAATGACAGAAACTACAAAAACGCAAAAATTTTCCAACAGTCTAAACGAAGTAAAAAAAGCCCAGAATCAGACATGGAACCTTCATACATCTCCTAAAATAGACTAAGACCTTTGATTTTATTAGAAAATCTTCAAAAATTCTCCAAATCACATTTATCTGTATCGACCTCCAAATAGTTGATTTGATAAGGAGATAGTTGTGAACCCTCAAATTTACACCACCAAATGACTGACACTTAATTACGAACCCACAAGATCAAACCATAATTAAACTGGATCTGAAACCGGCTAAAATAGGCCAAAATAGGATCAGTGGAAGATCCAGGCTATCACATCCCACACTCGTATAACCTACTTATGCACATAGAAATACTGCCTAGGATCGTACCAAAATCTCATACATTAACTTAATTTGACCATTAATAAAAAGGAAACCTTAATTTGCAGAAGAATAGTTTAAAAATACTTTAAACACCACTATAAGAAAAGAATATTTTAAGACTCCAAACAAATCATCAAACATAATGTTCCAAAAATGAAACTCCCCAAATAAGAACTCCCAGAGCATCTAAAAGAGACTCATCATATCACAGTATGGTAATAAACTTAGACAAGGAAATCCCCCAAGTGGAGTAGGTGGCTTAAGCTATCAACTTGCCTCCTCATAATGCTCACTTGGAAACCACACATGAAAAGGGGTGAGATAGATTATCTCAATGAGTAAACAATATAGCTTATACAATAATACATATCCCTTAGAAAGAGCTCATAGCTAATAACTCATGGATCATAATTCCTAATTCAAGATTCATGGTTTATGGTTCATTGTTTGCAATTTAGCAAGGTTTGCAGAAATCACACTTATCACTAGTGAGTGAAGGCTATTGCCATATTCCCTTGAATATATTGAGGAGAGGTGGCATCAAACCAAATTCCAACTCCTATCACTAAAGAAGTATGAAGCTGATCAAGCCCCATGGCTAGAACTGCCCCTTCTAGCTAAGGAGGATACACTACCCCTATTTATAGGGTTAAGACCATGTGCACAGGTTTCAATGATTTTCACATCGGCACGAGGATTTCTGCATAAAAGGGTTCATTGGTACCATAACTATAGCTCATGGCAATCATTTACAACAATAGCATTGAAAAATGCAATCACATAAAACATAATAGCAATAGAAGTTTAGTTTATTGAAAAAAAGATAAACAACAGTGTGGTTCCAGAAAGAATATAAGGTAAGGCAATAATCACAAAGGTTTTTTCTTATCATTAAATAATCAAAATGGTTTTAGACCAATTGTCCTTTGGCAACCCAAGCTTAATAAAAAAAAAACTCATATAATTATTGTCACATCCCAACTTTGGAGACATGACGATCCTAGAACATGGGGAGACATAAGGTCACCCACGTCCGTAGAACCCATTTATACTTATACAAATACTATCTTGGATCATACCAAAAAAAAACCTCTTACATTAACATAAATAAACCCTTTTTTTTTATTTGAAAACCTTAAGTTGTGGAAGTACAATTAAAATATACTTTAAACATAATCCATAAGGAAATAATATTTAGAATTTAATTAAAACCTCGAAGGATAACATTTCAAAATAACCATCCAAAAATGAATATTCCCAAAGCGTCTAAGGATAACTCTTCATGACATATTAAACTAATTTTCTTGGACAAGGAATTCCCCAAGCGAAGTAGGATGCTTAAGCCATCACCTTGCCTCCTCATAATGCTCACCTGGAACCACACAAGGAAAAATGGTGAGATAGATGATCTCAATGAGTAAACAATAGGGATTGTACAATAACACATATCCCCTAGAAAGGGCTCATAGCTCGTAACTTATAGTTCATGATTCATAGTTTGCAATTTAGAAAGGTTCGCAGAAACCACACTTATAACACATAGAGTGAAGGCTACTGCCATAATCACTCGAACACATAAAGTGAAGGCTATTGCCATAATCACTCAAACACATAACACATAGAGTGAAGGCTAATTGCCATAATCACTTGAACACATAGCCGATAATTACTCTCATCGGTACAAGGAGCACATAGCCGATGATTACTCGCATCGGTACGAGGATTTCTGCATAAAGGGTAAAAGGTACCATAACTAGAGCTAACGATAATCACAATTAACAATATCACATAAGGCAATAATAACATGTATCTTAATAATAATAGTGGTTTAACTTTTAAATAAAAGATACAATGATAGTGTAGTTCCAGAAAGAATATACGTTGGGGTAATAATCATAAAGTTATTATCACTGGATAGTCAAAAATGGTTTTAGACCAAATTTTCTTTGGCAATCCAAGCTTAAAAAGAAATCACATAGTTAAGTTAAAAATGGAAGTGAACTTAGGTTTCAAGAATGTCAAAGGTACACATATCATAATAGCTTATATTTGTAATTTGAAACATAATGTTTACTCACCTTGGGGTTCCTTTGCTCCTAATATACGTAGTCCCCTTGCACTTCTAAAGCTCCTCAACCACTAACATAATATTTAGTTTAATACTTAGTATTTATTAACTCATGATGCTCCTATCCCATAACTACCCATGCATATATAGCATATACATACACTTAGAGTTCACATATAGGTGTACTCATCATTTGCACATAACACGTTGACTTTAAAAGTCTTGCATACTTAGGCCTTATAGGCTCACATGAGAACACATTACAATCATATCAATACCTTTCTAAGATCATCACAATATTATTACCTCAATATCATCTCACTTTAATAATTATCTTAATTTACTTTACACTTCCATATATGTCAACTTAACAATTAACCTTTCAAGTGTCATGCTTAACTCTTATGATCCTTTTTATACAATTGTCACTTTATCAACTCAAAACCATGTATTTATTATCAAGTCATCATAACATCTAGTTCCATATATCCCAATCACATTTACATTCTAATCACAATATAGGGTTAAGATACCTTAAGTATATCTTAAGTATAGCAAAATGCCTTTAAGCTTATCTAGGATCATACCTTCAACAAACATGCAATTTTATCATTTATTATACATACATATATGTCAATAAGCATCAAAACACATCACATAAAACTTATAAACATTGGGATAAAAATTATTAATGTAGGCCGAATGCATTACCAAAAGGAAAAACTAAATTCTCTTTCTTTTCGCACTTTCCATCTATTTCAGTAATACGTAAAAATATGGTTTGAACTAAGATTTTTCATATAAACACAATAAAATCATTTTAGAATTTTAATTCACATGAATTGGCCACACATAGTATTGCTTGTACATGAAAATTCAACTTTTGGGTTATAGGGTACAAAACCATGAGTTTTCTTGTTTCCGATATTTTTTGGTCATTTTAGAAATATGTAAACAAGTTGTTTAAACCATTATTCTTCATTCAGTCATAGCAAATATCAGTTTAGAACATGTTCATACATGATTTGGAAGCCATAGATAATGTTTATACAAAAAAATTCCAAATTTTAAGGCTTAGGTGAAAAATCATGAGTTTTCGCGCTTTCCGCGCTTTTCGTTCATTATAGCAATATACAGACACATGATTAGGATCATTATTTTTCATCTAAACAAAACAAATATATGTTAGAATACTTTCTCACACAAATCAGCAGTCATATATTCAAGAAATCATAGAATTTTCCAACTTCCAAGTTCTAGCACAAAAACCTTGATTTCTTTTGTTTTTTGAAACTTTTCGGTCATCGCAGAAATATAATTTAATCCAATATTTTTCATCAAAACACATCAAAAATCAGTTTAGAAATCATTAATTTAGGAATTTCCCCCCCTTGATATGGTCTATGCATAAAAATTTTAATTTTGAGTTACAGGATTCACCTTTGGAGAAATCACGTAAAGAGGTTGGTGCTTTTGGTGGAAAAATTGATTTTTCTCTCAAGAAATAACCTATCCTGAATTTTATCAGTAAAAATCAGTAAATATTCAGTTCAAAATAATTTTCCCAAGATTAGTTTCATAAAAATCAAATAGCAAATTGAAAGGAAAAGAAAAACTTACGAAACGATTGCGAAATCGCAAGTCTAAAGGATTTTTTTATGAATTTCGGTAGAGAGAAATATTTTGAGAGAATTTTTCTATCAAGATACAAAAAAATGGAGTGATGGCTACTGGAATGAGAGTGCTGGCTGAAATTTTCATTATATATTAGGGTTTGGGGTGCAATTTTCAAGTTTGCCCTTAATAAGCTAGGTTAGGAGTGCTTTAATGTAGTGAGCTTTTGGGTATTTAGGCTTTTTAATTAATTTAGAGCCGATTATAGGTAATTAAAAATAAAATATTTTTCTTATTATTTTCATTAAAATTTCCCCCAAAATATTTATTTAAAAATATTTTAAAAATACTCATAAAATTATTTTATGCTTAAAAATCGCCTTTTTACATGAAAATTTATTTTACAAAAAATAAATTATTCCATACTAATTTATTTTATTCAAATCATTTATTTTATAATAATAATTCATATTAGGCATATTAAAATTAATTTAACATGCCCCAAACTCATAAATCATGTCACACATAAATTTTCATAAAATCAAATATTTTGTCACAATAACTCTAAATTCAAGCAATTTGTCACGAAAACTCCTAGGGTAGATGTGGGTTGTTACAATTATAATTGAAAATAGAAAGGAACTTGGATTTTAAGAATCTCAAAGGTTCACATATCATGATAACTTGTACTGGCAATATGAACATAATATTTACTCATCTTATGATTCCATAGCTCCTAATTGCTATAACCCTTTAACTTCTATTAATCCTCAAGCTCTAACATACATTATAATTCAATATTTAGCATTTGGTTAACATTATGCTATCATATCCCATAACTACCCCTGCACATATATTATTCATATATACTTAGAGTTGCACTTAGAAGTGCACTCATCACTTGCACATAACATGTTGACTTTTAAGTCTTGCACATTTTGCCTTCTTAGGCTAACATGAATCACATAATAAGTCATACCAAGACTTTTCTAAAGCTAAACACGATAAATCATGATCTTAATATCAATTCAATTTAACTTTCAACTTGGTACACTTAATAATTTCTATATACATCAACTTAACAAGGAAACCTTAAAAAAAAAAGTCCTACTTATCTCCATTGACCAAATCATACAATCAATCTCATAGTCAATTTAAGGTCATTAATTAACAATTAACACGCCATAGGCCTAATTCACATATCACTTAAACATGTACGCATATTAATCAAACATGGTAGTTAGGGTTTGGAAACCCTAGTGCAGGCCGAATCTCTCTGGGCTTTGCCTAGAGTTACTACTTCAATGATCATACAATTAAATAATGTATCATCCATATACACATGTCAACAATTATTAAAATATATCATACAAAAATTATAGGAATGTACACACCATGGAAAACCATGGATTTTCTTACTTTTTGCACTTTCCGATCATTATAGTAATATGCAAACATATGATTTAAACCAATATTTTTCATTCAAACAAAATAAAAATTAATTTAGGACATAAAGTTGTACAAATCATAACCCCCCTTATTCAAGTGCATGAAAATTTCAACTTTTAGGTTTTAGGGTTCACCTTTGATGGATTGCGAAGAAAAATTGTGTTTACGGTTAGAAATCATTTTATCCTTCAAATAAAATACCTAGGCAAAATTCAACATCAAGAAAAATAGTAAATATACAACCCCATATAGATTTCTTATGGCTAGTTTCATAAAAATCAAATAGTAGCTCGAAGGAATAGAAAAACTTATGAAGAAGATCACAAAATCACAAGGTTTGGAGGCGCCTTGTGAATTTCGGTTGAGAGGGAAGTTTTGAGGGAATTTTCTATAAAAATTATGATGAATAATTAAATGGAGGCTGTCACAACAACAAGGGGCCAAATATTAGGTTTAGTTTAGGGTTTTTTGTGCAAAATTACAAGTTTGTCATTAATGAGTTAGATTAGGAGTGTTTTGGTGTGTTGGGCTTTTAGTGAGTTGGACCTTTAATCTAATTTATAGGCTGATTATAATAATTAAAAATAAAACATTTTTCTTATTATTTTCATTAAAATCCCCTTAAAATATATTTTAATAATTATTTTATGCTTAAAAATTACTTTGTGCATTAAAATTAACTTTACATGCATTAAATTAATTTATGCACATGCACTTCACATAAATCACTTATTTCACATTAAAATTCATTTTACACATATTAGAACTAATCTAACATGTCATATTCTCATTAATCACATAGAACATGAATTTTTATGAAAGCTCACATTTTGTCATAAGAATTCTAAATTCAAGTAAATTATCATGAAACTCCTACGTGGGTGTGGGTTGTTACACCAGCACTAAAGGGGTCAGGCAGTACGATGTTGATGCCACCTGACTGGGCAGCATAGGAAACATGCCGCCCTACTTGGCAAATTGAATGGGTGGCATACATTACATGCCACTAGCCCAACAGGCACCCTAGTGCTATGCACCAGCCGTGCCCACTTCTTTCTCGACCACCAATCAGATTTCTACTATAAATAAGATGCACTTCCCATCATTTCATACAACAATAGCTTTTAGATATAAAAACTTAGAGTTTTCTATTAATTTTAAGTCAAAATCTATCAATTTTCAAGATTACAAAACCAATTTTTGTCGAGTTTTCATAACTGATTTCGACATTTGATTTTGTTTTTATCAATCAATTTCTCTTGTTTTATGTAACTCTGTTTATTAAGTTTTAGCTTGTGAGATCATCAACCAAGGTGAAGCTTAGATCTAGAGTGACACTTGCCTCGTTCATACAAAAAAGGTGCAAAGCCAAGGTATAATCATTTCTTTTGAGATTTCTTAAATCAAAGCTAGAATTCTTGTTTATATCATACTGTAGGTCTAAAACTAAAAATATCTAATCAATGTTAATTTTAATCTGAATTAAATTAACAAATCAAATTAACCTTTTTTCAAAACCTCTCCTTCGTAAGAAGGAAGAACTGCGTGGGGTTTGATTGCCATTCAAAGGGATATGTAGGCATGTCAATCTTGTAGGCATCAACTCCAAATTATTTTATAAAATAATCTTTCTTTTATTCTTTAGTGTTATTTCTATTTTCTTTTACATATGACTATGTTACTTTGTTTTGATTTTTTAATTTTTGTAGTTAGTTGAGGAATGTGTGCATTTTCTAGTACCCATAAGGTCTAGAGAAAGGATCCTCTTTTTATTTAACTATTCCTTTTTTTGGTAACAATTCATAATTACATTTTATCTTATTTATCGTTTCATAACTATCAAGCATTGCACGAATATACCTGCTTATGCATCACCCTTATATTTGTTCATGAAATTCATTTTAAGTTATTTTGTATTAAAATTGCCAAACTAATTTTGTTAAAATAAATCAAAAACCTAGTACTCAAATCCTCTTTAATTTCAAGACTAGTAAGCTTTTCTTTTGAGACATTAGTTGGATTCAATTTTAGGTTTTTTCCTTAACTTTTTCCCAAATAAAATTAAGGTGGTGACTCTTCTTTTCAAAATCAATTCTTCCAAACCCAAGAGTTCCATTGTGAGTTGAAACTCAAATGAGCATTTCGATCCCACTTAGTGGATCATACCAGTGCTCGGATCGCTTGAGCACTAGTCTAATCTACTAAAGGGAATTGAAATGCTCATTTGGGAAAGAACTCACAAGGAAGCCCTCAAGCTTCTCTTTGATAAATTTGAAAAGTATTTCTTATAGTGACCACTTTAATTTATTTTACTTAGGAAAATATAAGGAAAAAACCCATTTGACTTCAATTATTACCTAAAGAAAAAATGATCACTAGCCTTAAAACCAAAGATGATCCGAGGACTAGGTTTTTAGTTTACTTTAACAAAATAAGTTTGGCCAATTAATATAATAGTGACATAAAATATATTTCATGAACAATCTAAGATGGATGAACAATTTATAACATGTATGATCATTCAACTTATCCATTCAACAATAAAGTAAATATACAAATAAAGTTCAAAAAAAAGTTAACATTATAATAAAAATCTCAAACTTAGGGGATACTTCCTGTAGCCATTATGGGTTCTAGGAAAGTCATATATTCCTTAAACTAAGCCTAATAACTAAGTAAAAGAAAATAAAATAAAAGCAAGTGAAGAAGGTGATAGAGTATGAAGAGTTAGTTTTAATTGGATCCGATGCTTGAACTAAGCATGCCTATGTATCCCTTTGAATAGGAATCATAATCCATGTAGTTCTCCCTTCTTATGAAGGGGTTGGTTTAGCCTAGCTATTTTATCATGTTTTGATTGATTGATTAAAAGAGGATTGAGTTGATTGATTTAACCAATTGATTACCAAGTACAATTAATCAAGTCAGATTCTAATTAACTACCTTAGCGAATCAAGAATTAGGTAAGGAGCCTTAGAACACAAATCCTAAGAAGAAAAATAATAGATAAAATAAAAAAAGGAAAAGAAACTTGCCTTAGTCGGTGGACGAAGACTAGCCTTGGACGACATGGTAGCTTACCTCAGATGACAAGCAGCGATTTGCCTAGGATGGTAAGCGGCGGCTAGCCTCAAATGGCACGGTGGCTTGCCTTAGATGGTGGGTAGTAGTTGGCCTTAGAAAATGGACATAATCCTTGGCAATAGACTTGCCTTGAATAGGTAGGCAGAAAGCCTTTGACTTATTGAGTAGGAATTAAGAAGAAACCTCCCAACTGGCTTTTTAAAGCAATAAGCAAATGCAAAGTGAAATAAAAGAAAAGCTTTAAAACTAGAGTAGCTTGCTTGATACAATGGCTTTCAAGCTCCCTAAAGTTGATCATTTGAAGTGCGGAGAGGTCCTCTATATATAGGAAGAAGATTGGAGAAGGAAAACATTGAAGTTTCGATGTGGGGTAGTAAAAACAGTGAAATTTGCAAGAGTTACCGCACAAAGCTCTATGGATCCATAGAGGTCTTAGTGGTAGTGTTGCACAGATCTATATGGTTCTGTAGAGGACTCTATGGTAATACCACAGTGCTTTGTGGCATTGGGCCCATTTTCGCTTTTTTCACTCGTTCTTACACATTTCTCATATGTTTTTCATAATTCGAATTGCGTTGTATTCATTACTCAATCCCGGATGATTTGAAAGGGTTCAAATGTCAAAAAGACATATTTTGATTTTTTCAATTTTCCAATTTTGAGAGTTTTCAGCTTCTAGAGGTTTGTTTATCGAGCCTAAGTGCTTCTACGGTTCAAACGCATACTATATGGTTAAAAATTAGGTTCACACCTTCTAATGGGCTTGGGCCTTAGAGTATAAAAGCCCATTAACAAATCCATATATGCACATTTCACACTTAGTAGCTCAATAAATTTTTCATTTCTTTTCTTTCACTTTAGTATACATATTTCTACCTTCTAATTTCACTATACACTCTAAATATTACTAGATAAATCTTATTCATTTTATAATGCATATTTACTAGCCCTTTAATCGCACTTCTCAATAAATAAATCATATAGGCTCACTATGTCAAATTAAGTTGACTTTTATTTTATTATTATAGCTTTGATTAAAATCAACTTCTTATGTCATTATTGTTATCTCCAATGACTTAGGAGATATTTAAGTATTATGTTCATGTCCATTCACTAGCATTTTGGCATCACATCATGAGAAAATGATTAACTTAGTCACATTAAGTCAAACTTGGTTTGACTTTCTTTTTGCTATTAAAATTTTTATCAAAATTGCTTTCATTTTTCATTCATTGTCACATTATTCATTAAAATCACTTCTTATGATATTCTTATGGTTCTTAATATGCTAGAAAATCCTAGGATAGTATAGTACGTGAACATTATAGTGTCATAATGTGAGCAGGTAGGTCACTTAGTCACATTGAATCTCTTCGGATTTCAATTTAATTTCACCATCACAATACTCATTGAAATAAATCTCCTATGGCACTATTGCTAACTCTAATAGGTTAGGAAAATCTTAGGTATTATAGCAGAATTTAACCCAAATTCATCATTAATACAATCAAATTCGATAATAATATAGTCGAATTCAACAATAATACAATTGAATTCAATAGTTTAAAATTGTCATTCATCAAATTTGATATCAAACTAATAAAATTGACTTCAATTGTGGTATAATAGAATTAGAAATAAATAGACATTTTGATCAATTCAAGATATGAATTGAATATAATATTACTATTAGCCTTATAGCCTATTAGGTAATTAAATATAAAAAATCAATTAATGATGAACTCCATATCAATGTCCATGATTGATCATGAATTATATATTTTTCATTAATACCTTAATAACTTAATATTGTTAGATTATACTTTGTGAATTAGTATTAGGGTTTATGAAATATTATTAGGAGTTAGGATATAAGGTTTATGTATTATAGGTTTATGTCTATTGTTTATTTGTCCAATAGTTTAGAGTTAGGTTCTAGTATAGGGTTTCATTAATAAGGTTAACAAAAACTAATATACATTTAATAAAAATTCTATTTTCATGAATATATTAATTTATTATTATTGTTTGTTTATTATTATTGCAACATTTCGAGTCTTAAGTCTCTCGATGAGGTTTTAACTTTTAAGACTTAAAATGTCTAAGTCATGATTAAATACTATGCTATTTTAACTTTTAAACTAAGTTATGTTAAGTTCCTAACTGAGTTTTTAAATAAGAACTCAATCATTTTTCATTCACATCTTCTTGTCTTCTTACTCAATTACTTAATCCTAACTTCTAAGTGATAATTTTATCAAGGTTATTTAAAACCTCAATTTGCATAGCTTAGATTAAAATGGCATAGTATTTGATAATCAAATGTGACTGTAGATGATGTAGTATTAGTGTGTACGTGTCTACATGATTTATCGTTCAACTTGAACAATAATATAGTCAAATTCAACATTAATATAGTCGAATTTGACTTTAATTAGGAAGAATTCAAGCTAATAAAATAGTCATTCAATTATGGTGTTTTATCTACTTTGATCAAATTCAACTTATGAATATAGTATTATACTATTCGGATCGTTGATAACAAATTCGACCTAATAATGTTGAATTCAACTTTATTGATGTAATATCTCAACCTGATATAGGTCATATATATAGAAATATATGTAAAGATATTTGATTAGTATTGTAATACGTGTCCAAGTTAACGATGAATATGTGAATTAAGTTCAAATGTTTTGTGTTTATATGTGAATTTTTTGTATTTTTATAAGATAAATTATTAAGCAATTGATAAATAAATTTTGATTTATAAAGATCTTGGTGATCAAGATACAAGTGTTATGAAAACTCAATTTATGATAGAGGAGGATGACCTGGTACATTATTAAATGAATATTTTCAAACTTAAAATAATTTGAATTTAAATGTATTAAAATAATAATTTTGTATGGAAATATTTTCCTTATTATTATAATTATATTAACATTTAAAGTTATAGATATTTATGAATTTACATTTTAATATTGATATTGATATTAATATTTATTTATATTATTATATTAATATTGATAAACTAAATTTATATTGATATTTGATATTATATATATGATTTATTAATATTGTTGTAGGAATATTTGAAATAATAGTGAATTATTATAATTTAATATTGATATTTGGAATAATTTATTTATTACATTTTATATTAATACTTGAAATGATATTAATTTTTTATATTATTTAACTAATATTTTTAAGAGAATATTTTATTAAATGAAGTTTTGAATTTTAAACTTATATTTATCTAATTGAGAAATTTTAAATTAAAGAAATTAAAATATAAAACTTTGTTTAATCAATATTTGAAATTGTTTATTATGATTTATATCATAATTATTGAATAATATTGTGAATTATGCGAAATTAATATTTTAGTTAAAATTATTGTTTGAAAATTTTGTGTACCTAAATATTATTATTATTATTATTATTATTATTATTATTATTATTATTGTTGTTGTTGTTGTTGTTGTTGTTGTTGTTGTTGTATTTGTTAGTATCTTAACAAAAAAAAGAAAAAGAAACTTAAAACTGTACAGCCCTAAATGGGCAGAAGGAAGGGAAAATTTAAATAGGGGGTACGTGCGAGATATATATATATATATAGACAGAGAGAGAGAGTTGATTGCTTATTCATCGCCCTCCGGCCATCGCTAGACAATAGCTCTAGACCAGAGGGAGAAGCGCCTGCTAACCAGTTGACTGATTGAAGCTCGCTGCCAACGGCCATTGGATGGCGGTGTACGTGCCAATCAAGGCGACTACCGGCGACCTTTTCTCTAGGCCATTTTTAATCATTTTTTGATTCCATTCACTACAATTCTAGTATATCTGGAACCTTCTCCTTCTATACTTCAATTTGGTATATCATTTATTGATTTTGGATGACTTTTATATTTGATCGGAATCCTGCGATTCCAACAACTGCTGACACCATTTCTTATCATTTTCCAGTGAATTATAGAAAATGAATGATATATTTGGACTTCTCAAGTCTTAAGCTAACTATTGATGATTTGGTCATCATTGAAATTTTCTGGCAACTAGATTCCAGCGACCCTTGGCATTGACGATTCCAAATAATAGCTCTGACTCATTAAATCAAATTACATGGTATAAATCCCAACTCCTAATTGTATATAGATAATAAATTATGAATTTATTTGTGAGAATTTAGGTAAATATTTTATTATAAATTAATTAGTTAAATTGGGTAGTTAATTTGAGATAATTATTATTCGTATAATTATTGAGTATTATTGGTGATTAATTAAAAGATTAAAGTGAGATGTTGGGATTGGTATTGATTGAATTGAATTGGATGAATATTAGTTTGATATTGAAGAAAGGAATTGATAGATGGGATTAGTGCATTGAAGGTCCGAGTTGGACCAATCAAATGTGCTATTGTTGATAAATTATATTTATTGTCATCGAGAGTTAATCTTAGTTTAAAGGAGATGTTGTCAAACTTTCGGTAGATAATTTGAAGATAAATAAGAAAGAAATAGTATAATATTATCTAATAAAAGATATTATGTTCCTAGAAGTATTTCAAAGGAGAATTTAGAGGATAACTGGTAGAAGTGAATATTCAGTTACATTGCAATTGACAGTCCAGGTGGGTGAAGAGTATATAATATTATGTTTAAATTCAAAATATTTAAAGTTAGTAAAATATTGTTATTGTTAAATTAAGAGGCATGTTTATGGTAACATCAAATTCCATTGTTTATTGATAAGTAACAAATTATTAAATGTTAATATATATTATAATTGATTTCCTAAAATTATAAATTTAATTAATGTTCCAATAAATATGATACCAAAGGCCATACATATATATATATATATATATATATATATATATATATATTACCAAAGTGTTAATTAAGAAAAATTCCAAAGCTTCATGAGAATAATTGAAAAGTTACCGAAAATGATTAAAGTTATGTATAAGCATCTTGCTTATATATATGGATTTATATCTAAATTGTAACTACATAAAAGTTATTATGGTTAAATAAGTGAGTTAAAAATATGAGAAGCTATATGTAAGATTAAATTAATAGTTAATATCCTTCCTGAAGAAGAAGTACCCGCATAATTATTAGTAATATAATTATTGTTAAATTGTCGATCCCTAAATACCGAAAGGATCTTATATATCTTTTAAGTGTTACTTAGAGTAACCCTTTTCTACCAGCACCTGAAAAATCTTTTAGGAAATATCTATGAACCTTGAACTCAAAAGAGAGCCATTTGAACCTTAGAAATTATTGAAATTTCTAATTTTTCCATTTTATAAAGAATTAACCTTAACACAAAGATCCTTATCTGATGTGGGTAAGACATCAGACTATGTGCACATAGGAATCAAATATATACAATGATATATGGATATGATCTGTAAAGAACCTCTTCGTCAAGTATGCCAAAGCATCTTTACCCCAAATTTAAAGGAGCTTTATGCTTCGGTTATGCCACAAATAGTCTTTACCCTAACTATATAGGAGCATGCTCATGTCAAGAGCTTCTACTTCGAGTATGCTCAAAAGAACCCCTATCCCAATTTTATGAATGATCTCTATTGGCCTTAATTATTTTGTAACCCAAACATATTGAAATTCTTATTCATTGATACCAAACCAAGTTGATTATAAGATCTAGAAATATTGTCACCCTATTTGCCAAATGTGATTTAAAAGTGAAATGGCAATAGAGGATCTGTTCCAATAGAAATGATTATAAGTTTGAATATTATCTTCCTTGAATTAAAAAGTATTTATATGTGTATAAAATGTTTCCTTTTAATTTTTTAATATCTTTAAATATATATAAAGTACCAATAACATATAATTTATTTAATGACATGTTTATTTGATGAAAATGTTTAAATTATAAATATGTATGATTTCCATAAAATTAATATATGTTTCTTATATGAGTATCAATACTAAATTTTATGTAATTTTATTTTAAATATCTAAATAATATGCCATTATATAATAAAAAAATTATTTGGTTACAATTATCGTATAATATAAATATGTCATTTATATTAAAGCTAATTATTTATAGATTTCTTAAATTCCAGAAATTTCCTTATATATGTATGTATATGAATTTTAGTTGAATATTCGAAAATCATATAGTTATATAGTTTCATAAAGTTGTATTTTGAATATTACAAGAATTACAAGATTTAAATATATTTATATATTTCCCTTGGGATATTTAATATATTAGAAATGTTATATTATTAATTTTATAACTTATTAAATATAAAATGTTTTCAAGAATAATGTGTATTGATACGATGAGACAATTATTTATATATGTATTTGTCTAAAAATTTAATACTCTTATTATATATGAATTCTAAATTCTGAAGATTTATGTAATGAATTATTATTTTAAACTTCATATAATGAATTATGAAATTTGCTTTAAAGTATTATGTGTATATAATAAATAAATTTCAATGTCTATATTCATATGTTTAAACTAAACATACATTTTATAAAATGATCTAATTTCTAAGGAATAAGAAATTCCAAAATATATTTATATAAATGATACATTGAGATTTCTAAAACCTTATGGTTTTAAATGTTTATTTGTATACCATATGTGTGAAGAATTACTATACCATTCTAATCTTACCAAAGTTTGAGATAATTCAATGAAAACAAGAATCATATGTCACAAGCATTATTCTAATTGAAATTAAATAGTGAAAACCCCATGATATATGTGTTGTCAAGGATATCAATATTTTTTGTTACCATCTATTATTAGTCCTAAAATATATCCCTTTATGTTTGAACCAAAAAAGTTGGATTATGCCTCAAAATGCTCAAGAATTAATACAGTAAAATATCTCTAAATGTTCCAAAATACATAACATATAATCTATTAAAATAACCAAAATGCTATAATTCAAAATTTTTTGTATATGGATAGTTAGTTAAAATGGAGATTTATTAGCATAATTTTCTTCAATATTGAGAATAGCATAAAGTAAAGAAATTAATATAAGGATTTAAATTTCATGAATTATAAATAAATGATCAGTGAATTATATTGTAATTTATTTCAAAGATTAATTGTATTCTTTGTTCATTGAGCTTTTCTCGAAGCTCACCCTCTCCACTCACCAGTTCTTGCAGGTAAAGATTGATAGCATTCTTAAGAGTTTAGTGGATAGTATCAAGTTGATTCCTTAAGCATCAATTCTTCCTTGAGGTTTACTAAGTCAAAGTAATAGTTTGAATTTTGATAATTATTTGTATTTAAATATATGTTTAAAATTCTTTAGATGCTTTATATGTGTAAGATAGTATAATTGTATTTCATATGACCAAAAGTATTTGATAAGTATTATGTTAATATGTGAATTAAATGATGAATCTAGTATGGGAAATGTGATTGGTATGTAGGTTGTGATCTTTGGGCTATAGAGTAATTGTTACTGATATCATGTTAGAATTAGTTACAAGTATGGGTTTTATGGGTTATCGGTGCCTATATGGTTATCCATGCCCTATAACCATCACATCTTCGATGGTGGGATGTGACAACTGAGATATAATTCATGTCAAATTTGACTATGTACAAAGTCAAATTCGACTTGATTAAGTTGGAATTCGAGTTTATTAAGTCAAATTCCATTTTGTACAAGGTCAAAATTGTCTTTGTTAAAGTCAAACTTGACTATGTACAATGTCAAATTAACTATATTTAATAAGGACCATACAATTCTAATGTTCATATAAACAAAAAATTAAACAAGTTTGATAAGATTAATGGATAATAATATATATTCAATAAAATAATGAATAATGCACAAAAAAAAAACTTTGAAATATCACTGTTTGTCTTTGTCATTGGATTTTTCTTGCTTAATTTGTTCTTCTCCCATTGCTACACAAAAAATAGTTGTAGCCATTTAACACCTTAGTTTTACAGGATATTTGGCAACAATATCATTCAATGATATACCAAGTGCATAATTTTCTATTCACTTTAGTGCAAAAATACCACAATCACTAGATAACATTTTCTATTACAGGAGACCTTTTTCGACTATAACATTGCAAGTTTTACTTTCTATCTAGATTGTAGGTATGATTTTATGGTAGTCAGTACAAGTATGAAGCTTTGACATAGTTGTCGATATCCATTTGACAGAGTTAAGCAACCTATTGTCAATTTTCATGGAGTTGTATATATGCACAACTTTATTTTTCAAATCCAATCTCACCATAATCCAATGGTTGCATCTTACATTGCAAGGGAAAACAGTCTAGTTAACATACATGAAACTTCAGCCATAATTAATTCTATCAACACTATTACTTTTAATGCTAAAGAATCAAAAAGATAATTTCCACTTTTGTCGTACAATAATGTCTCCAATGCTTGCTCCATTACAAATTTTAATAAGTTAATGCTATTCACTCACAGCTCAAAGTCAATTAAACTTATTGAAAAAAAATATTTCAGACTCATAGCAAAGTGCTATCAACGAGTGCAATTCTTTTTGATATGTCTTCAAGTATGGAGTACATTTTTGTCAACCCTCATTTCAGCACCTCTAAAATTAATTTTGAACTCACCAGAGCTAACTGAAATATTTTTTAGCATAATTTAACACTTTTCCTATCATGAACTAACCTTCTATACTAGATAATATTTTCTTTAAAACTGACTGGATTTTCCTTCAAACTAATTCCTTAGTTGTTTCAAAATTAATTTTGAACTTATTAACATTGACCGATAAAATTTTGAATTCCAAAACTCCTAAAAACTGATATGAAAGTCTCAAAAACTTATCTAAGAACTTCAAAATTGAAAAAAGTATGTTCCCAGCCATCACGCCATGTGGAACTAGGCCAGCCTGGTGAGGATCTGCATAGAGTGTGGTCCTCTTTTTGTGCTAAAATATCCAAAATGCCCCTTTTTAGCCTAATTTTAAGCCCCTTTTGGCCCTACCCTTTTGGGTCTTTGCAATTATTCAATCCCTAAACTACCCACACTCATTTTTCCTATAAATAACCCCAATTTCCTTCATTCTTCATCACCCCAAAAAATTGATATTGATTGTTATCTATCAATTTTTCTTTCTTCTTCTCACTCCAATCACTCTCTAATTAATTTATTAATTCTCTCACCCTACCCAAAAGATAAATAATTTTTAATTAACTAAAACTCTTTTTAATTAATCACTCAAAAAATTAATTAATTAATTAATCACCTTTTTTAATCAAACTAATCCTTTTTTAAAATTAATCCACCCATTTTATTTAATTAATCACCTTAATTAATCCTTTTTTCTTCACTGAAAAGTGGTTAATTAATCCCCTTAATTAACCTTTAATCAATCCAATTGTCTAGTCCTGATAAAACAGAACTTTGGTCCGGCAAAACACTCCATCCATCCCAACCATCAAAACCTAAGGTATTTTTCATCAAATCATCCCTTAAACCAAAATCAATTTAATTAATATGTAAACCCCTCTGCTTAATCGTGGAACAAACTACATGGGGTTTGATCCCCATTCAATAGGGTATGTAGGCAAATTTGGAATTTAAATCCAATTTTTCAAATTAAATTTATTTCCCATTTATTTTCGAAATGTAATTAATTATTTAATTCTATTTGTAAGGAAATTTTATGGTCTTCCTAGAATCCCATAAGGCTAGAGAAGACATCCTAATTTTAATTAATGTAATTGGTTAAATTGGAATTAAGAAGCAATTATGTAATTTTCCTAAATCTATAAGGATTAGAGGGAATACTCTCCTTAATTTGTGGATGTTTATTTTTTTAATTGTTCTATTAATGTTCCATGCACCATGCATTCATACTATGCTATGTTTATGCATTTTTACTTATAATTATCATCTTATCATCCACAAAATCAATTTTCCTAAGTCAAATTAAACTTCAAGAGCCAAATCACAATTATCTAAAACCAAAAATCTAGTCCTCAAGCTCAACTTAGTTCAAGGCTAGTGATTTTATCCTTAGGTAAATTAATTGAAAATTAATGAATTAGAGTCAATTAGGTTTTTTCTTAATTTTTCATTTAAAAAATAAATTAGAGTAATGACTCCTAAAATCACTTTTCAAAATCAAAAGTCAATTTTCCAAATAATAGTTGTTCTAATCATAAACACCGAAACTCATTCTATAACCTCTTTAAAAATTGCTCACCTTTCCTTAAGACAAAATTCCTCCGAGCGAGGGAGGAGCACTCGAGCGAGGTCTTACAGTTGGTGACTTCACTAGAGACTAGTTGCCTCCTTTTTTAAAATAAAAAGGAAAATAAGAGGATTACTATTTGGTTACAGAAAATTTTTCCAAAATAATTGCCATTTAGCTTATTAAGTATAATTTGACTTTCATGCATCACTCCGCATAATCAAGGCTCCTTGCCTAATCTTAGCTTTAGGAAAACTTTTGGATGGCTAGTAGCATTGGCTCGATAACTCTCTTTGAGTATGTTGGGAGATAGTGAAAGCATACCACCCTACAATGAATCCTCAATCATTTTAGTGGTGTAATAAGTATTCAATACTGTTTGATCCATATGATGCACCTTGCTTCACATATGGTTAGGTATATTGATGCTCTAGTGGGATGGGACCCTAAACTAAGCTACCCTTTCATCTTTGTGTATATAGTTGCCCTAGTTTTTGACCTTAGGTTCCATATACCATAATAATCAGTACTCTTGTATGCATGTTCATGAAGCCTTTTTCAGCATGCATCACATCATGATCATGAATACATAACATGAGAAACTCAATAAGGTAAATCCTCAAACACCTTAAGACCTTAAATCGATGGTCCGTCACCCCAAAACATAGTAACCTCACACACTCAACCTGTCAATATTTAAACTCGGTGACTAGTTGTATAGAAGAAATTCTTTTCCCAACACACCTTCACATTCATTCCCTTTTTTTTCATAATTCTATATTCTTACCCATTTTTCTATCTATTTTTTTGTTTCCAAGGTACCAATGGCCAACACCTCTAGCCCTTTCAATAAAGACATGATGAGCACCTTTTTCACTAACCTCCTTAAGAAACAAGAAAAGACTTTCCAAGTTGGACTCGCCACCACCCTTAAGACCCAAGCTGGCACTTTCACCTATACTTTTAATGCCCAGTCTGCCACCTTCACTAATGCTCTCAATTCCCAATGCTAATCCATTATTAATGAGGTCAAGGAAATGACCAATGTCACCATCACTCCTCCCCCTACTCAGCTTGCATCCACTCAAACTAGAACTAGCCATGCCCCCACTTTTACTCCTCCCATTATCAATCTCACTGATAAAGGGAAAGCTTCCAAAATACCTACCTCTCCTCCATTAGATGTGAATGCCACTACTTCCACTCTCATTGCAAATCCTTCTCAAAATAGAGATTTCTCTAGCTTCCCCAAAGCCATGAAATTAATGGAAAAGTTTGAAACTATAGAATGATCCATCAGAAATATCAAAAGGCATGAAGACATGATAGATGTTGATTCTCTTACTCTCTTCCTTAACCCTTGAGTTCCACCTAAGTTCAAAATACCAATAATGGACAACTTTAATGGCACCACTTACCCAAGACCCACCTTAAGATGTATATGGGTGCAATGAGACCATTTGGTATGGATGATGAGCTGCTTGCTCAATTATTCCTACCGTGAAGTAGCTCTTAGATCTCAACCATAACCACAAGAAAATATGGGACAACATCTACAATGTCTTTTTCAAGCAATATTATTATAACATTGAAGTGGATGTTACCCTGTCGAGACTTAAAGACCACTAAGCAAGGTTAAAGAGTCTTTCATTATGTTCCTAAGAAGGTGGAGGGCAAAAGCAGCCCAAATGTTAAACTATCCATCCAAGGAAGAGAAAATCAACATTATCATGAAGAATCTCCTCCCTCAATACCCAATTCGCTTGCAAACCCAATATCTCCCAGACATTAAGACCCTCATTGCCATAACTTCTAAAATTAAGGATTTGATTCAATCTAGTCAAATCAAAGATGAATCTTTGAGTTCAAGATACCGTAAGAACACAAATTTCACCTCTAATACCACTCACTTTATCCAAAATGGAGAAGAAATTAATGTTGTTTCCTACCACCAACCCATAAGGTTAGAAAGAAGAAGTTTCTCTACATTAGGAATGCCTTTGAGCACTATCTACAAGAAGACCTTGGAGATCCATCTTGTTAAGCCCTTAGAGCCGAGAGCACTCCTAATCCTTTGCCTAAGAATTATAATGCTAACGAGCAATGTAACTATCACCAAGGACCTTGGCATAAAATCAATGCTTTTAAAGCTCTAAAGCATTAAATCTAAGACCCAATAGATAGTGGAGACATCATTACTCTGAGATCCAAGCCCAACATCACCACAAATCCTCTCCCTAACCACTAGGCAAATGTCAACTTCATCTCTTCTAACGAACTATGATTTGATCCTCTCTCTCTCTCATTTGCCCCACTCCAAACTATTATTATGTACTTGATCTGAATGACTTTGTCATCGAAGTCAATGCAATCACTTGGAGTGGGAGAGTTCTTCAACCATCACCACAATTGACCTTGCCCAAAGATTCAAACCAAGTGAATCATGTCATTCCTCGCCATATTGAAAAACTAAAGCCCCATAATGAACCTGAGGATGATCCTATTCTTAAACAATTGAAGAAAATTCAAGCTAACATGTCAATATGGAGCCTTATCCAATCCTTTTTCCTTCATTGCCAAGCTCTTCGCAAGGATTTAAACCAATGTCAAGCTCCTATTGTGTAACAACCCACACCTATCCTTGGAGTTTAGTGACAAATTCTTTAAATTTAGAGCTATTATGGCTAAGTGTGTGCTTTTATGAAAATTCATGCGTGATGTGATTGATGAGTATAGGGCATATCATATTAGTTCTAATGTACATAACATGAATTATTAATGTGAAATAAATGGTTTATATGAAGTGCATAAGCATAAAATAATTTATTGCACATAAAATGAATTTTCATGCAAAAATCAATTTTTAAGCATAAAATAATTTTTATGAGCATTTTTAAAATATATTTAAATAAATATTTTGCAGGGGATTTTAATGAAAATAATAAGAATAGTATTTTATTTTTAATTACCTATAATTAGCTCATAAATTAAATAAAAGGCCCAATTTTCCAAAAGTCCATTACACCAAAACACTCCTAACCTAGCTCATTAATGGTAAACTTGTAATTTGCCCAAAACCCTAAATATAATAAGCAAATTTTGGCCAGCCCTAGTTGTAGCAACCACCATTCTATTTTCTATCATATTTCCAGCAGAAAATTCTCTCAAAAATATTCTCTCAACCGAAATTCACAAGGTGCCTTCAAACCTTGCGATTTTGTGACCGTTTCCATAAGTTTTTCACTCCTTTCAATTTACTATCTGATTCTTATGAAAATAATCATGAGAAAACTATTTTGAGCTATCAATTTACTATTTTTATTGTGATTAAATTCAGCCTAGGTATTTTTTGAAGGAGAAACTGATTTTCAAATGAAAACACAAACCTTTCTACGTGAATCCTCCAAAGGTGAACCCTAAAACTCAAAGTTTGGAATTTTCATGCATAATAGTGAGAGGGGCTACTGATTTATATTTCATTGTATTATAAATTGATTTTTATTATGTTTAGATGAAAAATATTGATTTAAAACATATTTCTATATATTATTGTAATGATCAAAAAGTGCAAAAAGTAAGAATTCATTTTTTTCTTTGATGGGTATATTCAGCCAACATAGGAATTTAATCCCAATATCTATAATTTTTATGTGATATATTTTAATGATTATTGACATGTACATATGAATGATAAATGATAAAATTGTATGTTGGCTGAAGGAATAACTCTAGACAAGTCTAAAGATAATTAGGTATACCTAGGGTTTCCTAATTCTATTACTATATTGTGATTAATATGTGAATATAATTAAGTGATATGGGAAATAAGTATTATGATGAGTTCATAATGAATTAATGATCTTAAATTGACTATGAGATTGATTGTATGAATTAGTCATAAGGGATAAGCATGACAATTGAAAGCTTACTTATTAAGGACACATATGGAAAGTGTTAAGTATATTAAGTTGAATTTTAAATTGAATTGATATTAACATCATGATATATTGTGTTTGACTCTAGAAAATTCATGGTATGAGTTATAATATGTTTTCATGTGGGCCTATAAAGGCTAAGTGTGCAAGACTTTGAAAGTCAACATATTATGTGCAAGTGATGAGTACACTTTTATGCGCAACTCCAAGTGTATATGAATGTTACATGTGCATGGAATAGTTATGGGATAGGATAGCATGATGATTAAGCAAATGCTAAGTATTGAATTAAATATTATGTTAGAGCTTGAGGAGGAGTATAAGTTCAAAAGGCTATAAGTATTAGGAGCAAAGGAACCATAAGGTGATTAAACATTATATTCATGTTATAAGTACAAGTCATTATGTTATAGGAACCTTTGAGATTCTTGAAAGCCAAGTCTTTTTTTCTACTTTCAATTATAATTATATGATTTCTTTATTAAACTTGGGTTGCCAAAAGACATTTGGTCCAAAGCCATTATTGTTATTCAATGATATGAAAGATCCTTTGTAATTGGAACCACACTATCTTCTTATCTTTTGTTCAATAAGTTAAATTGCTATTGCTATTTTGCTACATGTTATTGTTTACTAAAGTGTTATTGTTATAAGTGATTACCATTAGCTCTAGCTATGGTACCTCTAACCTTTTATGCATAAATCCTCATGCCAATGCAAGTAATTATTGGAACCTGTGCATATGGTCTTAACCTGATGGATAGGGGTAGTGTATCCACCTCAGCTAGAAGGGGCAGTTCTATGAAGCCTAATCAATTTAATGACTCTTTATAAATGATGGGTTAGGAGTTGAAATTTGGTATAATGCCACCTCTCCCTAGAGTGAATGAGCTAAAATAGCGGTCAACCCTTCATAAGTGATAAGTGTTATAAGTGTGATTTCTGCGAACCTTGCTAAATTACAAACTATGACCTATGAATGATGAATCATGAACTATGTGTTATAAGCTATGGGCCTTTTTTTTTTAAGGGATATATGTTATTATTTAAACTATATTGTTTGCTCATTAAGATCATCTATCTATCTCCTTTTCCTTATATGGTTCCAGGTGAGCATTATGAGGAGGCAAGGTGATGGCTCAAGCAATCTACTTCACTTGAGGGATTTCTTTGTCCAAGCTATTTACCGTACTATGTTATGAAGGGTCATTTTTAGATGCTTCAAGAATATTTGTTTTGGAATTTATTTTGAAACATTATCTATTAGGGCTTATTTGGAGTTTAAATATTATTTTCTTATGAATTGCATTTAAAGTATATTTTAACTATTCTTTCCCAACTTAAAGTTTTCTTATAAATAGTTTAGTTAAGTTAATGCATGAGGTTTTGGTACGATGTTAAGCAATATTTGTATATGTATGAGTGGGCTCTATGAGCGTGGGTGACCTTATGTCTCCCTATGTTCTAGAACCATCGTATCTTAGAAATTGGGATGTGAGAAAGTTAGTATTAGAGCTGTAGTTTTTAAGTCTAGTTTAGACTTTTTGGTTATTGGGTTGACCAAGTATAATCCTAGAACATAGGAATTTTCCTATCCTATCATTTACAGTCTATCGCTAATATAGTTTTGCCAAATCCAAATAAGCTATAGTACTCATTGTCATTGTTATGTGCGCTAGGATTCTTTTACCAGATGACCAAGAAGATTACCCTTGCTAAAGGACTGTGACTAAGAGCACCGCATGTGTCATGCAAGAGGACATGGTGAGAGATATTCGAGAAAGTCATGCTTGTGATTCACCTCAAAAAAGAGAAGGTGCCTGAAGAAGAGGACCCTGAGGAGTATTTAGACTATGATTGGGTTTATAGTAAGATTCAGAAACTAGAGAGTGACTAGATTTGATGGAAGAAAATTGATGTCTTAGGTTATTGGTTCATGCCTTGAGGGAGGATGTGGAGTAGCTTAAGACTAGAGGTGTTGAGTAAATGCATGACAACTTACCTAGAGATTTTTGTCGCTCGCCATCTAGGACATTTTCCTTGACAAGTCATATGCCAAATAAAGATTTACTTTACTATAAATGTCATGGTTTCAGTCATATTTCTGCCGATTGCCTTCTTATCGATTATATGCTTGAGCGACCTTGGAAGCTACTTGACATTCATCATGACGAGGGGCATAGTTGAGATATGGGCTAAAAGTTGACAACTATTGGCTTAGTGGTATAATACTCATGCAATACGAATGATATTGCTTAATTGTTTAGCGACTTAGTATGGATTGATTCCTTATTTGCCTATGAGATGATTGACTTTTATATGATAGCAGAATTCTTCATGCTATAAGATATATGTTACATGATTATGATATGTGATACATGCTAGGTGATATGTGTCCTGTGATGTGATATTATATGATGGGTACTCATGTTAAATGCATGGTAAGTATGATAATTTGATAGTGGGGTTAAATGGATTAGAAAGAGAAGTTAACTAAGTTTTGATCCAACTAAGATTAATGATTGATAGGTATAATGTTATGATGTATGAAATGCTTACATGTTACAATGGTTTGATATATGAATTTTATGGAATTATTAAATGATAATTGTGATTGATGCCATAAGAAGAGAAATGATGTTTAGTAATGATTAGTAGGAGAATGAAACAAATCAGTTACATTATATATACATAAGTATATGGTATGAAGTAAGTGAAGTATATTAAGGAATCTATGGCTTATATGCTACCATATAGACTAGAACAACAAGAAAGCTAGAGATTTCTCTGTCACTTATGTAAATATGAAGTATAGTCAAAGGAAGAATATTAATCTAGTGTGATTTAAAAGAAGAAAGTATCATTCCCACCCAAAATTCTAATGCAAGATGTTTGATTGATTCTGGTGCTATGCATTCTTTTGTATCACCATGTTTTGTTAAGATTCTTAGTAGAAATAAGGAATTAATGATTGAACCCTTAGTAGTGTTAACCCCTTTGGGAGAGTTGATGGAAGTGAAACATATGTTTAAGGACTGTGAGGTAGTCATTGATGGACAAAAACTTCTTGTAGAATTGCTAGAACTTGATGTGCTAGAATTTAATGTAATCTTTGGAATTGATTGGCTTTATGAGCATAGGGCTCGTATCAACTATAGATAAAAGTTAGTGGAGTTTCGAACTAAGGATGGGGAGGAGTTTAAGTATCAAGGAGATAGGAATGAGAACCCTCTAAATTTGATATCATCTTTGGGAGTAAGGAGGATGTTAAGGAAAGGGTACTAAGTGTACTTAGCTCACATAGTCAATGCTAACAAAGAGGCTACTGTTTAAGGTAAGAGCATGCCAGTAATGGACAAATTCATGGACATTTTTCCTGAGGATCTACTAGGGACACCACTAGATCGTGAGATCAAGTTTAACATTGAGATGCTATAGGGCATGCAGCCTATATCGATACTGCCATATCTTATGGCATCAGCGAAGTTGAAAGAATTAAAGACACAACTGTATGACCTACTCAATAAGGGTTTCATCCACTCGAGTAGTTTGCTATGGGGTGCACCAGTATTGTTTGTGAAGAAGAAAGATGGCTCAATTATTAACAACTCAACAAAGTTACCAAGAAGAATAAGTATCCTTTGCTAATGATAGATGATCTTTTTGATCAATTGCAAGGAGCTAGCTACTTCTCCAAGATTGACTTGAGGTCCAACTATCATGAACTAAAGATCCACAGAGAAGACATCTACAAGACTGCCTTTTATACAAGATATCATCATTATGAGTTCACTGTCCTACCATTTGGTTTGACAAATACTCCTGCTGCTTTCATGGACTTGATGAATCGAGTATTAAAATCATTTATTGATAAGTTCATGATCGTGTTCATCGATGACATTTTGATTTACTCTAAGAGTAAAGAAGAGCATGAAAAGCATCTGAGGATCATATTGCAAACACTACATGATCATCAACTATACGTGAAGTTGTCTAAATGTGAATTTTGGATGGAGTCTGTCAATTTCCTTAGGCATGTAGTGAGTAAAGAAGGAATTTAAGTTGACCCTAATAAAGTTGAAGCAATAGCCAATTGGCTACAACCCACAACTATTCCTAAAGTTTGGAGTTTATGAGGTATGGCTATTTATTATCATAGATTTGTATGGGACTTTTCTAAGATAATAGCCCTGTTGACTAAGTTGACTAGAAAATAAGTTAAATTTAATTAGGAAGAGTCTATAAGGAGAGTTTTCAAAAGCTCAAGAAGTGCCTGATATCAGCTCTGGTTTTTGCCTTACCTAAAGGTGAAGAAGGGTTCACAGTCTACTGCGATGCATTGAGAGTGGGACTTGGATACCTCCTAATGCAAAATGGGAAAGTCAACACCTATGCATCATAACAACTTAAGAAGCATGAAGTGAGTTACCCTACTCATGACTTGGAGTTGGCCACGGTAGTGTTTGTTTTTAAGATCTAAAGACACTACATGTATGGGACAAAGTACGAGATCTATATGGATCATAAGAGTCTACAGTACATCTTGAGCCAAAGAGACCTTAACCTGAGGCTAAGGAGATGGGTCGAACTATTAAAGAACTACAACTCTCAGATTCTCTACCACCCAAGAAAGGTGAGCATGGTAGCGAATGCCTTGAGTCAAAATCAATGGGAAGCCTAGCCTATGTCACCGTACAAAAGAGGCCAATCGTGAAAGAGATAAAAGCATTATTTAGTCAGGGCCTGAGGTTAGAGATTAGAGAATTAGGAGCTTTAGTGGCTCATTTTCAAGTGAAGTCAAAGCTAGTGGAGGAGATTAAGGCTTCATAGGATAACGATCCATACTTGGTTAAGTTAAAGGATGAAATGGAGAAAGGAATGAACCTTAAATTCAAAGTAGTTGATAGGATTCTAAAGTGTGGAAAAAGAGTATGCATGTCTTATGTGGAGGGACTAAGGGAAAGGATATTGAAGGAGGCACATGAGACACTTTATTATGCTCACCCTGGAACTACCAAGATGTATCATAATGTGAGAGCAAGTTATTGGTGGCCTGGACTGAAGAAGGATGTGGCTAAAATTGTGGCATCCTACCTAACTTGCCAACAAGTCAAGTACAAGAACCAATAACCCTCTAGACTACTTCAAGAGATTCAACTACCTTAATGGAAGTAGGAGCGTATCACTATGGACTTCGTAGTTGGGTTACTTAGAACATCTAAAGGATATGACTCTGTAAGGGTCATAATGGACCAATTGACAAAGTTTGCCCATTTTTTGCAAGTCAAGACCACGTACTCTATAGCTTAGTATGCACAATTATACATTGATGAAATCATAAAACTATATGCAGTGCCAATTTCTATCATCTCGGATTAAGGCACTCAATTTACCTTGAGGTTCTGGCAAAAGTTGTTAGAAGCATTAGGAACGCAATTGGATTTCAATACTGCTTTTCACCCTCAAATGGATGAACAGTCTAAAAGGACAATTCAGACACTTTAAGACATGCTAAGGATAAGTGTCCTAGACTTTGGTGGTAGCTGGGATAAGTACCTGCCCTTGATTGAATTTGCCTATAATAATAGTTATCATTCATCTATTGATATGGCACCATAAGAAGCATTGTATAGGAGGGAATGTCATTCTCCAATTTGTTGGGTTGAGCCTAAAGACAAGTATGTGAAGATGCCAGAATTGCTTAAGGAGACTACCGAGAAGGTACCTTTGATTCAAGATCGGTTGAAGACAGCCTTCAGTCGACAAAAGAGTTATACAGACCCCAAGAGAAAGGACGTTCATTTTATCATAGGAGATCACGTCTTCTTGAAGGTTTCCCCAATGAAAGGTGTCATGAGATTTGGAAAGAGAGGAAAGTTATCACCTTGCTTCATTGGTCCTTTCACTTGGATAAGGTTGGGGAAGTGTCTTATAAGCTTGCCTTACCCCCAACTATGGCACATGTGCACCTGATTCTCCACATCTCGATGTTAAGGAAATATGTGTCAGATCCATCTCATGTGTTATCACCGCCAGACATCATAATAGATGTGCAATTATCTTATGAGGAGCCACCAATAGCCATAGTGGATTGACAAGTGAAAAGGATGAGGAACAAGGAGATATCCATGATCAAGGTTTAATGACAAAATCATGGAATGGACTAGTATACTTGGGAAGCTGAAGAGGAGATCTGACAGAAGTATCCTCAGCTTTTCAAGAGCATATAAGTAAGTATCTAAATTCAAGGACAAATTTCTTTTAAAGGGTGAGGGGGAGAAGAATGTAACAACCTACATCTACCCTAAGAGTTTAGTGACGAATTTCTTGAATTTAGAGCTTTTATGGCTAAGTGTGTGCTTTTATGGAAATTCATGCATGATGTGATTAATAAGTATTGGGCATGTTAGATTAGTTCTAATATGCATAATATGAATTGTTAATCTGAAATCAATGGTTTATATGGAGTGCATAAGTATAAAATAATTTATTACACATAAAATGAATTTTCATGCAAAAAATGATTTTTAAGCAAAAAATAATTTTATGAGCATTTTTAAAATATTTTTAAATAAATATTTTGGGGAGGATTTTAATGAAAATAATAAGAAAAATATTTTATTTTTAATTACCTATAATTAGCCTATAAATTAAATAAAATGCCTAATTTTCTAAAAGCCCACTACACCAAAACACTCCTAACCTAGCTCATTAATGGCAAACTTGTAATTTACCCAAAACCCTAAATATAATAAGCAAATTTTGGCCAGCCCTAGTTGTAGTAGCCACCATTCTATTTTCTATCATATTTCCAATAGAGAATTCTCTCAAATATATTCTCTCAATCAAAATTCATAAGGTGCCTTCAAACTTTGTGATTTCGTGACCGTTTTCAATTTACTATTTGATTCTTATGAAACTAATCATGAGAAAACTATTTTGGGCTATCAATTTACTATTTTTACTATGATTAAATTCAGCCTAGGTGATTGTTTGGAAGGAGAAACTAATTTTCAAATGAAAACATAAACCTTTCTACGTGAATCCTCCAAAGGTGAACCCTAAAACTCAAAGTTTGGAATTTTCATGCATAATAGTGGGAGGGGCTGCCAATTTGTATTTCATTGTGTTCTAAATTAATTTTTGTTATGTTTAGATGAAAAATATTGATTTAAGTCATATTTTTGTATATTACTGTAATGATCGAAAAATACCAAAAAGTAAGAGAATTCATGATTTTCACTCTAAAACCTAAAATTGAAATTTTCATACATATGCATTACCAAGGGCTGGTGATTCCTACATGTTGATATTCTAAAATAATTTTTTTCATGTTTACATGAAAAATATCAGTTTAAATCATGTGTTTATATATTACTGTAATGACTGGAAAGTACCGAAAACAAGAAAAATTCATGATTTCATCCTAAACCATAAAGTTGGAAAATTTTCATGCATATATATATCTATGGGTGCCAATTCCTATGTTTGAACATTCTAAAATGATTTTTTCTTTTATGTTTGCATGAAAAATCTTAGTTTAAATCATGTTTTTGCATATTATTACAATGAACAGAAAGTGCGAAAAGTAAGATTCATATTTTTCTTTGATGGGTATATTCAATCAACATAGGGATTTTAATCCCAATATCTATAATTTTTATGTGATATATTTTAATGATTATTGACATGTACATATGAATGATAAATGATAAAATTTTATGTTGGTTGAAGGAATAACTCTAGACAAGTTCAGAGACAATTAGGTATACCTAGGGTTTGCTAACTCTATTACTATGTTGTGATTAATATGTGAATATGATTAAGTGATATGGAAATAGATATTATGATGAGTTAATAATGAATTAATGATCTTAAATTGACTATGAGATTGATTGCATGAATTGGTCATAAGGGATAAGCATGACACTTGAAAGGTTACTTGTTAAGGACAGATATGAAAAGTGTTAAATGTATTAAGTTGAATGTTAAATTGAATTGGTATTAACATCATGATATATTATGTTTGACTCTAGAAAATTATTGGTATGAATTATAATATGTTTTCATATGGGCCTATAAAGGCTAAATGTGCAAGACTTTGAAAGTCAACATGTTATATACAAGTGATGAGCGCGCTTCTACGTGCAACTCCAAATGTATATGAATGTTATATGTGCATGGGGTAGTTATAGGATACGATAGCATGATGATTAAGCAAATGCTAAGTATTGAATTAAATATTATGTTAGAGCTTGAGGAGTAGTAAACATTATATTCATGTTACAAGTACAAGTGATTATGTTATGGGAACCTTTGAGATTCTTGAAACCCAAGTCTTTTTTTCTACTTTCAATTATAATTATATGATTTCTTTATTAAAATTGGGTTGCCAAAGGAGAATTGGTCCAAAGCCATTATTGTTATTCAATGATATGAAAGATCCTTTGTAATTATTGCCTTATCCTACTTTCTTTATGGAACCACACTATCCTCTTTTCTTTTGTTCAATAAGTTAAATTGCTATTGCTATTGTGCTACATGTTATTATTTACTAAAGTGCTATTATTATAAGTGATTATCATTAGCTCTAGATGTGGTACCTCTAACCCTTTATACAGAAATCCTCGTGCCAATGTGGGTAATCATCATAACTTGTGCACATGGTCTTTACCTGATGAACAGGGGGTAGTGTATCCACCTCAGCTAGAAGGGGCAAATCTAGCTGTGGAGCCTGATCAATTTCATGACTCTTTATAAGTGATCAGTTGGGAGTTAGAATTTGATATAATGCCACCTCTCTCTATAGTGAATGAGCTAAAATAGCTGTCAACTCTTTATAAGTGATAAGTGTTATTTTTGCGAACCTTGCTAAATTGCAAACTGTGAACCATGAATGAGGAATCATGAACTATGTGTTATAAGCTATGGGCTTTTTTTTAAGGGATATATGTTATTGTTTAAACGATATTGTTTACTCATTGAGATTATTTATCTCACCCCTTTTTTCGTGGGTGGTTCCAAGTGAGCATTATGAGGAGGCAAGGTGATGGCTTAAGCAATTTACTTCGCTTGAGGGATTTCCTTATCCAAGCTATTTATTGTACTGTGTTATGAAGAGTCATCTTTAGACACTCCGAGAATATTTGTTTTGGGAATTTATTTTGAAATGTTATCTATTAGGCTTATTTGGAGTATAAATATTATTTTCTAATGGATTGTATTTAAAGTATATTTTAACTATTCTTGTGAAACTTAAAGTTTTCTTATAAATGGTTTAGTTAAGTTAATGCATGAGGTTTTGGTACAATCCTAAGCAATATTTGTATATGTATGAGTGGGTTCTATGGGTGTGGGTGACCTTATGTCTCCCCATGTTCTAGAACTGTCATATCTTAGAATTAGGATGTGACATATTGGCATCTCATCCAAAACCCTCATGGAATCTTTGACCAACACTACTAAATCTATGACCATTTCTTTCAATGATCATGACATCGCTCATAGAGAAGAAAGCCACAACCATACTCTTTGCATCATAGTAATGACCTAAAGCAAAACTGTGTCTATGATGCTAATAGATAACAGGTATGCTCTGAATGTATGCCCACTGAAAGTGGCAAGCTGCCTAGGATTTAAGGCATTAGATTTCATCCCCTGAGTGCTAGCAAATTTTGATGTCACACTTGGACCAATGACAATGTCAATCCCATTTCAACTGCCTACTTCAATCTCTTACTCGATAGGCCATGGATATCCACCAAGTGAAAGTAGTCCCTTCCTCCTTACACTAGAAGTTCAAATTTCCCTATAATATAAATATAATAACCATCTGAGCTGATATATATGAAAAGAGTGACATTCCAAGCTCTATAATAATCTTGAAAATCAAGCCCAAACACTCTACCATTCCTCTGTCTGGCTTCTCATTTGATACTGTCCAATTCATTCAAGAGGAAGGTAAAGAGTTCATTCCTTTTAACTTTGATCCATATAGTAATGTGGCAATAGCTAACGTGCTAAAGACAATGGATTATTTTCTAGGTTTAGGGCTTGGAAGAAACTAGCAAGGGATTGCCCAATTTCCCAAGTACCCCACTACCACTCCTCCTTTTGGTCTTGGCTATGAGCCCAAATTAGAAGATATTGTAGAGTCGCAGGAAAGAGCCAAACTGAGAGCTAAGGCCAAAAGGCAAGGTAAGACTTATGATTGGCCTATGTGCCCTTACTTCAAAACTCATAATGGCTATTTTGTGAAATAGGGAGAGGATTTCCCCAATTATGGCTTTCCCAAACCTTAGTATTTTCCCATTTCCAAGAAGCTAATCCCTTATTTTAAAATTTTCTTTGATGTTTGGCTCAATCTAGAGGAGTGTGAGCCCATCTATCAATTGGAGGAGAATTAAGAAGCAAGTATGAAGCCCTCTCTTTTTGAGACCATCCATATGATCACCAACCATCAATAACCTACCCCTACCAAGCTCATTCATCCATCCTAAGCACTACTGAATAACTAGTATTTTGAGAAGATCTCTGACCCTATTATGCCCTCATCTAGGTCCTTTGAGTCCAAATCTAAGTGTAAGTCAGTTGAGTCTTTTCAGTCTTTCCTGTTAGATTTTGTAACTCACTCTTAGGTTTATCCTTCTAAGCTGATGTAATCAATGATGATGAGACTTTTGTCTTCAATAAAATGAACAAGTTTTTTGCTTACTTTCCTGACTCTCTATGCTCTACTTCCTTTGAGTTATCATTAAATAAGAAATCTAAAAAAGAAAATGAAAAAAAGAAAGAAATAAAAAATGAAAAAGGCAAAGAACCAATCAACTATGGCATAAAGAAAAATCCTAAAATTACATACATTGCTTCTGCATATTTTGACATAAGGCATTGATCAAAAAAGTTCGTGAGTTCTTGGACTACTTAATGTGTGAATGTAAGGATATAGTATGGGTATATCCAAGCATCGTAGTTCATAAGATCCCAACTTATGAACACATGAATCCCGTAAAGTAAAAACTGAGAAGAATGAAAATAGAATGGTCTTTGAAGATTAAGGAAGAAGTAACCAAGCTACTGAATAATGGATACATCGAGCCTATGGTTGGCCAACATAGTGCCCATACCCCTATGGTTGGCCAACATATCACCCACCCTTTATGGTTGGCCAACATAGTGCCCATACCCCTATGGTTGGCCAACATATCACCCACCCTTTATGGTTGGCCAACATAGTGCCCATACCCAAGAAAGATGGAAAGGTCTAAATGTGTATTGACTACAAGGACCTTAATAAGGCCTACCCAAATTATGATTTTCCCCTACTTTATATCAATTTTCTTATAGACTGCATGGCTGGTGTATTAATGGTCTCCCTAGCTGACCTTTATGTGAGTTACAACCAGATCCAAGTCTATGCTTTTGATAAGGAAAAGACATCTTTTATGATAGAATAGGCCACCTACTGTTACCGAGTAATGCCTCTTGGCTTGAAGAATGTTGAAGTATATATGGATGACATGGTTATAAATTTTAAAACTCCTAAGGGACATCTAAAAACCCTAGACCAATTCTTCACTAGTCTTAGACAGTATAATCTCAAACTGTACCTAGCTAAATGCATATTTGCTGCCTCTTTAGGTGTGCTTTTGGGGCACATGGTCAACCAAAGAGGTGTAGAAGTGGATCTAACCAATACAAAGGCACTTATAGAAATGCCCTCTCCTAAAACTAAAAAGGAGAATAGAGGTTTCCCAAGTCGTTTACAGTATATTAGCCATTTCATTGCACAACTAGCAAATACTTATGAGCCAATTTTCAAGCTACTAAAGAAAGGAGCCTCTAAGTAGTGGAATGAAGAATGCCAAGAAGCATTTGACAAAATTAAACTATAACTCCTAAATCCATTAATACTACAACCCTTAAGGCCATGTCAATCATTATTGCTCTATTTATCAGTAACTTCAGAAGTTATAAGTGCAATGCTTGGATAAATGTCCCAGATTCATACAAAGCGAATACCATATACTATTTGAGCAAACATATACTGGCTCATAAGCTTAACTATAACCAGATTGAGCAATTATGCTTAGCTTTAGTCTAGGTATGCCATAAGCTCTAGTACTACCTCTGCTCATATACAACGCTTGTGCCAGCTGACAGGAGCCCCTTAAAATTCCTTATAGAGAGGCCGGTTCTTGATAGTAAGATGGCATATGGATGACAATTCTCGCAACATTTTCACCTAAAGTATGTCCCAAGAAAGGTAGTTAAATGAAGCATAATTGCTAACAAATTGACTATACCCCCTATGGAAAGTGAAGTATTTGAGCCTGAGTTCTCAGATGAGGACATCTTGATCATAGACCCTAAATTATGGAAGCTATTCTTTAACGGTGCCTCTAGTAGTAAAAGTTACAGAGCCGACATAGTTCTTGTCACTTTTAAAGGAGATCATCTACCCATGGTAATCGAGTTAGCCTTTGAGGTAATCAACAATGAAGCAGAATATGAATCATATATAGCTAGTCTAAAGGTGGCTATTAACATAAGAATAGACTACTTAGAGGTCTACGGCGATTCTAACCACATTGTTTCTTAAGCTCTTCATAAGTGGAATATTAAAGAAGAGTGTTTGGTTCTTTACCATCAATGCCTAAATGACTTAGCTGAGATTTTTCATGAACTTTCTTTTCACTGCTTGCTAAAAGCAAAGAATCAATTTGCTAATGCCCTGGCAACTTTAGTCTCAATGATAGACATAAGCAATAATGAGATACATAGGCTTGTTGTCATTAAAATAAAGCAGCAACCTAGATATTAAACTATGTGAATGAATCTTTTGCTGGCTGAGACTAAGCCCTGGTCTTGGGATATCCTCAATTACATCTAGAAAGGCAAGTATCTAGAATGTGCCTCAAAAGTATATTAGAGAACCTTAAGACAACTATCTACTAGTTTCATACCCAATGGCAATGTGTTATATAAGACAACCTAGGATAACATCCATCTGCAGTGTGTGACTGAGAAAGAGGCCCATCATATCATAGAGTGGGTCTATGGTGGAGAAGAGGGCCCATATATGAATGGTATAGCTTTGGCTTAAAAAATAGCAAATATGGGTTATTTCTGGCCAACTATGAATGAGGATTGTGCAAAGTATGTACATAAATGCCATAAATGATAGATCTTTGCCAAACTGCAGCATTAACCCTATGTCCCTTTGAATTCGATAGTGACTCCATAGCCTTTTACAACATAGGGCATAGATGTCATTAGGAGAATATCTCTAAAGTCCTCTAGTGGACATGAATATATTCTAGTCACTATAGACTACTTCATAAAATGGATCATGGTGCTACCATATCAAGTCCTAAATGCAAAGAAGGTGGCATATTTCATCTAAATCAATCCTTTATCAGTTTGGAACTCCTTTCAAGAAAATCACGGATAATGGCTCTCACTTTCAAAAAGAGGTAGTCCGCCTATTTCAGATAAAAGGGATTCAACATCACCACTCCTGTCCTTACCTGCCATAGACTAATGGAATAAAACCCTCAAGACTATTGTTGAAAAACTTATTGAGAAATATAGGGATTGACATGAATGACTACTTGCCACCTTGCGAGGATACAGAACTACTATTCATACTCTAACAGGGGCAACCCCACCTTCCTTGGTCTATGGAATGGAGGTCGTCCTTTCCATTGAGATGCAAACATGATCTGCTAGGGTAATGAGAGAAAGCCAATTGAGCAAGGTAGACTAAATTAAAGAATACTATAAGTAATTGAATGCTATTAATGAGAAGGGAATTGATGCCTTGTACAAGATCCAAGGTTACCAATAAAGACCAGCCAAACATTTTAATAAGAAGGTAAAGGATAGGGGTCTAGAAGAAGGAAATCTAGTTCTAAAAAAGATTTGAGCCCCAGTTCATTACCTAAAAGGAAAGTTTAGACCAATTGGGCCAGACTGTATATGCTTAAGAAGATTCTATCTAACGAAGGTGCCATTCTTATGGATGTTGATGAAAATGAATTCTGCAATCCCTATAATCTGGATCTACTAAAAAGATATTTTGTTTGAAGACAATATTTGCATCATTCTATTTATTTTTCTATTCAAAGTAATGTAATCAAAACTAGGTGAACCTAATTCTCCTTAAAGAAAAAAGTGATAAAAAATGATAATTATGACGGATATGTAGGCAGCCTGACTCGAGTGCAGTCTAAATCATAATATTAAAATATTTTATTTGCATCATATTTCCTTTGTGCCTATGCATCATTCATTTGGTTCTTTTGTCTAAACAAAAATAAAAAAAATCAAAGAAATAAAAACATAATAAAAAAAATACTCACCAAGTTGAAAATCCAAAATGGCAGCTTAGGCAAAAATTGGAGCAAAAAGTAAAGATATCTTATACAATGATGATCAAATTTTACAAGAATACACAATCCATCATCACAAAAAGGATAGCCTTTTCCTATACCTATAGCTTATCATATAATAATGTCAGCTTGCAGGCATGTACAAAATAGAAAGCCTGTAGCAAATGTCCTAACAACTACTAAAAAGAAAATAAATAGACAACTATCTCTATCTAAGCAACCCTCATCTTCCTCCTCCTAAGGTGCACATCTCTCTTGGAGTTAGACACTGCCATAATCTCCTCAGCTGTTATGCCCCATATCCTAGTCTCTTTGTCCTTTTGAGGTACTTACAGTACTAGACTTACTCCTCGCACTTACTCTGGTTAGTCTACTCTAAGTCCTAGAACTCCAAAGTTGCTCCCTACAATCGTGTTTAAAACTAGCCCTTAAGTGCCAGTAGATCCTAAAATACTCGCCATAACCATTCTCTGCATTAAGTCATTGTAGCTAGAGCTCTCCTTTATTCTCTAGCAATATTAGTCCTTATCTGTGCACTCACTATTGTAACTCTCCTCTGTGCAACCATAGTAGTGTCTCCCTGACATCTAGCTACAACTACAATCCTCTAAGTCACCACCACTATAGCCTGTAGTGTTGGTCCTTCAGTAGCACCTCTAGTCTTCTTCACAGGTTTGGTCACCTCCTTTATCGTGGCAGCAACCCTCTGGTCATTAGTACCCTTAATAGTTGCCTCCTTTGTCTCATCACCCTCAATCTCCCTAAGTCAAATAAGATAGTTCTCTCTCTTAATTAGCCAAACAATCTCAGTCAACTAATTGAGATACCTCTTAATAGTACCAAAGCCAATCTCTGGTCTCATTGCATGAAAACTCCTCATCCAACCTCATCTAATAGCCATAGTAATGGAGGTAGTGATCTGTACAAATTCTAAAAAAGGCATGACTGGGGGCATATCCTAAGCTTGATCCATCTGCTGTAAGACCCTCATACCCTGATAAAATGATGTCCATGCCAAACCTAGTAGACAAACCACTTAATACCCATGGCTCATCATCATAAAGGACCTAATTCCATACCACTAATAATGCCAGAGTATATCCTCTAAGGCAAGCTTTAAGAGCTATCCAATCCACTCCTGAATTGATCCCTGCCTCACCAGAATAGGCTGCATCCGATACTAAATGGCCGTACAGAGCAACTTTGCTCCATTAGCAATACCAAGCTTGCCACCCTGGCATCCCCTTAATCGATGGACCCGAGAAATAGATATTCAGCCATCAAGCAAAAAACTAAGGCCTACATCCTGAGTCTCTATTTCCTGTGTCGCCCTAGTCACTAGAATCATGAAACTCCTCAATAATGGTTATTAGATTCACTTGCCCCTCTACCACCATCTGGCTGGCTGTGTCCTTTGGTAGAGCTAAAAATTCCAGAAAAACCCTATAGTGCCCAACTTTAAACTTTGGCACTACCAAAACACCTCTAGGTCGCTACTAAGTATAGCATAAAACTCCTCAAATGTGGGACATAGCTTCTTCTTACCCATACCAAGCCAGAACACATGGACCATTGGATCCTAAAACTGGAAGCAAGCTCTCATAAAGTGCCAGTCTATTTAAACTCCTCTCAAAGCCACCATAGTCACAATCCCATACCTATCCAAATTTATCTTATCTACTTTGTCTAGTTTCTTTGTCTGCATGTGCATATAATGGCTGAAATATAGCTCTATGAATCTAAAAATGAAGTGAAAAAGAGCAAGAAAATGTGAAAAATTGAACAAAAGAAGAGAAATTCGACAAACAAATAGAGTTTTGGCTCTTAAATGAAGAAATCGATAAATTTGCCTTAAAATTTATGCCCATATATAGGCTTCAAGGTGTCAACATCACAAAGTACTTGAAATCTGCAAAAAAATAAAAATAAAAATAGGCTCTGCCACATGAAGGGTATGCGGATCTATACCTCCTCTACTCGGATCCACAATGGTGTTGGGCAACCTTGTAGTATGTATGTCTTGATCCATGTTGAGCCCATGCAGATCTGCACCTTATCTCGGTGGTCATGCCTTATATACGGCTCTTCCTTTGATTTTCCTTCTTCATCTTAGGTCCCTATGACTCAATTTTAAAGTCTAAAGATAAGACATAGACTCTTTTCTCCCTCTTTGGGATGCAAAACTCATAATGAAACACTTCCAAAATCTCACAAGGCCAAAACGGAGCCATAATTCAACAAGAGTCGAGTCAAAAAATAAAATTCATTCACCTCATTTGTGACATGCATTCATTTCATCCTAAAGCATGCATTCACACAGCAAGATAATAAAAGAGTCATATAGCAAATCATACATACATAATCATGCATTGATCATACGCATAATAAAAATAAAATATACATACATCAGAGCATGAAATAGAAAATACAGTCATCCTAAAATAGTTCCACCTCCCAAATGAGTAAAGGTACAATCATCTAGGGAAACACAAAGGAAATAGAAAGAAGGTAATACTAGTATTGAAAATTTTGTAGTCATCCACCTCCTCTCTATCACCTCTAGGGTGTGGCCTCTTCACCTTGGTCTTGTGACTCTGATATATAGGCACTTGTAAGCATACTAGTAAGCGCATTCTCCATCATGCAGGTGATGAGTTAATTACGTTGAGTGAACTCCCTGGGTAGCTATATGAAAAAAAAAATAAAAAGGATAGTATTAAGTGCTTCGGATCCTTTCCAAGCATAAGAAGATGCAGTGACACTTCATCTATGGATCTTTTCCAAGGGTAAGAAAATAAGAAGGGCATACTTCAATGTCATCAGGTATGGGTCGTATACTTGGACGAAAAACATCAGGGAGCTGCTAGACCCTCATGGAGCCATTAGCATCATAATAAAATATCTCATCTAGCACATGGAACTCTCCTTCTAAAGGAAAAACTTGAGGAGTGTGACTTGAGCCACCGCGATCATAGCTAGGAATAGGACCACTAGAAGAGCCAATAATAGGGGCTTTAGAAACTATCAACTAAGGAGTCTCCCATGTCATAGGAGGTGCAATAGAAGAGCACCCGTGTGATGTAATCTTCTACCATAAAAAGTGGGTGTAGAAGTCATGATAATGTCCATCAGAATGTTGGAAGAGGTACCCCCTCATCACCATTAAAAAGCTCTAGACTGACTAAGATGTCTATCCTGTACCTCATATCTATAAGTGGATAACTGGGCACCGGCCATAACCCAAACATCTGAAAGTGTACCCTCTCATATAAGTAGTATAAATGAAAGTAGAGGGATCACAATAGTAGTCTCTTATGTGAAAAGGTATATGTAAAGCCTATAAAAGAGACATACAACATCCTCTCCCCAAAGGGCCTCACGATCTACCAATAACAATTAATAAATAAAGCAATTAATGAGCAAGTCAAAGTAAGACAAAAAAAAAAAAAGAAGAAAGATAAAAGAGATACTTGTCACTCAACCAATTGATCAAAGAAAGCCAAAAGTGTCAAGGCACTATGATTACGGGGGGTGGCCCAGCTCATCTCTGCCCATCTTTTCCTCACTAGGAAGTCACTTAGCCGTTGTGTGATCAGCCAAGGGCAATGAACAAAATATACTTGTCGGCCTAGATTTATGGCTTAGAATTCTTAGAACCTTAAAATATGATTTGCAAGATTGCAAATGAAACATAACCAAAAACATATGATCTGTATCTCTTAAAAGATAACCATCCCACCAACAAACAAAACATTCCCTCGAGATAGGTCGATCATCTCGCAGTATATGCTACTCAAAATAGTGCCACCCTAATCAAACTCGCCCCACTAATCCATGTGAGCCATTCTCAAAAGCATGTTCATATCTACCCTATCTCTCTTGTTATGTGCAAAGGTGCACCCAGCTATCACCAACAGACACCATCAAGCCAGGACCTCGTCGAAAATCAGATCTCCCACAGCCCCCAATGACCTCAATTTGTCATTGAAGACAGAGTGCTTAACCCTAATGCTATCTCTAAGAGGTCAAAATCGAGCAAGGCATTGGTCTCAAAAGGAGAGAAAGCATTCCTCCAATCATTGTACATGTCTAAGGGCTGAGTCCTAAATCAAATAACTGAGATCATATACAGGTTAAACAGAGTACAGGTCAGCTCCTCGCATGCGAAATGGAAGGTATTGGGTACCCACCATCGCTCGGCCAAGGATTTAATCAAGTTCATGTTAATGTGACCATACGTCCTTACCCCTAGAAAGCCAACGAACCTAGTAGGCTCCAACAAGTTTTTGGCAGCACTTCCTTAAAGGATGGATCTAATCACCACCTCCAAGTTGCTCTTTCCATCCCTATTCTTAATTATTGAAGCCTGCAATGAACCAATATACATGTATATATGCAAAAATAAAAAATAAAAAATGGCACACAAAACATAGCCAATTCAAGGTTCCTAGACAAAACTGAAAAGGTTCATCATGAGATACTAACTACCAGATGACCATTGTAAGAGGCATGTCTCTCGAGATCCTATAAGAGAAATGAATGATTGGAATTTGCCTTCGGCGCCTTATATGAGTGCCCATGCGGTCCACTCGAGGTAGAGGGAGCAATATGGTGAGAAGAGGAAGATCCATGGAAAGATCTTGAAGTCATCACTATGAGAATGTTGAATATGACAAGCACAATAAGAAGCAAACATGTAAGTATGATTAAAAAAAAAGAATTAAAAAAATAGAGTAAAAAGAGAAAAGAAAAAAGAGAGAATTTAAAAAAAATAAAAAAAAGAGAATTAAAAAAAAAAAGAGAAAAGGAATTAAAAAAAAAAAAAAAAAGATGAAAGCTCACCAACATGGGTGAACTTTAAGAGAGTAAAATAAGGGTGTGTGAGATGTGAATGGAGTGAATGAAAGGATGAGGGTTTATATAGAAGTTTGGGGTAGAAAAGAAAAAATAACGTATAGTAAAAAGTGCCCATAGTTACCTAGTTGCATAAAAATGTATTTTCTAGCCCATTTCATATCGGAATCCAAATCTAAAAGTTACTAAGTGTTGGTGAGATTTTTTTCTACCCATAAACATCTCAATCACCTACTTCTAGACCAAAATGTAGTTTTTACATCAAAAGAACTATAAAAATTATGAACCTAAAAATTCACTGGTCTCCCAAAAATTATCAAATCAAGTTCCAAAAATTACCAAAATCATCTCATTATAATCAGAATCATTTTTCATCCCTAAGTCCATCCAAATCGTGGTTCACTCTCATCAAAACTATCCAACTGGTAGATAGCTTTGATAACGGGGCAGCTATGAACTCCCATTTTATCACCTCTAAAATTAATTCTAAACTTGCCAAAGCTAATTGGAATATTTTTTAACACAATGTGACACTTTCTGTCATGACCAGACCTTCTATATAGACAGCATTTTGTGTACTAGATAGCATTTTCTCTAAAACTGACTGGATTTCCCTTCAGATTAACTACTCAGTTGTTTTAAAATTAATTTTGAGCCTATCGAAGCTAATAGATAAAATTTTTGAATTTCAAATTTTGAACCTATCGAAGCTAACAGATAAAATTTTTGAATTTCAAAACTCCTAAAAACTAACTCAGAAGTCTCAAAAACTAAAAAAAGTATGATGTCAGCTATCAAGCCACGTGTGGCCGCACTAGCCTGGTGTAGATCCGTGCTTGTGGTCCCCTTTCTATGCTAAAATGTCCAAAATATCCCTTTTTAGTCTAATTTTCAGCCCCTTTTGGCCCTACTCTTTTAGGTCTTTTTACTTTTTCAATCCCTAGACTACCCACACCCACTTTTCCTATAAATAGCCCAGTTCCCTTCATTTTTCCTCACCCCAAAAGTTGATATTGATTGTAATCTATCAATTTTTTTTTTATCTTCTCCCCCTAATCACTCTCTAATTAATTAATAAAACTCTTTTTTAATTAATTACTCAAAAATTAATTAAGTAATTAATCTTTTTAATTAATTAATTAATTACCTTTTTTAATCCAACCAATCCTTTTTAAAAAAAAATTAATCCATCCGTTTTATTTAATTGATCAATTAATCACCTCAATTAATCTTTTTTTTTTCTTCACTTAAAATTGGTTAACTAATCCCCTTAATTAACCCTAATCAATCAAATCACCCAATCTAGATAAAATGAAACTTCGGTCCGGATCCTAACCACCAAAACCCAAGGTATTTTTCATCAACTCATCCCCTAAACCAAAATCGATTTAATCAATCTGTAAACCCCTCCACTTAATTGCAGAATAAACAAGGTGGGTTTTGATCCCCATTCATTGGGTACGTAGGCATGTTTGGAATTTAAATCCAAACCTCAAATCCAATTTTTCAAATTAAATTTGTTTCCCATTTATTTTCCAAACATAATTAATTATTTAATGCTACTTGTAAGAGAATTTTGTGGTCTTCCTAGAATCCCATAAGTGCTAGGAAGACATCCCAATTTTAATTAATATAATTGGTTAAATTGGAATTAAGGAACAATAATGTGATTCTCCTAAATCCATAAGAATTAGAGAGAACACTCTCCTTAATTTGTGAATGTTTATTTTTTTTAATTATTCTCTGATAACTCTATATTTTTAGAGTTATATTATTTGTTTAAACTCAAATTTTAGCTCAGTTCTCGATACTACAATAATATTATTACTTATTTTTAGAAGCAAATAGTTCTACAATTTATAAATAAATTATAATATATTTTTAGTATTTTTATTTTATTTTTGCAGATCAAAATAATGTCAAAATGATGCAGTAATATCATGACCAAAGCGATGATGTCATTTTATAAATGATGCAAACAATAATGTCATTTTATAAATGATGCAAGCAATGATGTCATAAAATTAATGATGTAATCAATGATGCAACATAGTTGAAAATGAAGATGGAATTTGCCTATAAATAAGCATTACCTCTCTTCTCCAAAATCACAACTCAAAGTAGCAAAAAAATAGTTGTAGAGAGAGTTACATATATTTTTTTAGAGTAGATTTCTTTTATTGTTATTTTGATCAAGAAGAGGAGTTTTTGGAGCTCGAGTTCATAAAAAATTGTATCTCAAAACAAGTTCTTCCTAAACTTTATTCTTGAATTTAATTATAAGTTGTTATTATGTTTGTTATTTTGCTTGTTAATTTAATTATTTCTTCCTTCTCAATTATGAGTAGCTAATTTTATTTTCTAGGATTTAGATGTAATCTTTTGATTTGCATATGCTTATTTATATTTAGTTGATTGGATTTGATTGTTGGAATTAATCTTTTATCTTATAACTTAATCCTTGTAATTAATTAGCCATTAATTGCTTGATTTAAGATATTGTGTAAAGTAGTGAGAGTGGAAATACAATATTAGGTCATTAGAATAATTGACTTAAGGAATGTATAGCTTAGAGATAAGAATACTCCTTTGTGATTTTAAAAAGGATTTCCATAAAACTTAATGGGTTTGTGTTAATTGCTTATGATCACAAGAGTAGACGTAAGGTTAATATGAACATACATGTTGTACCTTGAGAGAGAATATCATATAATTTAGGGAAATCTAATCATAAATTCCAAAAAAAATAATCCATCTAAAGATTATAAAGAAATCATATGTGATTAATTGATGAATTCTAAATCCTAGACCTTTCATCTTATTTCATATTTATCATCATTTATTTACCTGAATTTTAATTTAGTTTGAAATATAAATTCTCATAATTGATTTTCTAAATAATAGAGTAATCTTAATTTTGGTACTTGTCAACCCTTTCCTGTGGATTCGAAACTCTATTCACACACTATTACTTGGCACGACCTGTATACTTGCAGAAATTGCACAACATTCTCCATGTATTCAAACTATGCCATGTTATGCATTTTACTTATAATTATCATCTTGTAAATGCCATCTATTAAATCAATTTTCCTAAGTCAAATTGAACTTAAAGAGCCAAATTGTGATTATCTAAAACTAAAAACCTAGTCTCTGAGCTCAACTTGGTTCGAGGCTTATGATTTTATCCTTGGGTAAATTAATTGAAAATTAATAAATTGGATTTAGAGCTATTATGGCAAAATGTGTGCTTCTATGAAAATTCTTATGTTATGTGATTGATGAGTATGTGACATATTAGATTAGTCCTAATATGCATACTATGAATTATTATTGTGAAATAAGTGATTTATATGAAGTGCATAAGCTTAAATTGTTTTATTGCACATAAAATGAATTTTCATGCATAAAACGATTTTTAAGCATAAAGCGATTTTTATGAGCATTTTTAAAATATTTTTAAATTAAATATTTTGGGAGAAATTTTAAAGAAAATAACAAGAAAAATATTTTATTTTTAATTATCTATAATTAGCCCATAAATTAAATAAAAGGCCTAATTTCTCAAAAGCCCATTACACCAAAACACTCCTAACCTAGCTCATTAATGGCAAACTTGTAATTTTGCCAAAACCATAAATATATAAGCTAAAATTCAGCCAGCCCTAATGAGACAGCCACCATTCTATTATTTGTTAGAATTTTTACAGAAAAATTCTCTCAAAAATATTTTCTCAACCGAAATTCACAAGGTGCCTTCAAACCTTGCAATTTTGTGGTCGTTTTTGTAAGTTTTTCATTCCTTTCAATCTATTATTTGATTTTTATGAAACTAACCATGAGAAATCTATTTGAAGCTATATATTTACTATTTTATTGCTTTATAATTTGGGCTAGGTGAATTATTTGAAGGAGAAACCTATTTTCAACTAAAAATACAACCCTTTCTTCGCACATCCACCAAAGGTGAACCTTAAAACTCAAAGTTAGAATTTTCATGCAATTGTACAAGGGGGGCTGCTGATTTGTTTATTTTTGTGTTCTAAATTGATTTTTATTGTGTTTAGACAAAAAAAATGATTTAAATCATATTTCTGTATATTACTGTAATGATCGAAAAGTACAAAGAACAAGAAAATTCATGGTTTTCATCCCAAAACCTAAAAGTTGGAATTTTCATGTGTATAAAATATAAGGAGGTGCCAATTCCTATGTTTATGGATTCTAAAAAGATTTTTTTCATATTTACATGAAAAATATTGGTTTAAATCATGTTTTTACATATTATTGTAATGAATGGAAAGCACAAAAAGTAAGAAAAATCCATATTTTACCTTGATAGCATGTATTCGGCCTACATAAGGATTATGATCCCAATGTCTATAATTTTTATATGATATATTTTAATGATTATTGACATGTACACATGAATGATAAATAATTAAATTGCATGTTAGTTGAAGGAGTAACTTTAGACCAAAGACTAAAGGAATTCGACCTACCTAGGGTTTAATAACTCTATTACTATGTTATAATTAATATGTGTATATGATTAAGTGACAAACGAAATAAGTCTTATGATATGTTAATAGTGAATTAATGATCTTAAATTGACTATGAGATGGATGGTATAATTTGTTCAAAAGAGATAAGCATGACTCTTTAAGGTTACTTTTTAAGTAGATATATATGTAAAGTGTTAAGTGTACTAAGTTGAATGTTAAATGGAATTGATATTAAGACTATGATATATTGTGTTTGACTTTAGGAAAGTCATTGTATGAGTTATAATGTGATTTTAAGTGAGCCTTTGAAGGCAAAGTATGCTAGAATTTAAAAGTCAACATGTTATGTGCAAGTGATGAGTGCACTTCTAAGTGCAACTCCAAGTATAGGTGAATGTTATATATGCATGGGGTAGTTATGGGATAGGATAGCATTATGTAAGCAAATGCTAAGCATTGAATTGTAATGTATGATAGAGCTTGAGGATTATTAGAAGTTCAAGGGCTACACGTACTATGAGCAAAGGAACCACAAAGTTAAGTAAACATTATGTTCATGTTTCAAGTATAAGTTATCATGATATTGAACCTTTAAAATTCTTAAAACCTAAGTTCCTTTTATTTATCAATTCTATTTGAATGATTTCTTTGTTAAGCTTGAGTTGCTAAAGGACAATTGGTCTGAAACTATAAATGTTTATTCAATGATAAGAAAGAACTTTATAATTGTTGCCTTACCTTACTTTCTTTTGGAACTACACTATTATCTATCTTTTGTTCAATAAGCTAAACTGCTATTGCTATTATGTTACATGTGATTGCATTCTTCATTGCTATTGTTATAAGTTATTGCCATTAGCTCTAGCTATGGTATCTATGAACCTTTTATGCATAAATCCTCATGCCGATACGGGTAATCATCGGTACCTATACACATGATCTTAACCTGATGGATAGGGATAGTGTATCCACCTCAGCTAGAAGGGGCAATTCTAGCTGTGGAGCCTTATCAGTTTCATGACTCTTTATAAGTTATAAGTTATAAGTTGGAATTTAGTATGATGCTACCTCTCCTTTGATTGAATGAGCTAATAAGCCATCAATTCTATAAGTTATAAGTTTATAGGTTGATTTCTACAAACCTTACTAAATTGCAAACCATGAATTTATGAATTATGAACCCTTAAAGGGATATGTATTATTGTTCAATTTGTATTGTTTACTCATTGAGATTATCTATCTCACCCTTTTTTCCTTATGTGGTTCCAAGTGAGCAATTTGAGGAGGCAAGGTGTTAGCTCAAGCAACCTACTCCACTTAGGAGATTTCCATGTCCAAGTCTTTTATTTTTCTATAATATGGAGAGTCTCTTAGTTACTCTAGGAGTCTTATTTTGGAACATTATGTTTGATGATTGATTTTTGAGTCTTTAAAATGTTCTTTTATTTTAGATTGTGTTTAAAGTATATTTTAACTATTCTTCCGCAACTTAAGATTTTTCTAATAAATGGTTCAATTAAGTTAATACATGAGATTTGATACGATTCTAGGCAATGTTAGTATATGCTTAAGTGGGTTCTATGGGCGTGGGTGACCTTTTATCTCCCTATGTTCTAGGACTGTCATATTTCTTAAAATTAGGATGTAATAGCTGCTCAATAATTAATCCATGTTAGTATAATAATAAATAGTTGTGTATTATATAATTAAATCTGCTATCATTGAATTTAACCTTAATATATAGTCGAATTCATCCATTATACTATCGAATTCGACCATGATAATGTTAAATTCCTCCTGATACATTATCGAATAAAGACCTTGGTATAGTTAAATTCAACCTTGATACAATGGAAATCGATTATAATAAATAAAGAGTTTGCCTATAGTAAAGTCAATTTTGATCATATAAAGGTCGACCTCGAATGTATTGAGGTCGAATTTGACTGTATGAATTTTGTATTCTACTATATAACATTTTAAATTCAAAAAAATAAAAATAAGTTACTACATATTGTTATTTTGAGCTAGCTGTTTTTTGCATCAAATGCTCGAAAAGTCCTCTATCAATGGTGTAGTTGACAAGTGCATGAATGCCTATATTTTAGCCCCTTGTTTATTATGCTTTATGTTTAAAATTGAGTTTGATTTGTTTGTTTTGGTGTTGTTTTCAATTCTTTTTAGGGACCTTGTGTTTTCACATGCCATGAATTGATAGTACAAAAGAATGATAGAGTTTAGTTGAAAGATGGAGAATTTTGAAGACGTAGAAGCAAAGCAACACTTATCCCACGCCCAAGCCCACAGGTGTGAGAGTGCCCTTGTGACAAGAAGAAAAGCTACTGTTTGTTTTTACATAAAGTAAAATTTTTCAAGCTATTCCCACACCCAAGGCCATGGGCATGTGTCAGAGCGTAGGAGAAGTTCTATTAGAGTATATAAGCAATTTGTACACAGACTTTTATGGGTTCTAAATTTTAGCAGTTTGAGGTGATTTCCCTGAGAAAAAATCAAGGTTTTGTAGTGGAAATTAAAGGTGAAGATTGAAGTTTCAAGTTTCAAATTAAGGATTGAAGATTCGAGTGTGGATTATCATTCACCTATTATACATTGCTTGATTTTTCTATCTTTTATCTTTTATTCTTGTTACTTTTTCATTATGAACTAAATTTTTCATACCTAGGTATTTAATGAATCATAGATTACTTTGTATGGATTGAACGGGTTTTTAATTAATTGAAACATTCATTTGGATTGATTTAACTTTATGATTTATATTTTTTATCTCTAATTGTCAATTGCATACTTGATAATTTGAATTAGTTTTCTTGCTAATTGTCTTGAGAAAGCTTAGCACAGAATTGATTACTCAAAAAGGTTGAGAATTGATTAGGGTGCTAGAGATAGATCTATAAGATTCTTTGGTTTATGATTCCTTATTTTTAATGCTATTTCTACTTAATTATAAATTGTTTATAGTATTTAGTAATTAGGGATTGAATCGCTTGAGAGAGGTTTCAATCTAACCTAATGGAATGCTAATTCAATCTGATGTTTGGTTTAGTTGATTTTCCATTCATGAAATACATAAAGGGTCTTGGAGGATTCAAATATCTAGGTAGCTTTCATCATCTATTTTTCTCTTATAATTCACTTATGTTATTTTAATTAAGTTCTTAATTTAGTTTAATTATTTCAATTTAAATATTACTCAAACTTTTAATTGGCTAAACAACAATTTAAATTTACACTAGTACTTGTGCCTTGTCTCCAATGGAATGATAACTCACTCACTACTATATTACTTGTGTAATCTGTACACTTGCAGAACATGCATCAACAGTATTGCCTTCTTATTTTTTTATGTTTTTATATAGCGAGCCAGTAGTCCATTTCTAACTCTCATTGCTCATAGAAATATTCTTTTTATAAAGATAATAAATCAAAAATAAATCCTTTATTTTGACTTTCGTGGCTGGAAGATTTTGCCTTTTTGCAACTTGAATCATCAGTATGCACTAATTGCTACTTTACTGGTTATGATGGTGGTGGGATGACCTCTGTGATATCATCATCAACCAGAGGCAATGTAGCAATATGAATTACTAATTGGACAATTTACTTATATTCACATACATTGGCCAACACTTTTAGGCCATCAACAGGTGGTTCTTATTTAATAAGGTCATAGGAAAATGTAATTTTCTAAACCAGATTGTCTAGGTCTACCACATTATCAGCTTCATCATTTGTCTGAATCTTCTAATTACTTTTTGCATTAGCATGCTTATCAGCTTCTTCATAAACATGATGCAAAATTTCTTCAGTAGTAGACTTAACCTCTCTAATAGTAGCAGTCTCAGTTTCTTTCTCATCAATAGTAACAAGCTCAGTTTCTTTCTCATCAATGTCTTATGCAACAGACTTAAAATCTTCGTTAACTACTTTATTTGCCTCTTCTTCATCAACTAGTTTTTGTGGTTTCTAGTCTAGCTAATCCACAATATTGTAAAATTTTATTCATACTCGCAAGCGCATGAATCATAGATTTTATAGATATGTGTTAACGAGATCATTCCCATGGAGAGAGCTATGAAAAAAATTATAGAAAAACTTAACTAAACCACATTAATTCAATTCTAAATTAGTTCCAACTAATTTTTCAAATAATGATAATGAAATATAAAATAGAAGCATCAAAATAACACAATTAACAGTGGTTGAACTTGTGAAATAAAATTTAACTAAAATGCTACCAAAGTTTCAGAATTCACTAATGTTTAATTAACAATTTTTATAATGTATAGATTTTAATTTTCATATGATAGTTTAGAAATCAATCTTTATATTTTCTATTGATTTTATAACTAAACTCAATTTTATTAAATTCTCAAATAGATTTTCCTTCACTTCAAAAGTGTAATTTTTAAGCATTATATGTATACAATTTAATGGAAAACACATAATCTAAGAAAATTACTTTTCTTTCAATAAAAACCAAGTATAGATAATTTTCCTAACAATAAAAAATATATGATAGAATTGATGAAAGGATATTGTCAAATGAAGCCAAAATCATAAACATTAAATTGCAAAATACATAGAATCAATACAAAATAGAAATTAATAATTTAACATGGTTTCACCATCCACTTTAGTAAAATTAAAACTTAGAAAGACATAATTAAAACATCAAAATAAACAAAAGAACCTATTTTAATAATTTGGATCCTTAATCTTGAAATTCAACTTCTTCCTTATTTTCTCAATTCTTTCCCTCACAAGCTCTCCTTTTCTAAGCCATTTTTCTTCTATTTATAAGCATAAATTTCTAGATGGAGAGTTGATGATGAAGCCAATTTTGAAATGATTTTTCTTCCTTAGCATGAAATGTGTGACTTTGAACTTTGAATTATTTGTTTTCCTTAGTTGGATTGCGTATGGATATTTGGTGATGACTTGAATTTTTGCAATTTTTCTCTTCCTTAGCATCAAATGTATGACTTTAATCTTTAAATCCTTTGTTTTCTTTAGTTGGTGTAACAACCCACACCAACCCTAAGAGTTTCGTGACAACTTACTTGAATTTAGAGCTATTATGACAAAATATGTGCTTTTATGAAAATTCATGTGTTATGTGATTGATGAGTATATGGCATGTTAGATTAGTTCTAATATACATAATATAAATTATTATTGTGAAATAAGTGATTTATATGAAGTGCATAAATATCAAATGATTTATTACACGAAAAGTGAATTTTCATGAACAAAGCAATTTTTAAGAATAAAATAATTTTTATGAGTATTTTTAAATATTTTTAAATAAATATTTCTAGGGAAATTTTAATGAAAATAATAAGAAAAATAGTTTATTTTTAATTACCTATAAACAGCCTATAAATTAAATTAAAAGGCCCAACTCACCAAAGCTCAATACACCAAAACACTCCTAACCTAGCTTATTAATGGCAAACTTATAATTTTGTCCAAAACCCTAAATATAAAGCTAAAATTCAGCCACCCCATCCCCTTGGTAGCCTCCATTCTATTTTCCATCATATTTTTATAGAAAAATTCTCTCAACTGAAATTCACTAGGTGCCTTCAAACCTTGCGATTTTGTGATCGTTTTCATAAGTTTTTTGTTCCTTTCAATCTACTATTTGATTTTTATGAAACTAACCATGGGAAATCTATTTAGGGCTATATATTTACTATTTTTCTTCTTGTTAAATTCAGCTAAGGTTTTTTTTTTTTTTTTTTTTAAGGAGAAACTGATTTTTGACCATAAACACAACTCTTTCTTTGCACATCCACCAAAGGTGAACTCTAAAACTCAAAGTTAGAATTTTCATGTATATATTCTACAGGGGGGAGGGACAATTTGTGCATATATTTATTTTAAATTGATTTTTGTTGTGTTTAGATGAAAAATATTAGTCTAAATCATATTTCTGTATATTACTGTAATGATCGAAAAGTACGAAAAGCAAGAGAAATCCATGGTTTTCACCCTAGAACCTAAAATTTGAATTTTCATGCATATACTGTACAAGGGAGTACCAATTTTTCCAATAGTGTGTTCTAAAATAGATTTTGTTATGTTTACATGAAAAATATTAGTTTAAATAATGTTTTTGCATATTACTGTAATGAACAGAAAGTGCGAAAAGCAAGAAAAAATCCATGTTTTACCTTGATTGTATGATTCGGCCTACATTTGGAATCTGATCCCAGTGTCTATAATTTTTGTATGATATATTTTAATGATTTTTGACATGTGTACATGAGTGATAAATGATTTAATTGCACGTTGGTTAAAGGAATAATTCTAAACTTTCGGCCTACCTAGGGTTTCCAAACCCTACTACTATGTTGCGATTAACATGTGTATATGATTAAGTAGCATATGGATTAGGACTTATGATCTATAAATTGTGGATTAATGACCTTAAATTAACTTTGGGAATGATTGTATGATTTTGTCAAAAGAGATAAGCATAACTCTTTAAGATTATGTGTTAAGTTGATATATATGGAAAGTGTTAAGTGTACTAAGTTGAATGTTAAATTGAATTGATATTAAAATCATGATATATTGTGTTTGACTTTAGAAAAGTAATAGTACAATTTATAATGTGATTTCATGTGAGCCATGAAGGCAAAGTTTGCAAGACTTTAAAAGTCAACATGTTATGTGCAAGTGATGAGAGCACTTCTAAGTGCAACTCCAAGTATATGTGAATGTTATATGTGCATGGGGTAGTTATGGGATAGGATAGCATGATGTTAAGCAAATGCTAAGTATTGAATTATCATGTTATATTAGAGCTTGAGGATTATTAAAAGTCCAAGGGCTACAATAATTAGGAGCTAAGGAACCACAAGGAGAGTAAACATTATGTTCTTGTTACAAGTACAAGTTATCAAGATATGTGAACCTTTAAGATTCTTGAAACCCAAGTTCCTTTCCATTTTCAATTATGACTATATGATTTCTTTTTTAAGCTTGGGTTGCCAAAGGACAATTGGTCCAAACTATTTTTGATTATTCAATGATAATAAAGAACCTTTGTAAATTGTTGCCTTACCTTACTTTCTTTATGAAACCACACTGTTATTTATCTTTTGTTCAATAAGTTAAACTACTATTGCTATTATGTTACATGTGATTGCATTCTTAAATGCTATTGTTATAAATGATTGCCATTAGCTCTAGTAATGGTACCCATGAACCCTTTATGCAGAAATCCTCGTGCCAATGCGAGTAATCATCGAAACCTATACACATGGTCTTAACCCGATGGATAGGGGTAGTGTATCCACCTTAACTAGAAGGGATGATTCTAGTTATGGAGCCTGATTAGTTTTATAACTCTTTACAAGTTACAAATTAGGAGTTGGAATTTGGTATGATGCCACTTCTCCCTTGAGTGAATAAGGCAATAGTCATCACTCTTTACAAGTTTACAAGTTACAAGTTGATTTCTATGAACCTTGCTCATTTGCAAACGATGATTTATGAACTTTGAATCCTTTTAAAGGGATATGTGTTATTTTATAATTTTTATTATTTACTCATTGAGATCATCTATCTCACCCCTTATCCTTGTGTGGTTTTAGGTGAGCATTATGAGAAGGCAAGGTGATCGCTCAAGCAACTTACTCCGCTTAGGAAATTCCTTTATCAAAGTTTATTACTATGCTATGTTATGATGAGTCTCTAAATGCTTCGAAAGTTCTTCTTTGGGGAGTTTTATTTTGGAATATTATTCATTTGATAAATTATTTGGAGTCTTAAATGTTGTTTTCTTAGGGATTATGTTTAAAGTATATTTTAACTATTCTTTTGCAACTTAAGTTTTTTCTTATAAATAGTTTAATTAAGTTAATTCATTAGATTCACTACGATCCTAGGCAATGTCATTATATGCTTGAGTGGGTTCTATGGGCATGGGTGACCTTATGTCTCCCCTTGTTCTAGGACCATCATATCTCTAAAAATTGGGATGTGACAATTGGCTTGTATAAAAATCGTTGCTAAGCTCTTTAGTCTCCATTGCACACTTGAAGATGGTGTCCTTTGTCAAAAAAAAAAAAAAAGAAAAGAAAAGAAAAGAAAATGACTTTATTAGTTTTGTTGAAAAATTATTTCTTTTACAAAATTTATTATTATTATTATTATTGTTATTATTATTACTATTCATGCAAGTAAAAAGACTACAATTTCACTCAAGTTTCAAGCTATCACCATTTTATTTCGTATTTCATAAAAATAACATTAAATAAAAATATTTATTTAATAAATGAATAACAAAAAAGTAAATTTAATATATATTGAATTATGCTCATCGAATACCCTCAAACCTAGATTTTGCTAGTCCTTGAGCAAAAAAAAAAAAAAAAAAAAAAAAACCTAAGCTAATCTACTTTCGTAAAAAATCACGATTGCATTTAGCATATGCAACAAACCTTTAAACTCCTAGGTGGCCCATAGAGGATGAGTTATAGTCTCGTGAGGGATTCTAGTGGTGATACCCACAAACAGCTGTAAAACTCTAAACTTCCAACTATTTAAATCAGAGAACAATAAGATATTGCAACTTTGAAATTAAACAAGTATTAAATTGAATCCGTATCCATTCAAAAACTGATTCATCTTGCAACAATTATACTCAAGTGAGTGTGTGAAATAGCCAATGTTAACGATAAACGTGATATGCATGCTTCAAACAAGTAATCTAATAAAGAATTAAGTATCATAAGCTTCCCCGTTGATACAAGTCTCCACTACTTTGAAGGCATCATATGAGATCAAAAGGTGTTTAATATTAGTTGTAATAGGGCTGAGGGGTATTGATGTGGCTAAAAAATGAAAAAGAATAGGAGATTACACAAGTTCTAAAGACTTTATAGAGTAAAAGATATCATAGTATTTTGCAAGAGACACTTCTCAAATCCCATAGAAGCATATAAAATGTAGACAACTATTATTGTGTTGGCCTTTACTTTATTCTAAACTTTACTTGTAGTATCTAAGCTTTGATCTTTAGATTGAAGTTTTTTTTTTTACTTTTTTTTTTTGTTTTAATTTTCATTGCTCCACAAATTTGTCTTATTATTTCTATCCCAAACTTTTAAGAAGTGTCTATAGCGCATGAAATTTGTCTTTTTAGGTCTAATTCATCTTTAGAATAAGGGTAAAGATATAATCATGTTTAGGCTAGGTAAGAGATGTGATTACCAAAGAAAATAGTTAATTAATGTAGGTTTAAATTAGCTCACTAAAGGGATGTCCTCCTAGAACATCGATTGGGGAACCAGCTTATTTGGCTTTGTGGTGAAAATCCTAATTTCTTAATCATTTCGAAAGATGATGCTCGATCAATCGTTCACCTCAAAAGACCTTAAGAGAAAGTTCTAATATATAATTCTTTCATATCAAAATTAAAATGCTCATTAAGGTAAAGGTATAAGAACAGACCTATTCTAGCATACTTGTCTTTCTACATAACAATCATGGCTATTATGAGAAAAGCATTGAGTATAATCATTATGAAAATAAATTAACCAAAGAATGTCATTAAAATTCAAGTCAATACTCATTGCCAATCAAAAGCATGACATTAAAGCTTAATTCTCATCACAGTATTTGGAATTTTTTTTTTTAACTAGAAAAGAAAATCACAAAAAATACAGATGCGTATCAAGAGCACAAAAGTAACTCTTTACTCTGCCATATGAAGTTTTAGTGAATCGGACATTGGAAATAATTGAGAAAATATAATTTTTTTTTAAATAACAGTTTCTCCACCCCCAAACATAGCTGAGACATTGTCCCCAATGTCTACTATAGATAAATAAGGAGTAGAGGACTTCGCTTGATCAGGTGTAACAAAAAAAATGCAATAAGAAAAACTATAAAAGTTAGGGAAGTTACAACAGAAGATTCAAATATAGTCCATGCTTCTTGCTGCTACTGGCGCTAGGGTGCCAAACCACCTACGCCATTAATGGATCAGGTTCGAGTATAAATTTTTGTGATTAGTCAATCCTTTGATCAATAGTTTAAGCACACACTAGGATGCATCGGCTCACTTGTGTCATAAAACCCTATTCCACAGCATGATCGAGAGAAGATAGCAAACCATTATAAAAACCGTCAACATTAAGTAATCCCAATGGCTTCTGAAGAACAGTTATTGGGTCCAAGATGCAATGGTGAAAATATCTTTAAGTGTTTTTAAACCACTAGGTAATGTGATAAAAGCATCAGCATTAAGATTCATGTATACCATTCATTCGTATATGCTCATGACTTGTAACTCATTACCTATAGTTCCACTGGTGATGTGTTTGTATTGAGCCAAAGCCTTTAGAACTATTCCTAGGACTTTGCTACCTCTAATATATGCAGAACTTGCGACACAACCCCTTAACCCTAAACTACCTCCCCCAAACACCAAATCAATTTTTCGTTCAGCTAAAATTCTACCAAGTTCATTAGCTGCTATCAAGTACTCTCTTTTCTTACCAGAGTTTATACTATAAAAGACACAAATAGTTTTGAATTTGCGTGTTGAGGATTTTGCCTTTTTTTCTTTTTAGTTCATAGATTTCTTCAAAGGGTTGTGTGCATATTGAAAATAACGATTGTGCATATAAAGAAACTAGCATAGTAAAAGAATAGTTCAATGGGATAAAATATTGTTGATAGAAAAAAAATATAAAAATAATAATAATAATAATAAAAACAAAAATAATCAATGCTGTGTGTACAAATGTGAAAAAGAAAATATTGAAAAGCTAAAAGCAGACATTAAGACTAAAAAACTGACTAAAATAGAAAATTTGCAGGAAAAGAAAATATAGGTGCTGAAAATTCAAAAAGTACTGCAGGATATGGAAAAATAATGCATCAAAAAAAATCAAAAAGTTAGTGATACACTTGATTATGAATAGTAGTTGTGATTTTGGCTCACATCTTCCTCTAGTTTTACATCCAATAACGGATTAAACGGCTTCTATAAGTTGAGAATATACATCCCATCTAGTTTTCTTATTATCTAGAAAACAGGGTCTTTTAACATTAGATTCCCTAGACTATAACATTGTTTCTCTTCTTTGAATAAGTTATATAAATCAAAAAGAATACATTGAACTTGTCTACATAGATACATCTCAAGAGTCTGTAGGATATTATCTAAAGACTACTTACTTAGTCCATCCTTTATGAATTGAATTTTGTCTTCTCGATTTATGGATGCATATCCAATGTTTCTATAGTGTGTGTTGCAATTCCATCTTGCACACTTGTAGCAGACTCCTATTCTCTTAGCTCTCCTCTTTTTTGAGTAAGAACTTCTTCCTACACCTGGCAAACATTTAATAAATGATCCATCAAACTCATCTGCTAGTCATTCTTTGGCTTCTATGATCTAGCGAATATCTTTAGGAAGATTCAGATGTCTAAATGCGTTCATCCTTTGATTCAGATGTCTAAATGCCTTCATTCTTTCTACTCTACATTCATCAATTTTTCTGAGTACATCTTGGGGAAGAGTTGGAAACCTATTTCTGAGTGTAGCAAGAGTTGCTTTTATATATAGCTAAAAAGTTTGTATTTTATGCTTACAAAATAAAGAACAAATGTTAAATATAAACAAAAATTAGTCATCAAAGAAAAAGAAGAAAAAAATGACAAAAATGAATTGAATAGGATCACTCAAAAGTGCTTCTTCCATTGTTGTTGGTTCCAGCTCCAAAAATGGTTTCAATCTTTGTCCATTAACTTTAAATGCATCATCATTTTTTAGATTTTCAATTTCAACTACTCCATATGGAAATGTAGTGCGAAACAAAAATAGGCCTAACCATCAAGAACGTAACTTATCAAGAAATAGATGCAAATAAGAATTGTATAAAAGGACTTTTTGATCAAGAGTAAAAGACCTTCTCAAAATATTTTTATCATGGGAAATTTTCATTTTATCCTTATACCATTTTGTACAATCATAAGCATCACTTCTGATTTCCTCTAACTCATTCAATTTAAGCATTCTTTGAGCAGTAGCTTTATCTAAAGAGAAATTTAATTGTTTGATTGCCCAATATGCTTTATATTCCAATTCAACTGGTAAGTGACATGGTTTTCCATAAACAAGTCTGAAAGGGGACATTCCAATAGGGGTTTTAAATGTTGTATGATAAGCCCACAATGCATCATGCAATTTCAAAGACTAATCTTTTTTAATGGGGTTAACCATTTTCTCAAGAATACGTTTGATTTACCTATTTGAAATTTCTACTTGACCACTTATTTGTGGGTGATTAGGAGTAGCTACTTTATGAGTAATTCCATATTTCTTCATCAAATGTTTAAAATGCCTATTATAAAAGTGCTTTCCTCCATCACTAATGATTGCTCGTGGTGTACCAAATCTAGAAAAAATGTGTTCTTTCAAAAATTTGACCACAACGCTATGATCATTTGTTCTACATGCACTTGCCTCTACCCATGTGGATACATAATCAACATTAACAAGGATGTACAAATTACAAAAGGAATTAGGAAAGGGTCTTATAAAATTAATACCCTAAACATCAAATAATTCAACCACAAAAATTAGATTTAAAGGCATCATATTTCTATGGGATATACTTCTTAATTTTTGGCATCGATCATAAGATTTACAATATACATGGGTGTCTCTAAACAATGTAGGCCAAATAAAATCCACATTGCAAGATTTTTACAATAGTTTTCTTTGCACTAAAGTGGCCTCCACAAGCATGGTCATGACAAAAAGAGATAATATTTCTTTGTTCATTTTCAGGCATGCATCTCCTAGTCACTTGATCTAGACAATACTTAAACAAGTATGGATCATCCCAAAAAAATTTCTTTACCTTAACTAAAAATTTTGTTTTATCTTGTTTACTCCAACAAATTGGCATATGACTAGTAACAAGATAATTTATAATATCAACAAACCAAGGTAACTGTTATATGGACATGAGTTGTTTATCATAAAAAATCTCTTTGATGGGAAAATCATTATCAACAGATTCCACTATCAATCTAGACAAATGGTTAGCCACAACATTTTTAAAACCTTTCTAATCACGAATTTCGAGTTCAAACTTTTGTATTAACAAAATCCATCAAATCAAGTAAGGTTTAGCATCTTTTTTTAACAAAAGTGTATTTCAATGCAACATGATCAGTATAAATAAAGACTTTGGATCCAACAAGATAAGATCTAAATTTGTCCAAGGCAAACACTACAGCAAGTAACTCCTTCTCAATGGTTGAATAATTGAGTTATGCATTAGTAAGAGTTTTACTCGTATAACATATCACAATGGGTAGCTTATTGACTAATTGGCCTAAAACAACACCAAGGGCATAATCAAAGGCGTCACACATCCAAGGGCATAATAAGAGGTGTCACACATGATCTCAAAGAGAATACTCCAATGAGGAGGTCTAGTGATAGGTGCAAATGTCAGCAAAATTTTAAGATTTTCAAGGGCTTGAAGGCATTCATTATCAAAGATAAAAGGTGTATCTTTTGCAAGTGAGTTACATAAAAGGTGAGAGATTTTACTAAAATCTTTGATGAATCTTCAGTAAAAACCAATATGACTTAAAAAGGATCGAATTTCTTTTATAATGCGAGGTAGAGGAAGGCCACAGATTAAGTCTATCTTTGCTTTATCCACCTCAATTCCTTGTTGTGACATTACATGACCCAGAATAATTCCCTTTTAAACCATAGAATGGCATTTTTTCCAATTTAACACAGGATTTTTTTCTTTACATCTAATCAAAACTAAGGTCAAGTGATGCAAACATTCATCAAAGCTAGAACTAAAGATAGAATAATCATCCATGAATATCTCAAGAAAATGCTCAACCATATCAGAAAAAATACTTATCATACATCTCTAAAATATAGCATGTGCATTGCATAACCCAAAGAATATATGTCGATAGGCAAAGGTTCCAAAAGGACAAGTGAAAGTGGTTTTCTCTTGATCCCTAGGTGCAATTGGGATTTGGTTATATCCAGAGTAACCATCAAGAAAATAATAGTATGCATGACCAGATAATCTCTTAAGCATTTGATCAATGAAAGGAAGTAGGAAATGATCTTTCCTTATGACAGCATTCAACTTCCTATTATCAATACAAACATGCCATCCAGTTTGGATTCGAGATGGAATTAGTTCATTTTCATCATTTTTCACTACTATTATGCTATATTTCCTGAGAACTATCTACACAGGACTCACCCATGAACTGTCAGAAATAGGGTAAATGACACCTACATCTAAAAGTTTTATCACCTCAGCTCTAACAACCTCTTTCGTATTGGGATTTAGTCATCTTTGGAATTACAGCTAGGTTTAGCATTGTCTTCTACATGAATTCTATGCATGCAAATTGAAGGACTAATACCCTTAATGTCTAAAATTGTCCACCCTATTGCTTCCTTATGATCTTTCAAAATATCAATCAGATTGTTTTCTTATTTTATCTCTAAATCAAATGCTATGATAATGGGCAAGGTTTCTGATGGTTCTAAAAATGAATATTTCAGTGACTTAGGCAATGGTTTCAAGTCTAACTTTTGTGATTTAGGAGTTGATTCTTTAGATTTTGTGGGAAATAGAGGTTTAATTTTGGCCTTCCATTTATTTGTATCCATTAATGGAACAGATTCTAATAAAGAATTCACCTCATTAATTGAACTTTCAACATCTAAGTCCATGCCAAATTGAGTTAAACATTTCTCAAATGGATCATTTTTATTCATCTCCAAAAACAATCATTGATCACACTTTCAATCATACTAACTTCACACAAATCATCATTGTCAATTAGTTGATAAGCAACATTAAACACATTAAGTTCATCAGTCATATTCCTAAATGACAATTTCAAAACACCACTTCAACAATTAATAATTGCATTGGATGTGGCCAAAAATGGTCTTCCTAAGATGATAGGAATTTGATCCTTTGTGTTTTTAATGGAGTGTCATAGTTGTGGGTTTTAACTCTCCTAACCTAAGTTGCTAATAAATAGAATATGGTAACAAATTCACACTTGCTCCTAAATTAAGTAAAGCTCGATTGATTTCATGATTACCAATGGTACAAGAATAGGAGTTTTATGTTGGAGTATGGAACTCACATGTTCAGTCAAGAATGCCTTTTTAGGAATATTTATTTTCCTTTTTACCGTACAAAAATCTTTCAAAAATTTGGCATAAGCAGGTACTTCTTTAATAGCATCAAGAAGAGGGATGTTAATACTAACTTACTTAAACACCTCCATAATGTCACTATATTGGGTGCCTTTCTCTTTTGAGACAAGTCTTTGTGGGTTAGGTGCTTTTAGAACATAAGGCAATGATGATTGTCTTTTTCAACTAAATCTTTATATGGTGAAATTTCAAGATGACTCTTTTGATTCTTTTTTTTGAGGTTCAGGCATAAAATTAGGTTTGACTATGCCTTTTCCATACCTAAGAGAAGTTATGGATTTAACTTCTTCATTAGAACTTGATGAACCTACCTCATATTGTCCTTTTGGATTCGGAATGGGTTGACTGGGAAATTTTCCTTTTTCCCTTTCAGCTACAACACTTGCAAGTTGGCCCAATTGTGTTTCAAGTTTTTGAATGGATTGAGAATTTGATTGTAGAACTTGTTGGGTTTATTGCATTAACTATTGTAAAGTATCCTCTAAAGAAGGTTTCTTTTGCTATAGGGCAGAGAATTGAGAAGCATTTTGAGGATATGGGGGATTTGAATGACTAATATGCTTATTGGACATATTATACTGATGACTTTGATTCATTGGAGGCTAGTTTTGTCTATATGAAAAATTAGGATGATTTCACCAATTTGGATTATACGTAGGGGCATATGGGCTATCAGATGATTTTCCATAAGAATGGAGTGCATTTGCTTATTCAGAGAATGCTTCCTGGTAGTTTAGCATTGAAGGACAAAATTGAGCAGTATGAGATATACTAGAGCATAAGGCACATAACTCACTCCTATTATTTGTTTGAGGATTTATGGATTGACTTAAGACTAAGGCTTCCACTTTCATAGATAAACTATCTAGAGTAGTTTTCAAATCACTTTCATCTCTTTCTCTCTTATCTCATAAATGCCTCGGGTCTAAGCAATTCCATTGTTGAGAATTTACAACTAATGTTTCAAGAGACTCCCAAGCTTGACTACCTTGCAGATGTAAAAATTTTCCACCATGCATAGATTGAATCATTTGACAATTTAATGGAATTAAACCATCATAAAAATATTTCACCAATCTCTAAATTTTAAAACCATGATGGGGACACTTTAAGATCAAATCATTAAACATTTCCTAACACTTATAAAATTCTTCTCCCTCTTATTGGTAGAATTCGGAAATTTCTCTCCTAATACTATCAGTTTTGGATATGTGAAAGAATTTTAGCAAAAAATTTATTAATTAGTTGATCCCAACTAGTAATTATTCTTACTTGAAGGGAGTTTAACCAGGCTTTTGCTTTATCTTTTAGTGAAAATGGAAATAGTCAAAGCCTAACTGAATCATCATAAAAATTTTGGAAGCGAAATGTGGAACAAATATCTAATAATTCTTTAACGTGCATGTATGGGTCTTCTCTCTGTAAACCATAAAAAAATGGTAGCAACAGAATTATGGATGGTTTAAGCTCAAAATGAGTTGCATTAGTTTCAGATAAAACTATGCGAGAGGGAGAATTGGCAATGACAAGAGAAAAATATTCTATCATAGTTTTTTCTCTTTCAACATGAACATTATTATTTCTTGTGTTTTCCATATTTTCATAATTTATTTCATTTTTGGACATTTTTATTGATGATTCAATTTTAATGTCACTTAAGGATAATTCTTTTTTAACCAAACAATACTTTGAATCACACTCCCAATCTAACATAAACTAGTAAAATTAAATTATCTTATTTCAATACCAACTGTTAAATGAAACAAAAGAAAATAAAACTAAAAATAATAATAATAATAATAATAATAATAATAAAAGAAAAAAATGAGAATGCAGCAAAAATAAAATAAAATAAAATTTCACTTTTAAAGTTTATAAAAATGAAAAAATGTGCAACTAATAAAGCTCCTAGGAAAAATTGGGGGGTCACAATAGACCACTTAAGTCCTAGTTTTCTTAGGCAGATGAATAATTAGCTTTTTTGACAGAGCTTATTAAGTTGTGCATTTAATCATACTTATAAATCAAAAGAGAGAAAAATAAAATAGACAATGTGAACCAACTTAAAAAAATAAAAATAAAAATTCAAATGATTCAATGTAACACCAAAAAAAAATTTAATTCTAATTTTTTTTTTTTTTTTTTTTTAAACAATAAAGATGCCAAAAGTATTTTTTTAAAAAAAATAAAAAGAATAAATAAATAAATAAATAAATAAATATATATATATATATATATATATATATATATATATATATATATATATATATATATATATATATATATATATATATATATAACTTTATGACCAAAAGCTAGAGGAAAAAAATGAAAATTAAAATAACTTTTTGTAGAAAAACAAATTAATTATACATAGTAACTAACTAACCATGCAAGCAAAATACGAGACCATTTAAAATATGTGAATAGTAACTGAGTTGTTATAGTAACCTAATTGAAATTTTCGACACAATTCCAACTCAACATAGTACTATATTGAAACTGACAAAAAAAATTTTCAAATATGCAAAAATTGATAAGAAAATTGTTACAACAAAAACTAATATTATTTTATGATCAAACAAATACAAAAAACAAAATAATAAAATAATAAAATAAAAATTCATAATAAATAAAATTTAACTGGTAGAAGAATTTATCCAACCTAGATCTAATGAGCTTTCTTCTTTCTTTTTGATGTCTTCCCAGCAATGATGCCAAAAACTTATTGTAAAATTTTATTTATACTCACAAGCACACGAATTACTCATTTTGTAGATAAGTGGTAACGAAATCGTTCCCATGTAGAGAGCTATGAAAAAAATTATAGAAAAAATTAATTAAACCATATTAATTTAATTCTAACCTAATTCCAACTAATTTTTCAGATAATGATAAAGAAATATAAAATAGAAGCATCAAAATAACACAATTAAAAGTAGTTGAACTTGTGAAATAAAATTCAAATAAAATACTATCAAGGTTTCAGAATTCACCAATATTTAATTAATAATTTTTATAATGTATTGATTCTAATTTTTAGAAGATAGTTTAGAAATCAATTTTTCTATCTTCTATTGATTTTATAACTAATCTCAATTTTATTAAATTCTCAAATAGATTTTCCTTCACATCAAAAGTGCAATTTCTAAGCATTATATGTATACAATTTAATGGAAAACACATAATCAAAGAAAATTACTAATCAAAAATTAAAATGATAGAATTGATGAAATGATAGTATCAAATGAAGTCAAAATCATAAACATTAAATTGCAAAATACTCAGAATCAATACAAAATAGAAATTAATAATTTAACATGGTTTCATCATCCACCTTATTAAAATTAAAACTTAGAAAGATATAATTAAAACAACAAAATAAACAAAAGAACCTATTTTAACAATTTAGATCCTTAATCTTGAAATCTCAACTTCTTCCTTATTTTCTCAATTCTTTCCCTCACAAGCTCTCATTTTCTAAGTCATTTCCCTTCTATTTATAAGCATAAATGGGTAGATGAAGAGTTGATGATGAAGCCAATTTTGAAATGATTTTTCTTCCTTAGAATGAAATGTGTGACTTTGAACTTTCAATTATTTGTTTTCCTTAGTTGGATTGCATATGGATATTTGATGATTATTAAAGTCTATAGACCTGTATATATGTGGGCTTATAAGTGGAAAAGTGTTGAAATCCACTTGTACGAAACTAATTAGCTTGTACTAGGTCTAACACCCACTCACTTATAAGTCATTTATATATTTTGTTATTATTCGATGTGGAATCAAGTGCAACTGGGCTTGGACTATGGCTAACATCAATAGACCAGTTGACACTTGCTTACAAATGGACCGACTAGCATCTCTTCTTTAGCTTCAGTCTAGACTGGCATCACCATTAGTCCAACAATGGGGGACTTGAACATGAATCTGAAGATCTAGCCCATTTGGGCACGAGGCTCTGATTCCATATTAAAGTCTATAGACCCGTACATATGTGGGCTTATAAGTGGGCAAGTATTGAAATCCACTTGTACAAAACCAATTGGCTTATACTAGGTCTAACACCCACTCACTTATAAGTCATTTATATATTTTGTTATTATTCGATGTGGAATTCATTTCCCAACAGTGATGACTTGATTTTTTGCAATTTTTCTCTTCCATAACATCAAATGTATGACTTTGATCTTTGAATCCTTTGTTTTCCTTAGTTGACTAGCATAAGGATAGTTGGTAAGCTCTTTAGTCTCCATTGCACATTTGAAGATGGTGTCCTTTGTCAAAAAAAAAAAAAAAAAGAAAGAAAGTGGCTTAGTTGGTCTTGTTGAAAAATTATTTCTTTCACAAAACTTTTATTATTATTATTATTATTATTATTATTATTATTATTATTATTATTATTATTATTCATGCAAGTAAAAGACTCTAATTTCATTCAATTTTCAAGCTATCACTATTTTATTTCCTATTTCATAATAATAACATTAAATAAAAATATTTATTTAATAATGAATAACAAAAAAATAAATTTAAGGGCTATTAATATGTATTAAATTATGCTCATCACACCACAACCTTCAAGTCAGCCATATTCAAATCCATTTTATTTTGGTAAGAATTTAAATGATCATCAATTTTCTTATAATGATCATCTAAATTCTTCATCAATATACTTGCAAAATCCTTCATTTTATTCTCAATCCTATCCTCTAAAGACAAAATTTTATCATTAATACACTTCGTATTTTCACCTTGAAATCTTTTAATTTATTGTCCATATAACCCTAAAAATCTTTAAATTTATTATCAAATTTATTTTCCTTATAATTCTCAATTTTATCCTCCTTTCTCACTGTAAAACTAAACTTTGATGGATCATCATCATTATCCTCATCTTCTTCTTCCTTATTATTTTTTTCTTTTTCTTCCACCTCTTTTTCTTCCTCTACCTCCTCTTCTCCTTATGCCTTACCTCCAACTTCCTCTTCTTTTTTTCATTATTAATACTAGAAAAAAGTTCATATTTTTTTTTTTATTTCTTCAACTATGGCATGAATTTCTATAGGAATTATATTTTTTATGAATTTAAAAATAGAATTATTCTGTAGGGTGACTACTTTGATATTATTAAACAGCAGTTGCTACTTAAACATCCTTTGTGTACTTGGCTAGAGATCTATAAACCTCTTAAATAATTTGCTTTTCTCTAACTCAAGTTTAATCTCATAAGCAAATACTTGCAATATTATGATTATATAGCATAGTTCCTATAAGACCAAAGCTAAGCAACCTTGCATGTATTTCAATGTCTAATTTGACTTTACTACAGTCAAATTCAACTTTAGTAAGGTTGAATTCCACTTTATTATAGTCAAATTCGACTATAGGAAAATCAAATTTGACATTACTCAAGTCGAATTGAATCTAATAGCGTCAAATTTGACTATAATAAAGTCCAGTTTTACATTACTATAGTAGAATTCAACTTTCAAAACAACAATAGATTATTACTTGGAATGCAATGAGGAAACCTCCGATTGTATATGTCTTCATAGTTGTTTCCTTTTATTTAGGCTATCGCATTTGCTATGTATGACTTTGTAGATTGGATAGTTGACTTGAATACCCAGTCTCTTTAGGGAAATTGGTTCCACTGACTTAAGTTTCATGCCAATTCTAATAGCTTCAAATCAATCTTTGATATTGCCTATCCAAAAACAACATGTGTGAATAGCAATAGCAATAACAATGCAATAACCACCATATCTGAATATGGGATGTCACTCCCCATCTTTTCAAACACTTCATTCATATGATCATAGGTTAAATCCATATCCCCGATAAGGTCATGCGTGAATTACTTTAGGTGACCATCCACCTTGCATAAAACAACCTTGTTAAAGGCAATTTCACTATCCCCTAACTTCAAACCTGCTATCAAAGCAAACTCTTCCCTTCCAAATTTCACTTTTTTCCATCAAATTTTAAATACATTATCCTTATCATTAGCTTTATCCAACTACCTTAATAGGATGCTGTGGACAAGTTGTTTACTTCACTTTCCTACTTATGGGTTAAGAAGATGGCCAAATGTAGTTTCCTTTAGCAATTCCATTTTTTATTCAATAATTTTCTTATTTATCAAAATGATCTTCTCTTCTAAATGAAATTATGTTCAAATTTTAATGAAGAAGTATTCCTTATTAGGACCAACAGTAACCATGCTATCCTATATGGTGAATCATATGAATTCACAAATCAGATATATATTTTAAACCAAATTAATTTAAGTGCTATGCAAGTTGAATAAGGTGAAATTTGACCTTAATAAGGTCAAAATCAATGTTATTGATGACTTCGATCTCATTAAAGTTGAATTCGACAATAATGAGGTCTAATTCCTCCTCAGTAGTATAGGATTAGAATTTAATAAGAAGGAAGATTGAATTTGATTTTAGAAACATCAAATTTGACTTTAATAAGGTTAAATTCTACCTTTTTAAAGTCAAATTCTACCTTATTAAAGTTGAATTCCAACTTTTTAAAGTCAAATATGACCTTATTTCAATTTTATACATTAATAATGTTGAGCACAAAGTTTTAGCATGGATTTAAACATTAGTAAATTAAAATAGACATTATTAAAACTAGATTCAACTTTAAGACTAAAAACTTGTAAAACTAAAAATTTGTAGACATTTTCTATCTAGCAAAAGAAAACACAATTTAACAAAAAAACCATGCAAATGCTTGAAGTATTTAAGACTAACTCTATGTTTTGTAGAGGATCGAGTTTCTTTTCTTCAAAGTTGAACACCTTTTTATGGTGATTTTTTCCTAGTGATTTTGCACTTTTCCATGACTCAGCCATTTGTGAGAGAATAATTGAAGGTCAGAATAGAGAGTAGGAGAAAATTTTAGAGAAGAATGGAAGAAAACCTAGACAAATTCAGAGAAGAACGGAAGAAAATCCAGAGCTTTGTTGTATGAACTGAGATGAGCTGAGGACTTCAAACTGAAAATGGAATTAAGAAGGTGAGTTCTTTGATTCATTGTTGATATATGTCATAAACTACCACCAAACCGGCACACGACACTTGCATATAAATTAAAAATATAAAATGAAATTGTTTATTTTTAATTTATAGCATATATAATATTAATATAATTATAATTGTTTGGTTTAGGTGTTTGATTATATTAGTTTGGTGTAGTTCAAATACGATTTGGGTATGTTTTTGGTATAGGTGTACATGAATATCCGAAATCATACCAAAATACTCACACCAGTTCAAGTTAGTTTGGGTATTTTTTCAGGGTTTGGGCATTTAATTTTTACTATATATTGCCGGGTCTAGGATTCGGGTCAATTCAGGTTCCCCGCAACCCCGTGCATAACCCTATACACCAAAATCAACTAATACAGTTGTTGTTAAATGAAAATCATTATTAATGACTATATTGATTAAGATAATCCATTTATGATAATTTATATGAGAAATAGTATTAATAAAGTCATCTAAAGAATTGTTTATTTCTCTTTAGAAGTTCCTATGTGATTATGGTATGTGGTTATGTTTTGTTTGATATTTGATAATTCTTTCTTCATTAAAGTATTATCTTGCTTTAATTCTAAAATTTCTTTTTGAATAATATTTACTTCTTCTTATAGATCTTATAATGAAGGAGTATTTAAAATATTTGGTTTAGTAAATCTATCAAAATTATCTTTTAATTTATAACTATCATCTTGTTTTATTTGTTTTTCATATACAATTTCATCTTTTAGTTTTAAAAAATATTCTTTTTAAATTCCTTGATCCTCTATTTTATCTATACATTCCAAAAGAAAATTTGTTTCATTTGTTAAAACATTTATCTTTTTAGTTTGGTGTTCATAATTATCTAATAATTTTGAAAAAAGAAATTCTAAATTATTTTGTATAGCATAAATAGAAAAACATTGAAAAAAGGAATATTAATTGTATTAGAATTCATAAAATTATAATATTATGTCATAATATTATCTTTTTATTGACTATTACAATTTTTAGAAAACCAAATTCTTTTTCCTTCATTATAAGGTATTAAAAATTCTTTTTTAATATAATCTTTTCTATAGAAAATTCAAAAGAAATAGTATTTAATTGAGAAAAATTTTCCATTTTGTAATCTTGTTGGAGATAAAGGAGGTGAAGAGTTTTGTTCAACTTCTTGATAAATAAGTTTAGGAATTGTATTAATAAAATTAACTTCTTGTAATTGAGTATTTGGAGGTATTTTTGAATAAAAAGCATAGGGTCTAAAAAGAGAAATAGAAGGTCTACTAATACATTTTTTTTTCTAGAATTGTCAACGTTTGATGTAAATTCTATATGTATATATAATACCCAAGGTTTCCCTATCCCATTAGAGTTAGCAATGGTGCCAAAAGAGATTTAATATGATAATGAATGAAGAATGCAATCAATTTTTATAAGCATCTTTATTATAAAACGGAAGTCAAACCAAGTTTGACTTAATATGACTACGTTAATTATTTATTTGAAATGTCTTTATAGTGCTAGTGAATAGGTATGAATATAATACCTAAACATCTCCTAAATCATTGAAGATAATAATAGTGACATAAGAAGTTAATACTAATCAAAGCTACAATGGCAAAATAGAAGTCAAACTTAGTTTGACCTAGTGAATCTACATGATTTACATACTTGAACAATGCTATTAAAGGGCTAGCAAATGTACATTATAAAGCAAATAAAATTTATCTAACAATTTTTAGCATGTTTAAAGAAATTATGAAGTAAAAATAGGTGCACCAAAGTGAAAGTAAAGAAATCAAAAATTTATTAAGTCACTAAGTATGAAATGTGCACATATGGATTTATTAATGGGCTTTTGGACTCAATGCCTAAGCCCATTAAAATGGCCAGCCCACAAGGCCCATAAATAGGTGAACATACATTTAACTAGTGTTAAGAATAGTTAATCAAGGTTAAGTTTGATGTTGGAAGATCTAGCCATTAAATTTGACCTAGAAGCCACCATTTTTTATTATGTCAAACCCTTCTTCAACTTAAATTTTCACTTTTCCTACAGCAAAGTCCACATTCATTTTTATTATTTCTACACCTTATGATGAACATCATCAACCTAGATAAGATCCTAGCCATCCAATTTGATTAAATCATAGTCATCCATTGTGATTAAGTCATAGCCATTAGATTAGAGATGATTAAATCAACACCATCCATCTTCCATATATAAGCAATAAGGTGAGCATTTTTCTCCAAAATCTATTATAAAACAATTCCTAATAGAGAAAGACAATCTAAATTTCAGCCACCACCATAGCAACTCAAAACAAGGCTTCCGAAGGTAAGAGTTTATGCTTATCTCTTCCTTTATGTGTTCTAAGCATGACTTTAGTGTTATAGTTGCAAAAACTTTATTTTTCTTCTATGTGTATGATTCAGCCAAAAGCAATTATAACTAGAAAATATTATTTTATATATTCTTTGATTAAATATGGGGATTGGGCCTGAGAACTTGAGCTATATCAAGTGAAAATAAGCAAGGGAAGCAAAGAGCACATGTAAGGGTAAATTAGCACTAGATTTGGCCTCTCTTTGATTTGGTGTAAAAGATTGTTCTAGATTATATTTGAAGTTATTTATGGTTATTTTGGGTGGAGAAAAATGGTTTAGAAGTGTTAAATTGAATTATGGAGACTTATTTCAAAACTTGAAATTTTTAGACATAACTTAGGTTAAAAGAGGAAGTTCAAGTTCTAATAATTGTTTCCCATGTCTAATTGATTATATAAGCTTTTTAACATGCTAATTTCATAATTTTATGATCAATTTGAAGTTTGGATGGGAAATTGGTGGTTTTTCCCAAATTCTAGGGCTTACAGAATAATTGGAAATTTTGAGAATTGAATTTGAATTCATGAAATTGAAGGGGTAATTGAGCTTAAAATGGTGTAACACAATTTTTATGATGTTAATTTCAAAATCCAATTGATAGAAATGATTTTCCCTAAATTTAATGAATTACATTCATTTATGGAATTAGAAGGTGAAAGTGGAATTAATGCCATTGAATAATGGAAATTGTTTAAATTGATTCTAATTGAGTAATATGAAATTAAAATGTGAAATTAGGAGGAAACGAATTATCATTCCTTAAGTAAATATATTTGGCTATTTGGAAAACAACTAAGTATTAAAATTAGTAACATGTATATGTATAGTGTGTCTTGACCTTCAAAGTAATAAGTTAGTACTATAACTTATTCTATAAACCATTTTTGATTAAACCATCACTATAACTTGTTCTACAAACCATTATTGATTAAACCATCCATTTTTTAATATCCCAATTTCTTATTGAACATGAATTACTCATCAAATGTTATGTTTGGATATAATATTTTTGCATGGCATTTGGCTATTATGAGCCATTCCACATTTGGCTATTATGAGCCCTCCTACATTGATTTAATAATGTGACCTTTCATGAGAATTATTCTTATATTGGGATATCCTCCATTAAATTCCCTATTATGAATTTTAAATGACCCTTTCTATTGATGCTTATTAACAAGCAGAAATACCCTTCTGATCTAGGATAATACATCAGACCTTGTGCACTTGGAATAAGCCTACAGGTAGGGCGAGAGTACCCAACCTCTATTAGGAGGGAACGCTTAACTGTAAGACCTTATCAATCTTGTGTAATGTGATGCATGCAAGTAAGCAAGGCTTAAGCCACCACTCTTTAATTTATATATGCAGGAAGCATTCCACTTCCAAGAAATTACTATTTTTGCTAAAGATATTGTCTCTATCTTAAATGAGAAATTGATTTATAATGACAATTTTGATAAACATCGCTCCATTGTCACAATGAGCCCATCCTAATAATGATCCACATACTCACCCTATATTGTATTATTATGTACATACAAACCTTGTCTTATTCCTTAGTTGCTTAAATTTTTCAGGCTAGGTTGATGAGTCAACAAGGTAAATTCCAAACTCTATTCTTCCACTTGGAAGTTGCTCTGCTAATTTTGAGTGTATGAAGTTAAGTTATATAATCATAAAGAATGTTGTTTAGAGCTTTATAGTTACCGAAAGCTTAGTACTGATATGTTAATGGATTTATATGTAATGTGAATCATACTGTAAAGTATATTTATGTTAGTGTAATAAGTAATGAACATATGTGAAATGAGATGAATACTACAATGATATTAATAAGCATTTGGTTATATGTAAAATGACAAAATAATAGTTGGCAATAAGAGAATGCAATTAGGTTCTTATCTTGGGATAAGGTTCATCATAATAAATGGTAAGGAATAATAAGAGACATGGGGTTCTATGGGTTTAGGTGACTTTCCATCTCCCTATGCCCTAAGACCGTCATGGCTTAACAAGTGGGTCGTGATAGTATATTTCCACTATGGTCTTCAGTAATTATAGAAGTAGAAGAAATATTTTCTATTGGTGGTGGATGAGTAATCTCTTGTAATTTCCAAGTACTAAATTGCGATAATTCATTCCATTTTAATCTTTTTGGGGTATGTGTTTTTGAATGTTGAGTATGTTGGAGATAATATTAATTTGTATTTGTATTTATCAAGTAGTTGTATTTATCATAACTTCTACGGCTTATAATTATCTATACTCATTGTACTTCCGATATAAAGGAAACTTCAAAGCTAATAAAGAGTTGAGAAAACCATTTACATTTCATGGTATCATAGCCTATTTTCTTTCCCTTCAACAAACCATGGCTGATAAATAAAACCTCTTTAATAACCCTTATGCTGTTAGCATTTTTTATTATGTTTATGAAAAAACTTTATATGAATAATTATTTGACTTGGTCCTATTTGTTTTGTCCTGTTCTTGATATTTATGATCTTCAATATCATATTGATGCTGATACTACACCACCACCTCAAAATACTACTAGTGACGATGGAAAAACCACCGCTCTAAATGCCTTGTATGCCTCTTGAAAGAAACTTGACCGCCTCATTCTAAGCTGGATTAATGCTACTATTCACCATGAAATTCTTCCTCTTTTGTATCACTCTAAATCTACCAAAGATGCTTGGATTGCTCTAAAAAACCACTTCTTGGATAAGTCCATGGCATGAGAAAATCACCTACAAACTGAGCTCCATAAATTGAAAAAAGCTAATCTCTCTATTGATTCTTATTGTCAAGAATTCAAATAACTTGTTGATGCATGAGCTATAATTAATTGCCCATTATCTGATAGAGAATAGTTCTCTAAATTATTGTAAGTTCTTCCTTCCACTTATGAATATGTTATTACAGTTGCTACTAATCAAAGGCCTCCTCCTACTTTTCAAGAAGTATGGATAATGCTTCTAAGTCATGAAGCACGTTTAGAATCCCTTGAGTCTAATCCATCTGATGGCCTTACTCAAATTCAACCAACTGCATTGGTGTCCTCCGCAAATCCTTCATCTTCAGCAACTAATATTTCTAACAATTTTGCATAATCTTGGGGTTCAGGTAGCCAGCATGGGGGTGGCAGCAAATGGAATGGTAGTAGATGGAGGGGCCGAGGATGATCTCATGGTGGTAGGGGGATTTCAAATTCTAATTCTCAATATTACTCTAATGATCATCTGAATTATCAATTTCAGTATCCCTCTCATGGTCGTGGAATTCTTGGAACTACCCCATTATTTTAGCATCACTAATCTCCACTTGGACCGTCACATTGACATACTTGTGGCAATCATGGATTTGTTCTTGGTAATCGTCGGCAACAAGGGCATTTTTCTTCATCAGCTAATAATCATAATCATAGTGCTAATGTCTCAATTCAGGATGCTTTTGACCCCTCTTATTACATGGGCACAGCAGCTACCTCCCACATGACAAATGATTCAAGCAACTTAATTTCTAAAACCCCTTATCTTGGTTTTCATAAAGTAATAGTTGGCAATAGGACATCTTTACCTATTCAATTCATTGGAGATTCTTTCATTTCTACTCCTACTCAAAAGTTTTCTCTTCCATGTACTCTTTATGTTCCCTCCATTCATAAAAATCTTATTTCAATTCGTAAATTTACTAAAGATAATAATTGTTTTGTTGAATTTCATGGTTGGAGTTTTCTTATCAAGGATTCGTAGATGGGGACAATCCCACATCATTGCCTCAATGATGATCATTTGATCCAAATGGCAAAGCTCCTATACCTTCTCAAGCTTTGTTGTCTGTTCATGCTTCTCCTTCTATTTGGCATGCAGGATTGGGTGATCCAGGAGCTGGAACTTTTTGTAATGTGTCTTTATGTCTTTCATTCAATAAAAGTCTGTTTAGGAATTTCTATTATTCTTCTTGTTTGCAGTCAAAGAGTTGTAATTTGCCTTTTTCTAAAAGTACTACATTCTCTACTTCATTTCTTAAATTAATTCATAGTGATGTTTGGTCATCTCCAATCTCTTCAGTTACTGGTTTTCACTATTACATACTATTTATCGATGACTATTTGAAATTCACCTAGATGTATCCTCTAAGGAAAAAAAAATGAAGCTCTAACTTGTTTCTAGACTTTTAAGACTCATGTTGAAAATTTGTTCTCAAGTCGAATTAAATTTTTTCATTCTGATAATGGTGGAGAATTTATTAGCAAACAATTTACAAATTATCTTGCTAATAATGGAATTTTCTAGCAATTTTCTTGTTCCCATACACCACAACAAAATGGTTTATCTAAATGTAAACACCGTCATATTTCTGAAATGGGTCGTACTCTTCTAACACATGCTTCTGCTCCTCTTTCCTTATGGGTAAAGTCTTTTCAAACTGCTATTTTTTTAATTAATCGTCTTCCAAGTATAAATTTAAATAATAAATCTCCATTTGAAATTTTATTTCAACGTAAACCATATTATTAAATACTTAGAGTTTTTGGCTATTTATGTTTTCCTCATCTTCAACCTTATACCAAGCATAAATTAAAGCCTTGTTCTACTCCATGTGTGTTTCTAGGATATGGAATTCAACAAAAAGGGTACAGGTGTATGTCTCTCAAATTTGGTTGTGTCTACACATGTCATAGTGTCAAATTTGTTGAGTGGGAATTTCCTTTTGTCAATTCAAGTTTGACCAAACACTTGTCTTCACTTGGTTCAAATAATTTACATGTGTCCCACTCAAACACAAAGTCTATTTCCCTTCACCAAAATTCCATCCAATAACTTCCATTTAATCAAGAATTATATTATGATCATGCTACTTCTTCTCCTATAGTTTCTCCACTTAATTTTATCTCAAATCCACCTGTCTCTTCGTCAAATGATACTCATCATCATAGATTAGGATCCATAAATCCTATCTCAGATCCTCTTTCAACCACTTCTTCAAATGATAATGTCCCATAGGCAACTACTACTTTATCCTCTAATCCTATCCCAAGCAATTTACAACCTTCATCCATTTCTTCTACATCTAATCATGACCAACCTCATCAAATGACAATACGTAGTCAATCTGGAATCCATAAACCAAATAAAAAATATGCCATGTCTTCTATACCATCTATACTCTTACCATCAGAACCTTATTCATATACTCAAGCATCTAAAGACAATCATTAGAGACAAGCCATGGTTATGACTTTAATGCTCTTATTGCTAACAACACTTGGACATTAGTTCCACGTATGCCCAAGATGAATGTGGTTGGTTCCAAATGGGTTTATAGAGTGAAGCAAAAGTCAGATGGTTCTCTTGAACACTATAAAGCCTGCCTTATCGCAAAAGGATATACTCAGCAGCAAGGAGTTGATTTTGGTGATACCTTTAGTCCAGTTGTTCATCATATAACTATTCGGATGGTTCTTTCCCATGCTATAAGTAATGGTTGGACTATAAGGCAACTTGATGTAAAGAATGCCTTTCTCCTTGGTGTTTTAAATGAAGAAGTCTTTATAGAGCAACCCCAAGGTTTTGTTGATTCTCGCTTACCTAATCATGTTTGCAGGTTAAATAAAGTAATTTATGGTTTGAAACAAGCACCTCGTGCTTGGTTTCAACGCTTTAGCAGCTTCTTGCTTCATCATAGATTTGGCATGGCAATTCAAATAGTTTCATTTTTGTTTATAATTCAACTCAAGGCCATATGATTCTTCTTCTTTATATAGATGACATTCTTTTATTTGGTTCTAATGGTGTTGTGGTTTCCAAATTCATCTCTATCTTAAAGTCACACTTTCCCATGAATGACCTTGGTGATCTTAATTATTTTTTGGGCATTCAAGTTATTTAGACTTTTGGTGGAATCACTCTTACTCAAGCAAAATATGCTAGAGATTTATTACGCAAATTGAACATGACAAATTGCAAGCTAATAGCTACTCCTATGTCTAGTACAAAGATGTCATGTGTTGAAGGTAAATTACTTGATGATCTAACCACCTTTCATAATATCGCTGGAGCTCTACAATATTTATCTTTGACAAGGCCTGACATTACATTTGCGATAAGCTCTATAAGTCAGTTTATGCATAAACTAATGACTACTCATCTTCAGGCTGCAAAACGCATCATTTGTTATGTTGCTAGAACTCTTCACTATGGTATTCAAATTCAGCCTAGCAACTCAACTGCTTTGGTAGCCTATTCTGACTCTAATTGGGCTGGTTGTCCTTGTACACATCAATTAACCTCTGTTTTTGCAATTTATTATAGAGGTAATTTAATCTCTTGGTCTTTTAAGAAACAACATACAGTGGCATGATCCAGCACTGAAGCTGAATACTGCACCATTGAGCATATAGTAATAAAATTGGCTTGGATTCAAAATATTTTGCATGAGCTGCAACTACCTACTTCCAACACTCCCATTTTGTTTTGTGATAATGTTAGCACAATTTATCTAACAGCCAATCCATTGTATTATGCACAGACAAAGCATTTGGAGATTGATTTTCATTTTATTTGTGAAAAAGTTGCTAATGGAAGTCTTAAGGTTTGTTACATACCGACTGAATTCAAGTGGCTGATGTTTTCACGAAATCCTTACCTTCTACCAAGTTCAAAGTATTGTGTAGCAAGCTTCACGTTGATAATCCCTATTCAGCTTAAAGGGGGATGTCAGAGATAATATTAATTTGTATTTGTATTTATCAAGTAGTTGTATTTATCATAACTTCTATGGCTTGTAATTATCTATACTCATTGTACTTCCTATATAAAGGAAACTTCACAACTAATAAAGAGTTGAGAAAACCATTTACATTTCAGAGTATTGGCTTAAAAACTATTTTTTTATTCTAGTTAAATTGTGTCTTAGACGTGGGTCTAAAGTAGTAGATATAACTTTATAATAAATTCTATAAATAATTTTAATAGATCTTGTGTTGTCTAAAAAATTCATATTTTTTGACTTAGCGATAATGGTTAAAGAATCTAAAATATTGGGATCAAATAAAGAAAGTGAAAAATTTTGTAACAATTAAAATAAACTAGACCATTAGCTAAATTTGATTCAATCATAGCTAATAAGGAATTTAAAAAAATTTAAATGTCTCACACCCTTAAGACACAAAAATACAAGAGTATCTAAACCAGTCTAAATAAAGGTTTAATAGCTACTTGCACCATATCTATGAATAGAAATTTATATTTGTCACATGTCACTTTGGGATATGATGGTTCTAGGGCATGGGTAAGTCTAAGATACCCGAAAACCCGTAGAACCCAATTATATTGGGAATCTAGTATTATCCAGGTAGCATACCGATATTAGATAAAACATTCCCAGGATACCAAAATATGCAATCCAAAAACACTTCCAATAATTTTCCTTCCTTATATCCTCAACTTCACATCTAATACAAATCCTCCCTAATATTTTTTCATATAATGATTTATTTACAAGGTCTACATTACTTATTAGTAGTTGATAGCACTTTATACAAAAATAATTATACTAAATTTTCCACTAGCATTATTATATATAAATAATTTACATTCATAAATTAGGAGACTTAGTTACTATGGAGCATCTAGATATCATACTAATTTTAAATATATATGTTGTCTTACAACTAATTATACAATCATCAAAATACAAAATCTTTTCTTTAAATTGACTTTCAACTTTAAGCGAATAGCAACACTTAGGCTGTACTGATTAATCACTAGTCCTGTAAAAAAAAATAAGGGAAGGGGGAATGAGTAAAACTTAGTGAATGCATTCTAAACAATTATGCACATAGGTTTAGTTTACTTTAATTTGGCTTCACAATTGAATCAATAACACTTGCACCAGAGTTTAGCAACAAGAATGATAATATCAAGAACTATAGTAATGAAAGCAATACCAATAACACTGGCACTAGAGTTTAGCAGAAATCTAGATTCACTGGATGAATATAGAAATTTTTCATCGCTACTCATCAATATTACACTAGTGGTAGGGGCTCTTCTTGCAGAGGAATACCACAACATAAGGTTAGCTAGACCTTAAAGCTAGAGTATTCAAAATCCCTCCTAGCAAGGGTCACTTCATTGGGCACAAAGCCCGCTGTTCCCCACACCAAAAAAGGGGATCTCTGCTTGAAAATTTGAAATTCCAATAAAAATAATTCATAGAATATATAACACTCATGTAACATTGCACTAACACATAAATTCCCATATGGAAAAAAAACAATAAAGTAGTAAATCTTATATCTCTGTTCACTAACAACTTTTAGTATCAAATTAAAATAATCTTGTAATAGATTATGTAAATATCAATAATCTTAATACAAATTTCAATACTTATAAACTTATAAGAAACTTTAATAAACTTATAGATTTGTATAGAAGGCCCTATATGACTTATAATCTTGTAAATTAAATTTCCAATAGTATATTTAGTTTCATGAAGAAATCTTATTACTCATAAAGGATTTTACTAAAACATCAATAGAGAATTTCAAATCACAATATTTTCACTCTCCTCATTTTTCAACTTTCCTATACACCTCTTTCATTTGACACTTGAATTAAGGGTGTCTTTCAATTCCTTGGTTCTTGCCTCCTTTATGTCTTCCTTGAACCTCTACACATAATTAATACACAAATAACTCATTCGTGCTAAACAAGAATACTAAAACACTTAAATATTTTATTCTACTTATGGATTCAGCACTGACCCAGCAGCTTTATTTTTACCATATTTTGAGCTACAATAATCTAATTAAGTTGATTCTTTTTCTAAATAAAATTGGACTTATTAGTTTTGTCTTTCAGATAATTATGTCTTTAAGGTTCCCAAAACTCAGGCTGAAACCCCTACAACCCTAATTGTCCTTCCTACTTAGACAACCCTGATAACTATTTAATAAATCTCTATCTTCTTAGAATTTAGCTACCAAATTTTTATATCACTTAATTAACACCATAAGATTCATTTTACATGTTTTGAGTCAAGTCCAAATCCCATCTTAGGGTCCTCAATTTGAGTTCCAAATTCCAGCAACATAGTTTAACCTACATGCAAGACAGCCTTCTTTCCACTCCCATAACTCCCAATGTATTGGGAATTAAATCAAGCCATTTTTACATCACCAAGTTCATATCCAAAGCTTTAATTTTTATATTTGATATTATCAAATTCGGACACTAGGATTCTCAAAACTGAACCTTAAGTTCTAGTAGTTTAGTTGTCTACCAAACCCTAGCCATCTCCTTCCTTTCACTCTATCTTACATGTTTCCTCACTAATTCATCTTCAAATGACCACTTCCTTCTCTAATCAACACTTCCCTTCATTCTTTCCTTTTTCCTAACTTTATCCATCATCAGTCAAACCAACAAAACTAACAAACAACTGAACATAATCACATCATACTCAAAACTAGCAAGTATAACATTGTTCTTACCTTGGTTGGAGCTAGATTTAGGATTTTTCTTGGATTTTTTCTTCTTTCCTCTTCTCCCTCACTTTTTCTCTCTTCCATTGGTTGTCTACTCTCTATTTTTTCTTAACTTAGGTAGATTTTTAAGTGTTAGAACCATAAAATGATGTTTATCTTCTTATAGGATTTTATGTAGTTTTTATTTTCTTCTTCTTTTATTTTATTCACTTGGAATTTTGGCAAAATCTCCATCCTCCACATCTTCTGCCTATGCCAGCAGCCTTTCTGGACATTTTTTCTTTTTTTTTTATTTTTTATTTATTGATGAGTTGGATGGTGAGTCATCACATGATGATGACTAGGGGTGTGCACGGTTCGGGTAAAGACGGAGATTTGAAAATACCCGAACCGAACTGAAACTTTGGTTATTGAGATATTAAAGAACCGGTACCAAATTATTACAAAGAAAGTCCCAAACCAAATTGAACCGATTTCTCAATTCGGGACAGTTTGGATATTCGGTTCTAATGGTTCGGGGAAAACAAGTCGGGGGGATCGGGAATTTTAGGTATTTTGAGTAAATGTTTATGCTTATCAGTTTTTTTTTCTTTGTACCAAATTGAACAGACAAACTCAATTACATTTCATGAAATATTTCAAGTAATATTAATTTGAAAATATTCCAATACTTGTAAGTTATAATACTTCTCAAGCAAATCATAACAAATTGTACCAAATATTATAGAATTCAAACAAACATAACAGATTGTAGCAAATATAACATCAACAAATGACTTTCAAACTTGAAATTGTTCATGAATAGACCATATTAGCAATCACTGAGAAGCAATTTATCAATAACAGCACTATAGGACAACAGCAGTAGAGAAGCAATGTAGCAATAATAGCAGGATATCAGTAGCAGGCTAGCAGTAGCAACAGGACAGCAGTAGCAGCAGAATAGCAGTAGTAGAGGCATTTTGGAGCAGCAACAACCAACAAGGAAGGAAAACATGTGGAGATTGCAGAGTATGCAGCAACAAGAAAGGAGCAAAAATAGGATGCCATATGCACTTCAATTCTGCATATTCAGATAAAAAAAAATCAATGTACAATAAGCAACCACAACTGTCACCAAGTAGTAAAATTAATAGATTCCCAGGTTTAAAATAAAAAGAGAAATGAATTCATAAGAAAACTCCCTAAAAATCCAAGTATATCTTAGAGAAGCCTGCAAGAAGAAAGAAACTAACAGTATAAATATAACACACAAGCAGCAACTGCAAAGAACAAAATCCAAAAATATAGAATTAAATTCAAAATCATTGACATATTACCTTAATTGTTCAAAAATCCACCAAAGTCCTAGGAACCACATTCTCAACAATTTCAGGCTCTTTTAATACACCTACAAGTGAAATTAACAGAGCTAAATTAAAATTGAAAATATAAACTGAAATTGAAATGAAAAAGAAAATGTAAATTGAAACTGAAAAGATACCATTCTCAAAGTTCTCAAGTTCTACCAGTGTCTCTTCAAGTTGAATGGGATGAGAAGTGGTCCTTAACCAGTCTTGGCAGCAAATCAAGACTTCAACAATTGCAGGAGTTAAAGAACTCCTGAATTGATCTAGTGTTCTTCCACCAGTGTTGAAGGCAGATTCGTTTGCCACTGTTGAACATTGAATGGCCAAAACATCTCTTGCAACTTTGCTTAATATGGGAAATCTCACTGAATTTATCTTCCACCATCCCAAAAAATTGAAATCCAGCACAAATTTCTCCTCTCTCTCCTCTAAATAGATATCTAACTCAGATTGCACACTGAGATTACTCTCTTTCTCTTTCTCAATGAAATACTCATCTATCTCATCTTCCACATCACCAAGCTGATTCTCAATATGACAGGATGGTGCATTTGGTACCTGGCTACATCCAATTTCAACATTGACTACTTTATCCTCTTCCATCATATCATTGAGAGCCTTTTTCACTCTTATACACAAATTTGTAGCCTCAACCTCACCATAATACCCATTGTACTTAACCCTAAGGTAATTAATCTTATACTTAGGATCTAATACAACTGCCACAAATAATAATACATTCATCTTATCAAGACTACCCCAATATTTATCAAACTTAACTTTCATGTGCCTACCCATAATGGAAAGGGAAGAATCTGTAGACCCCTCCCATAATTGCAGCTCTCTAAGAATCTTTATTATTTCAGGAAAATACAAACTGGATGTAGAATACAAAGAGCCAGAAATCTTAACTGTAACATCATAAAATTTTTTCAAAAATCTAGTAATTCTTTTAGCACTATCCCAATCCACATCATTTGGTACCTCTTCCCCAAACTCTATTATAAATTTTGGATCTAAATCCTCCATCTTCTCAAATGCAGTTTTATATACTATTACAGATTCTAACATATGATATGTGGAATTCCACCTAGTTGGACAATCTAAAGCTAAAGATGCTTTACTTGTAATTGCAGCTCTCTCACAACACATTTTAAACAAATCTGCTTTAGCTGGACTACTCCTAATGTATTTAACTACAGCTCTAATCCTCCTAATTGCCTTTCCCACATACTCTAGACCATCCTTCACAATTAATTGAAGGATGTGGGCACAACATCTCATATGGAATGCCTCCCCACCTAAAACAAATGCATCCTTTTTGACTAATTTCTTTTTTAATTGCTGGACAGCAGTGTCATTTGATGATGCATTATCAACTGTAATGCACATCACCTTACTCAAACCCCACTCCTCCATGCAAAAATCTATTGCATTCCCTATGTTTACACCCTTATGACTTTTAATTACACAAAAATTTAAAATTTTTTTTTGTAAATTCCATTCATTGTCAATGAAATGGGCTATCAAACATAGATAAGACAAGTTTTAAATACTTGTCCAAGTATCTGTTGTCAAAGACACCCTTTGACAGTTATTAGCAATGAATGATTTCAATTTTTTCTTTTCATTCATAAAAAGTTTAAAACAGTCCCTAGCAATGGTATATCTAGATGGAATGACAAATTCTAGATAGACTGTATCCAGAAATTCCCTAAACCCTTCCCTCTCAACAAACTTGAAAGCCAACTCATCTTTTATAATCATTATAACTAATGCATCCCTACTAGCTTGTTGGTCAAATTTCCAACAAGCCAGTTTGTTTTCCCTAGAATTCCCCTTGTTAAAAGTCAGTGTACTCTGACTTTTATCCTTGCCACTTCTATGTGCCTCAACTAACCCTTTCTTATTTGGAAACTTTTTACATGTTTCCCTAAGGTGTTTCCAAAGACTAGAGGTTCCTTGCTCACTTTTACCTTGGTAGTCCCTCCCATACCACACACATTTTGCCCTACCAGTTTCATTACCCTCACTATCATATAGTTTCTCAAAGTGTAACCACACACTTGATCTAGCCCTCTTATTACTATGTGTATGAGTTATAGACTCAAAAAGATTACCTTCTGTTTGCATTTCATTTTCATTAACAGACCCAGTTACTTCACATGCAGATGTAGGAATGTTAGCTGGAGAAGAAATTGAATCAGCTGTTGTGGTTGGCATTGCAGCCTGTACTTGCTTTCCTGTAGTCCCTCTACCCCTGCTGCCTATGCCAATACCATTACCTCCCCTACCTCTTTGTTGCTTCACCATTTCCTATCAACACATATTAAGTTATTAATTACAGCCATACATATTAATATTATACATCACATTAGTATTAAATTAATCATAAACATTACAAATTATAGACATAAATTTGAAAGTAAATAACTCATATCATTAGTTCAAGTACATTTCATTATAGAAAGTTCAAGTACATAACTAATAATATAATAGATATACAAGAAGCCAATTAACTAAATAAAATAGTTAAGTAATTACAAAAAATACTACACACTTACATAGTCATAAATACTTTAATACTCAACAACAATAGCACAATTACAATGAGAAATAGTATAATATACAAACAACAAAATGAAGGAATCCTATGACCTTGATAGTTTATGTCTTGTGCTTGGAGCAACTTCATCATCATACCAATCAGAATATCAGTGTTGTTGTTGCCCATACTATTATATATGTTAACAATTTCAAAATCATCTATTGTTGGCTCCTAAAATTTAAAAAAACCACAACTATCACAATGGAAATATAGTTTACTGGGATTGGATGCAGACTCAGAAATCTTAACTAAAGCCTTCCTTCTACAATGGCAGAACTGATTTCTATACTTAATTGTATTCCCATTAATTGAACTGGCTACCCTATTAGAACTCGACCTCCTAGACCTTGATGAACTCGCTTCCATTTCAAATATGGATTTTAGATGCTATGTAATATTTTGGTTTGCAAATATAATATGCTTCCTTTAGTATTTATAAAGATAGAGATGTTTATTAGTTATACACAAACAGTAAGCCTGGCACTATCATTATATTTTTGATAGAAAATATTACCGTTGAAAAGTGAAAAGTTGTTATTAATTTATAACGGTCAAATTTGACTTATATTAAAAAATTAAATTTACAACCATAATACCTAATTTTAAAAAACACAAATCCTAATTTTGTAATCAATTACAGAAACCCCTAATTTATAGAATAGACAATCCTAATTTTTTAATCAATTACAGAAGCCCCCAATTTAAGAATAGAAAATCCTAATTCTTTAATCAATTATAGAAACTCCTAATTCAAGTATAGAAAACCCTAATTTTTTAATCAATTGCAGAAACCCTAAATTTACGAATAGATCAATTGCAAAAATCCTAAATTTGTGAATAGAAAACTCCAAATTTGTCATCAATTACAGAAACCCTCAATTAAATAATTGAAAACCCTAATTTATAATCAAAATGGTAAATCCCTAATTGAAGACATGAAAACCCTAATTTTTTGATCAATTGACAGAACCCCCAATTGAAAAATTAAAAACGTAATTATAAAATTTGAAACCCTAATTAATTTGAGAAATTGAAAGCCCCAAAATTAAAAGCCCCAAAATTAAAAGCCCTTATTTTAAAATCAAAACCCTTTCACATATTCATAGAAGCACACACAGAAACCACACATATCATACATATGTCACTATATCACACAAGTTCACAAAGTAAATAACTGACCTTTAATTAGCCTTCAAATCTATTTGTAGATCTTGATTTTTCTTAACTTCCTTTGATTTCTTCTCATCCTTCAAATCTCTAATGACAGTATTTGGAATGGAAATTAGGATTATAATGCTGACTATTGAGTGAAGAGAGAATAAAAGAGGAAGAATGAAAGGAATAGACCTGAGGGTGACAAATGACTGAGGATTTCTCTCTCTGACTGCGGAATGATGATGGAATTTAGGGTTAGGGTTACTGGATTACTAGAAACTCAGAAAGAAAAGAGAAGATCAGAAGAGAGAAGAGAGAAGAGAATAGAGTTCTCTCCTGGCTTGCGAGGCTGCAATGGAAGACAGCAGAGTCCAGACTCTAGGGAATGAGAGATTTTCTCTCTCTGGCGGCAGCTCAGTAAGATTAGGTTAACATTTTTTTTTTCTTTACTATGTCTATTTGTCTATAGCTCTCTCTCTATGCACCACATGCCCTACAGGGCCACACGGCCACACCCAGTCACCCACTTATATTATTATTATTATTATTATTATTATTATTATTATTATTATTATCGGTTCGGTGATCAGGTATTTAATATCGGTTCGAAATCGATTCGGTTTGGTTCGATTATCTAGTACGGGGTAGCTTCCATATCCGGTCCCGTACCATAATACTAGTTTCAGTTCAGTACAGTTCGGGTCTTTTTTGGGTATTCGGATATTTTTAATATATGGTTATTTTTGGTTTGGATAATCAATTCGGTTCGGGATTCCCGTGTCCCGTGCACACCCCTAATGATGACAATTTTGTTATTTGTTACAAAGTTGCCATTTCCAATCCTTAATTATTCTATTATTGTCTAATAATATTTTTAATCACTAATTTAGGTTCCTAACATTATCTTTATTCATTTTTCTATCCACTTTCTCCAAACTCGAATTTTAAAAATTATGAAAACCATGATTCGTTGGTTATGCACATAGCATACCGATTTCGCTTAGGTATTTTCTAAACTCAACTTCAACTTCATTTTTGAGTTTTATGACTTATAATATTGTCATATTTGCCTAAATTCTCTAAATAAAATGTAAAAATCTATTTTAGAGTCGGGATTTCTCAAATCACTCTAAATGCCTCGATTTTCCAAGCACGTATCCTTTTTAGGTCATTAGCTCCTAGCTTCCTATTTTCCTTCTTACACTCTCTATTTCATTTGTTTTTATATCAAATCCATCTCATTTAACATTATTCTAGTATTCTTTACCTTATTTCATATAATTATGAGCTGGATTGCTAAACCGATACCCGTTCAGTACTTTGATTTTTCACAATTGTCATCTACACTCTTTTGCTCTTAATCTAGTCACTTCTCTTGCAACGTCAACACTCCTAGTGAACTAAGAATCGGGGTGTTACAATATTTTCTTTATATTTTAATATAGATTAAGGAGAGAATAATTGAATATTTTTATATGATTGATTTAAAGAAATAGTTTGCTCAGTTTGTTTAATTGAATAACCAGTAGAAAAATTTAAAAAAAAAATAATTTTATAATTAGTACTAATATCCTATTTAGGAATTAACCAATTACACAAATCATTATCTATTTTAACTATATTTACCTTTTGACTGTTTATCTCATTTTCAAGACCTAAATTAAAATTATTAGAGTTAATAGATTTATTTTTTGAGAGAATATGTAATAATTTATTCATTGTTCTGTCTATGTTATTTTCTTTGTTTTTGTTTTGATTAGCAAGATCTTCTAGCAGGACCACCTATCTTTGGTTAACCAATACTTCTCAGACTAACCAAGATTTTTGAGGATCAGCTACTAATCTAACAGACTCAAAGTAAAATTTCTAGATTTAAACAAGTTGCAAAATTATAAATAAGATTCTTCAAGAAAATAATTTTACCATATAGCTAATAAACTTAATTTTTATCTTAGAAATTCAATATTCAGTATAATTAAATGAATATTTTATTTTGGATATTTAATATCATCTACTAAATAATTAATAGAATTATTTATTTGCAAATAACTTTTAAATAATTGTTGATGCCAAAATTCTAAATTTTCTGACTGAACTTGAAATTCTAATTTTAACTAACTTAAATAAAATTTACTTTGAAAATCATTTCTGTCTATGGTACCTGATTTCAATCAACTACTAGAACACAGTTAATTCTGAGTAGCATTAATAGCTCTACGTGACATTAGAATAATAATAGAAAAATCAAAAGGAGTTAAATTATTTGAATTAAAAATAGTAAGATTAAATGAATGAGCACTAGGCTCTGATACCAGTGTATGCTGGCGCCGGACCGTGACTGTGTCATACATATGCAGTGTTGTAATAATAAATGCAAATTGCATGATGATGATTAAAAATTATGCAAGAGATTAATATGCAAATAAAAATTATTAAATGAATGTAGATGCAAATAAATAATGAGATCAATTTAAAAACTTACTACTGGAATTCAGGAGAGTTGAACAGAGTTTTTGAGTAGGGATTAAAATTTTTTTTAAAAGGCGGTGAAGAAAATTAATTAAGAAAGCAAGGGAATAAATTAGAAGAAAAAAGTCTAATTTTATTACTTGCTCAAACGCTCGATGATTTCAATATGTACAGACTCTTTACAATTTGTATGTTACAAACTGAAATGAAAACGGAACACTACGTATATAGCTGCGCGCGTGCATGAAATCGAATTCATGCATGAACATAGCGCCTACTATGACCAAATTATGTATATGGATAGTTGAACTCTTGCTTGGTTTTGCCATGCATTACCACTTTACAACCTCAATTTGAATGTTACGTAGCAAATATTCAAATTGTAGAAAAAGACAAAATTAAACTATTAGTTTTTTTTTTTTTTTTAACATATAGTACAACTGGAAAAAAATACAAATGGTCTAATTTTATTCTATAAGCAGTCTGGATAAGTTTTGAATAATTAATTTGCACTTATCTTGACTAATGGTGATTATTAAAAATTATGCAGGAGATTAATATGCAGATACATTTATTAAATGAATGCAGATGCAGATAAATAATGAAATCAATTTAAAAACTTACTATTGGAATCAAAGAGAGTTGAAGTTTTTTATTAAGGAAAATTTTTTTAAAAAGTAGTGGAGAAAATTAATTAAGAGAATAGGGAAATTGATTAGAAGAAAGAAAGTCTAATTTTATTGCTTACTCAAACGCTGGATAATTTCAATATGTACAAACTCTTTAGAATTAATTTATTACAAACTAAAATGAAAATGGGATACTGTGTCCACAGCTGTACGCGTGAATGAAGCTGAATTTATGCATGAACACAGCACCTACTATGACTAAGTTATGTACAATGGCAAGTGGACTCTTGAATGTTTTGCCATGGGTTACAACTTTACAACCTCAATTTGAATGTTACATAGCAAACATTCAAATTGTAGAAAAAGGCAAAATCAGAAAAGACAATCAAAATATTAGTTTTTTACATGTTTGTCCTTGTGCACTAAGAAATGGGGTTGAATTGGTAGAAAATTAAAAATTAGATAGAAGGCGATAGGAGAAAAGAATAAACACAATCAATTTTAAAGTGGTTCAGGTGTTAACGAACCCTATGTCCACTCCTCAATCTCAATTGGGTGTTTTACTACTAATTGATACTTACAAAGGAGTTTTAAACTCACTCCAAACTTACAATATGTTTTAATGGCTAACACACAACCTTTATAAATGTTTCCCTTAGGCTCACACTTAAACCTATACAAGAGTTTTCTATTAACTCACTCTCAACCCAATACTATGTGTTTTCAATGTTAACACTCAACCCTTTGAGCTACCAATACTCTTACAACAACCAAATAATAACAATTAAAAGGTAAAAGCTTTGAGAATTAAAATTGCAAGAGTTTGGCTTAAATGAAGATTGTTAGATGATTATGAGGATCTTTGGAAGGGATATTTTTAACTTCTTCCCTCCAAATTCCCTTTACAAAGAGTTTCCAAAAAGGATCCTCACACTACAAAAATCCAGTAATTTTCCGACGGAAAAATCCGTCAGTAATAATACGGATTAAGAACGGAAACAATCCGTCGTTAAAATGATAGTCAGTAAATAATTAGTGACAAAAAAAATATTTCATCGGTAAATTTATCGATGGAATTCGGTCAGTATTTTATAGAAAGTGATCGGTAATTTTATTCGAAAAAAGATCGCAAATATTACTATTCCGTCAATGATCCATCACTAAAACTACAATCCGTCAATAATTTATCAGTAATCTGTCATTAAAATATAATTAAATATTATTTTCGGTTAATAATCCGTCAGTAATTTTCAGTCAAAAATAATATTTTAATATTACGGTCAGTAATCCATCAGTAAAGGAACTAAAATAATAATATTTTATGACAAAACGGTCAGTAATCCATCAATAATTTTTAGGCAAAAATAATATTTTAATAAGACAGTCAGTAATCTGTCAGTAAAATAATTATAAAAAATAATATTTTATAACTAAACAATTGGTAATCCATTAGTAAATTTTAGTAAAAAATAATATTTTAATTTTATGGTCAGTAATCCGTCAATAAAATGAACATAAAAAATATTATTTTATATAAAACAGTCGGTAATCCATCAGTAATATATTAAAAAAAATAATTTAATAATCTTTTCCGTTAGTAATCCGTTAGTAAATTCAAAAATAATTTTTAATAAATTTTGTATTATGTAATAAATTAATTTTGTATAATATATATTAATTAGAAAATTATAAATTAATATATAATGTGAATATAAAAATTTTTCATTCCATAAAACATAATATTATTTACAAAAAATGTAATATACTGTACATCATATAAATGTTACAAATAACTAAACTAAAAAAAAATAAAAAAAATAACTAATCATGCTCCTGAGCATCATTCTCCTCGTGGCCTTTGACATGATACTGGTCATGCTCTGGATCTACTATATACGCATCAGCAGCAGCAATAGAAGCATCTCCAGCTGAAGTGTGCTAATCAGAAGTAGTAGAAGCTAGTGGTGGAACAGGTGGAGGAGCAGCACCGCCAGCAAAATACCTGGAGAAGAACTGCTGCATCTGCAGCTTGACCTACTGGCAAACCTGCTCCTAGACTGTTTGTTGCATCTCCTCCCGCATCTGAGCTACTCGCCTATTGATCTCATATTGTATATGCTCAACTGTAGGCGGTGGTGGTGGTAGTGGAGCTGAGGAAGAACTGGCTTTGGGATGTCCAAATGAGCGAGCCATCGAACCCATCTCATAGACTCGACCCTTCTCCCGGCCCCCAACAGCTCTAAAATATAGCTCAAAATCATCTACTTGAGCTAGCTCAGTGGATCTGGGAGCCGGCTAGGACATCTGCTCTCGGAGGTTTCTGAGATCCTCCTGTTTTCAATATAATAGTAGTTAGCATTTAAAATTTTTAATGTACTTTAATAGGAAAATTGCTAATTAAAACTTACTTGAATCCTCTATGAGCACTGGTCAAAAAAGGTCTGTCGATCTTCCTTTCTCGTGTGGATGCAAATAAATATCTCCTAAGGAGTGGGGTCTCAACTAAGATCATTTCTCTGTTAAAAATTAAAAGTATCATCCCACATTCAGTAAATAAAAAAATTATGAAATTAATAACTTAAAAATAAATAAATTTTTAAAGTACGTACAATTTAATTACTTATTATAAAAAAATTCGACATCTTACCAATTTCTTGGCATGCTCTGTAGCAGGGATAGACCCTCTAGTATGCTTAGATAGTCCACTCACTGGACCGTCTTTTTCTAACTTTCTGTTCATGGATGCCTTCTGGGATAATTGTTTATGCTCCAAAGAATCCCAGTGTTTCTTCCAAGCATCCCATATCTCCTAAGGGATCCACATCTATCTCTTCCCCTTTTTCTTAACATCGTAGAGGAAGTTCTTGTACCGAATTGCAGCCTTCTTAAAAAAGAGTATCTTCACCATCTCTGATATAGCGAGATTCCAGTAAAAATACTTCTGCAAAAAAAATAAAAATACAAGTTAGTATATAAATAATAATTAATATATAAAATACAAAATTAATTTACTAATAATATGTATCTATTTAATACATATTACTAACAAAATATTATATTTTATTATATATTATTACAGTTTATTGTATATTATTATGTTTCTTGGATGGATTCAAATCAAGCATGAATTTCATATACTTGTTTATTTTACTATTCGTAATATAATATAGTATCTTCTACTAAAAATAAAAAATAAAAGAGTAGCATCACAAGGCACAATTATATATATGTGTGTGTGTGTGTATTTTTTGAAACTAAAATTATATATATGTAATGAAAACCCCATATTAAATATTAATATCAATTACCATAAAAAATATTAATATCAATTTGTTATAATTTATTAGGTAATTATAGTCGACATTTCCTTAATTTATAATAATATTATGAGCTAGTTTTATATATATATATATATATATATATATATATATATATATATAATAACAGAAGTTGAATGGGCTAAGATAGATTGTAATTCAATGGATTGAAATAGCAGCTATATATATTAGGGATAACTCTCCATTTTAACATATCTCATGAAATTGATATTGATGACAACTCTTTATTATGTATTATTTTTATATTTATTATTTTAGAATATATATATATATATATATATATATATATATATATATATATATATATATATATATATATATATATATATATATATATATATATATATAATTTTGAATTCTATATAATAAATTATTCATTACCTAAAACTCCTTCCAGTATAACTCCTTCATCTCTTAAGGCACTAATTTTCAACGCGTACCTTCAAGTCTCAGCTGGTTCTTAAATATCTTTTAAATCATATGTGTCCCATCTAGCGGATACATCCTGCAATTAAAAAACTTAAATGTTAGTTAAACGAAAAGTAAGATATTATAAATTAAAAATTACCTTAAGAAATATAGTACTTACACATCTCCCTGCAGTGTAAGATGTTGCCTAGACCTTAAATTTAAAAGCAAGACTGGTGGGGCAATGATAAAAGCTGAAGCAATGGTAGGAGCTGCTGTAGTGATAAGAGCTGCTGCAGAGGTAATGGCGGTAGGTGTAGAAAATAAAGGTTGGGTAGATGGAGAAATAGGCGAAGGTACAGTGGATGGAGCGGTAACAGAAGGAATAGTAAATGGAGAGATAACAGAAGGAATAGTAGACAGAGGGGTAACTGAAGGAATAGTAGATGGAGGGGTAATAGAAGGACTAGTAGATGGAGAGATAACTAAAGAAGGGACATGGAGGGGTAACAGAAGAAGACATAGTGGATAGAAGGGAAATGGAAGAAGGAATAATGAAAGGTGATGAAAGTATAGGGCTGGTGGATGAAGTAGTAAACATACGAGGAGGAGTAGATAAAGGGATCTGTATAATAACGGTCAAAACGGTGAATGTAGGTGGTGTAAAAGGCAAGAAAGATGGTAAAAAAGAAAGGGTAGTGGGAAGATCACTAGTGGTAACAGGCCCTCCCCGTGAGCAACGCCGTTTTCGGGATGTCGATGTGCTACTACCAGGAGTATCTCTAGGAGTCGGTACACATCTCGGAGTTGACATCTATATATTTAGTAAAGTTTAATAAATTCATTCATTATTTAATGTTACATAAAAAGTACATCCACACAAATAAAATACTAGAAAATTAATATGGCGTAATCATGGAATAATAATGTAAATATTAAAAAAATTTACAACACAAGTTAAAAATGACTTCATTGAAATATAATGTAACATTGTAAATGTAAAAATAATATTCTCTTACACAATTAGGAAAAATCCATACACAATCCCTAGGAAATAAGTACACAATACATATATTCAGAATCTATTTCTTTGAGCTCATCTTTGTCTATGTTTTCCTTAGATGTCTGAACATCTGAATCAAATTTGGATTCATCATCTATATCATTATCATCTTCGTCATCCATATCAACTAATGGCTCTTCAAGATCATTTAAAGTTGCAAGAGGCTCATCATCATTAACTTCGAGTATAGGCTCATCAACTTCGTTGCCTTGAAATGGTTCTTCAAATGTTGTATTTATTTCATTACCCTCCTTAATCTTTACAACTAATCTAGCTTTAATCTTGTATACTGCCCACCAATCCGCTTTATCTCATCGTAGACTCGGATAGGAAACATAATACACTTGACAAGCTTGTACTGCAAGTATAAATGGCTCATATTTATTGAATTACCGTCTATGGTTGACTTCAACATGATTATATTGCTCATAAACTTTCGTTCCCACATTTAGCATTGGATCAAACCATTCACACTTAAACAAAATAGTCCTCTTAATAGGAAGTGCAAGGTATTCCAATTCCATTAGATCTGTTAATCGACCATAATAGTCAAATGCGTTCTCACTGTAATTGGAACCCTTTATACATACCCCACTATTTATTGATGACCTACCCGAACTTCACTTTTCGGTATGGAACTTGTAACCATTCACGAAGTAAATTGGATAGGTCGTAACATATCGTAACAGACCCTTGGACAGATCATTAATGAATTGATTTGTTATTCTACTCGTAGGATCAGTGGCCTATGACAAAAATAAACATATCAATTTGATTGTATAGGATAGAAATTTAAGATTAATTTTTTAAGTAATGGTATTACATTATACTTACATATGAATGAAACCAGTGCGCAAATTCTATCTCTAATTTTTTGTATATATCAATTGTTGATATATTCAGCACAGTTTGCTTCAACATATCAATGTATAAGCTTCATTCATAAGGAAAATAATAAGTAAAATGGAAAGGAAACTATGCAAAATGATGAATGAGTTATTTTAATTAAGTTGTAACTTACTCGACGTATTTTGCAACTTTGGAGCAATTAAGAAGAATGTAGGATTAAGCCACCTTATATTCTTCGTCTATGACCAATCTTGTTTTAGGTCGACTAAATGGTCTCCTTGGATGAGTGAATATTGATAAAATACTAGGCGTATTTGCTCCTTCAAGCATTCCACCATCATCATTTTGAGCTACTCTCCTATGCCTTATATAGACATGGGGTTTGAAATAATAAGAGCAAAATAATAAAGCTTCTGTAACTAAGTATGCATTACAAATGGAGCCTTCAACTCTTGCTTTATTTTTGACATTATGTTTCAAATGTCCATTAAATCTACAGCAAGTAAATATCATATATTACGACATTTAAGTACAAATGAATGGATGTGATTGTAAATATTAAAATCAGCAAATATTTTACCTCTCAAATGGATACATCCATCAATATTGAACTGGACCCGCTATACGAGCTTCGTAAGTAAGATGTACTAGTAGATGCTCTATGGAGTGAAAGAAACTTGGAGGAAAAATGCATTCCAGTTTACATAAGATGAGTGGAATGGTATTTTAAAGCCTCGCCATGTCCTCTTCCCTAAGAAGTGTTAAACTGAGTTCTTTGAAAAATAAACTCAACTCTGTCAATGGTTGCTAGACATCCCTCGCCAAAATTTCACGGAACACAATAGGAAGCAAGCATTGCATAAAAATATGATAGTCATAGCTCTTCATCCCAAACAATCTTAGTTTAAGCATATCAACGCATCGACCCATATTAGATACATACCTATCAAGAAATTTTAGATCTTTCAACCATTCACATAAGACTTGTTTGGCCTGCTTATGGAACACATATTTTGCTTTCGGATATTTTTCGGACACTTCATCCATCTCTAACTCTTTGTAGAAATAGAACTGTTTTAAGTCCTGTCTGGATTTAGCATTATCTTTGGTTTTCCCTGGATGTCCATTACCGTGTTGAATATATTTTCAAACACATTCTTCTCAATATACAAGACATCCAAATTATGTCTGATTAGACTAGTCCTCCAATATGGTAAATCCCAAAATATACTTCATTTCTTCCATCCACATCCGCTTCGCTTTGCAATTTGAGCATTTACATCATTAGCTCCTACTTCGGTCACCCTCATCAACTTTAAACTAGTTATTTCTTGCACCAATTCAATTCCCAAACGTATAGGCAAAGTAGTTGCTCGAACAGCTCTATTTTTTATGAAAGCTGTTTTGTTCCGTCTAAAAGGATGATCAAGCGGAAAGAACTTGCGATGGCAATCAAACCACGATTGCTTTCCCCTTTTAGGAAGAGTGAAAGAATCTGTCAGTTCCTTGCAACATGGACATGCAAGTCTACCCTAAGTACTCTAACCAGACAACATACTGTATGCAAGAAAGTCACTCATAGTCCACATTAGAGCAGCTCACATCTAAAAATTCTACTTTATAGACACATCATATATTTCAACGCCTGTATCCCATAACCATACCAATTCTGTAATCAGAGGCTACAAAAATACATCCAACTTTTATTTTGGATTATTTGGTCCGAGAACTATTACATACAGGAACATGTACTCCTTCTTCATATACATCCCTGGAGGCAAATTATATGGCATCACTATAATTGGCCATGATGAGTATTGTTGTCTGGATTATCCAAAAAGTTGGAAGCCATCAATGCATAAGCCCAAACAAACATTGCAAATTTCAGAAGTGAAATTTGGATTCACCCAATTGAAATGCTTCCATGCTATAGAATCTGAACAGTGTCGCATCACCCCATCTTCCTCTGCATGTTCCGCATGCCACCTCATATGTTTTGTAGTTGCCTCAGAGGCATATAATCTCTACAACCTCGGAGTCAGAGGGAAGTAAAACATAATCTTATATGGAATATTTTTTTTTGATGGACATGCACCCCTACATCTTGGCTTATATCTTGGCCAATCACAAAAACTTACATGCAATTAGATTACTGTCTTCACCCCAATAAAGCATGCAATTGTTCTTGTAACAGTCAATTTTCTCAACTGGAAGGCCTAAACCTTGTATTAACTTCTTGGTGCTATAGAAACTATCAACCATTATGTTATCTACAGATAATGACTCGTTATACCATTGCAATATCTCATCATAACACCATTTAGATAGATGGTGTTCTGACTTGATATTCAGAAGTCATGCCACAGCAGATAATTTAAACTGTTTCTCATAGCCAGGCCATAATTCTTCATTGCCTCTAACATGTCATATAATTTATGAGCGGTCGGATTTGGAGCTTCCTCCATTCGATCCCAATCAAAATCCGACCCAACGGCATCCATTAACATATTATGGTATGTAGTTAGAGAACAACTATCCATATCTTCAATGCCTACTTCTACCGCGATTGAAGATCCAAACCCACTGACTTCACTATGCAAATACCATTCATAATACTCTTGTACAAAACCCTTCTTTAGAATGTGCAACTTGACAATATCTGGCTCAAGAAAATTTTGATTCTGACATTTTTTATGGTTACAAAGACATCAAATACTAGTCCCACTCATGCACTGTGGTTGAGATATCACAAATTGCATGAATTGGTCTAAACCCTCCAAGAATTTCATATTCAAATACCCATCAGTAAGTCTATAGTACATCTAATTCTTATCGGTCCTCATAATTATTCCCTATACATTTAACAGTATTAATTTATTTTTTATATCATACAAATAAAATTATATTTAAACTTATATGTTTGGTTATAATTTTAATTAAGTTCACAACATCTAATTCTATATCCTTATATCTCCCTCCCAATAAGGTAAGAACCTAACCCATTTAGAAACTCATTGCTGCATAACTGTTATTGTTACATTCGACACTCATACATCTGCTAAAATTTCGGTAGCATCTCCCTACAGTTCTCCTAGTGCACCACATTTGAAAAAATCCATATAATCAAGACATTATTTCAATGTGCACTAAGAGAACATGGTGGAAGATAGAACCAAAATTTCATACATTTGTATGAAATAAGAATATACATAGATAGTTACATAGACAATGAGATCTCTAAATTGCCCAATTTGGACAATTCGATATCCTCTCACCATCCAATGAGCAGGACATCAAACAGGATCTACGGCTAATCCTAAATATGTTAATCATTTTAATTAACAATATTTTTGGACATTTGATTGTAAAAGTCCAAAAATAAAATTAAAATCATTTAAATTCATTCAATAACAAGATGGTATAAATTCGCCATGCAAATAACAATTGCAACATCATAACATAAGAACATATAATCAAAATTAATAAAATAAATTCACAAGATAAATGCAAAACGTTGTTAAATATGATACAAATTCATAATTACATTATACTTTTTTCTATTTTTCTACCGTATCATAATTTTACACATATATATTATTTCTTAATAATAAAAATATTAATATTATATTAGATATTTTTTATATCATTTAGGAAAAAATTTAATTAAAATTCATCTTAATAATTTTAATTTTGAATATTCGAATTTTAATTATTTGTTAGCATTAATTAAGTTGTTCTGTATTATTATATTTTATAGATTATTTTTCTTTTAAGAGGATATTTATGAAAGGTGTGATTATCATCCACCTCTTGAGCCAAAACCGGTCCTCAATCCCCTGCCAAAAAATTACAACCCATATGAGAGGTGTGATTATCATCAAGGACCTAGGCACAAAACAGATGCGTGCAAGGTCCTTAGACACAAAATTCAGGACCTTATTGATTCCAATGACCTGATACCACCAAAAGCCCGACCCAATATCAACACCAACCCTTTACCCAACCACACAGTCAATACCATAAATAATCACAAGGGAGTTGACCCTGTCTCCTTGATTGGGTCAAATCCCGATTATTGCTATGTCCTGGACCTCACTAACCTAGTTGAGGAAATTGATGCCATCACCAGAAGTGGCAGAGTCATCCAGAACCAACCAAGCCCAAACACTCAACCTATTCAACCCATTCCTACACCTGTCAATAAATTGAAAGGGATTCTTGAACCAGATGAAGATCCCATTCTCAAACAACTCAAGAAAACACAAGCCAACATCTCAATTTGGAGTTTGATCTAGTCCTCATATCCTCACCGCCAAGCTCTTTGCAAGGCATTGATTCAGTGCCAGGCTCCAATTGATATCACACCAGAAAACCTTGTTACTTCTATTACCTCTGCTGCTAAAGGGATGTCCATCACTTTTGGAGAAACTGACATTCCAAAAGGAGACTCTAGCCACAATAATGTCCTTTACATTATAGTGGTAACTCGAGGAAAGACTGTGCTAATGGTTCTGATTGATAATGGTTTAGCCTTAAATGTATGCCCACTGAAGGTAGCAGGTTGCTTAGGACTAGAGGTTACTGATTTTACCCCTTCAGATCAGATAGTAAGGGCGTATGACAATACCAAAAGGGAAGTCCTCATGGTGGCTATCATAGATGCGACTATTGGGCTGACATCTTTCACCATTCCTTTTCAAGTGATTGATGTACCTTCATGTTTTAACCTATTACTTGGAAGTCCCTGGATCCATCAAGCAAAGGCTATCCCTTCCTCCCTACACCAGAAAGTCAAGTCCCCTTTCAGAAATGGGGTCATGACTGTTAAAGGGGACATACGTGGAAGACCAGACATCCTAAGCTCTGTTCCCATTCTTGAGATTCAACCTGAGCTATCCACTTATCCACTCTTTGGTTTCTCCTTCATTCAATACATTGAGGGTGAAGAGGGTAAAGAATTCATTCCATTTGATTTTGACCCCTTCAAGAATATTGTTGTTGCTAACATGCTCCGCAAAATGAATTACTTTCCTGGTTTAGGTTTGGGAAGGAGCCAACAGGGCTTGAAGTCTTTCTTGGACTATCCAGTCGCAATGTCACCATTTGGGCTAGGATATGAGCCCACTGATGAAGATCTTGCAGAAATGGAAATCAGGCTAAAGAAAGAACAGTTGCCCTAAAAGAGGTGAGGTTTATGACTGACCCATGCACCCTTGCTTCAAGACTCTAAATGGCTATTTTGTAAAGGAAGGCGACATAGTTCCTTACTGTAACTTTCCTGAGCCTTGGGTTTGCCCTATTACTAGAAAACTAATCCTTGGGTTTGAAATCTTTTTAATGTCAGGCTCAAGATAAAAGACTGCGAACCAATCTATATGCTTAGTCAAGATTGGAAAGAGAACATGGAGGCTAGTCTTTTTGATGAAATGTTCATGCTCAATGTTGAGGAGGAGAAAACTAACCCTTCCACCTTAATCCAACCCACCGAGACCGAGCTGCAAAATTGGTCCTTTGAGAAAAGCCTCTTTTATCCTTCTGAACCAAAATCTGTACCAGAGTCCCAATCCGAATGAGACAGACTCATCTTCTGAATCTGAGTCTGTCTCTTCTATTTCTTCTATTGATTATGATGTAACTGACCTTGAGGGTTTAACTTTTCAGTTTGATGTAAATTGGGACATATCCCCATTTTAATTCAATAAAAAGTCTACTCTTTCCTCTTACGACCCTGTGTCTCCATTTGTCTTTGATGTTCCAACTTTTAAATCTGACTTAAATGAGACATCAAGTAAAAATGAAATAAATGAAATAAAAGATGACACAATTAAAGAGCCCATTAATGCTGGCACTCATGACATACCAAAAATTACATTCATTGCATCTGCATGCATAAACAAGGATCATATTGAAAAGATGATCAAAGAATTTCAAGATTGTTTTGTATGGCAACTGAAAGACATGACAGAGTTGGATCCAAGCATAGCAGTTCATAAAATCTTAGTTTACCCATGAGCTAAGCCCATTAAACAGAAATTGAGAAGACTTAAGGCAGAATGGTCTATACCAATTAAAGAAGAAATTACCAAGCTACTAGACCACAACTTCATTGAGACCATTAACTATCCATCCTAGCTTGCTAACATTGTGCCGGTTCCCAAGAAAGATGGTAAAGTCAAAATGTGTGTGGATTACAAGGATCTAAATAAAGCCTGTCCTAAGGATGATTTTCCCTTACCTCACATTGATCTATTGGTAGACCGCATGGCAGGTTTTAAATTGCTTTCCTCAATCGACCTGGTTGCAAGGTATAATCAGATAATGGTTCATCCTCCTAATAAAGAGAAGACAACATTTATTACTGAATGGGGCACGTATTGCTACCGGGTTATGCCATTTGGGCTTAAAAATGCTGGGGCAACATACCAGAGGATGGCAATTACCATTTTCTATGACATGATGCATAAAGAGATTGAAGTTTATGTAGATGACATGGTAATAAAAGGCACCACTGCCGAAGAACATTCAGAGGCACTAAAGCGACTTTTCCTTAGACTTTGCCAGTACAATCTCAAGCTCAATCTCGCCAAATGTGTCTTCGGAGCCTCATCTAGAGTATTCCTAGGCCACATGGTCAGCAAGAAGGGTATAGAAATAGACCCTGCTAAATTAAAGGCAATTCTAGAAATGCCAACTCCAAAAATAGAAAAGGAGATCAGAGGTTTCCTTGGATGGCTACAATACATTAGTTGATTCATCAATCAGTTGGCTAATGTATGTGGGCCTATCTTCAAGCTACTCAGAAAAGGAGCCTCCAAGCAATGGAATGATGACTATCAGAAAGCTTTTGACCAGATCAAGCAATACTTATTAAACCCACCGATACTACAGCCACCAACATTTGGAAAGCCTTTGTTACTTTATCTATCAATAACAGATGAAGCAATGGGGGCAATGCTTACCCAAAATGCTCCTGACTGCAACAAGGAAAATGCCATCTATTACTTGAGCAAAAGGATGTTATCGCATGAGCTCAAGTACAGTTTTACAAAAAAGCTATGTCTTGCTTTGGTATGGGTTTGCCACAAGCTGCAACACTATATTTGCTCTTTTACAACTCATGTTCTTGCTAACAAGGGCCTTTTGAAATTCCTTATAGAGAAGCCGGTTCTTGATAGTAAGATGGCAAGGTGGATGGCTGTATTAGCTGCATATGATCTAAAATATGTACAATGAAAGGCAGTTAAGGGCAGCATAATGGCTAATCAATTAGCTGCAGCTCCAGTAGATGATCATTGGGTTAAACCTGAATTTCCTAATGAAGATATCCTGACAATTGACGGTGAAGTTTGGAAGCTTTATTTTGATGGGGCATCTAACAACAAAGGATATGGTGCTGGCCTTGTGTTCATTACACCAAGTGGGGAAAAACTACCCATAGCCATCAAACTAAATTTTGAGGTAACAAATAATGAAGCAGAGTATGAGGCATGCATCTGCGGTCTTAAGACAGCAATAAGGCTCAGAATCAAATGCCTTGTGATTTATGGGGATTCAAATCTGATATTTTCTAAGCCTTAGGGAAGTGGAAGATCAGAGAAAAGCGTTTGGTTCCTTACCATAAACACCTAAATGAACTAGCAGCCAATTTCTATGAACTGTCTTTCCATTATCTTCCATGGATGAAGAACAGATTTGCTGATGCTTTGGCAACACTTGCCTCAATGCTTGATATAAGCGACGGCTTCATAATCAAACCTGTTACCATTGAAGTTAAGCATGAGCCAGGTTGCATAGCTCATTATTTGAATATTCAAACGGTTGATAGCAAACCATGGTTTTGGGATATCTTCAATTACATCAAGAATGGACTCTATCCTAAAAGGGCCTATAAAACAAAAAAGAGGACTTTAAGACAATTGTTCAAGAGTTTCATTCCAAATGGGAAAGTACTCTATAAACGGGTTTGGGATAACATCCATCTAAGATGTGTCACTAAAACAGAAGCCCAACAGATCATGGAATAGATGCATGGTGGTAACGAAGGTCCACACATGAACGAAATTGCTCTAACCTGCAAGATCATGAATCAAGGTTACTTCTAGCTTACTATGAATCAAGATTATGCAAGATATGTTTAGAAGTGCCATAAGTGTCAGATCTATGCCAAACTTCAGAAGAAACCTCCTGTACCTTTATCTCCTATCACCACGCCTTGGCCATTTGCAACCTGGGGCCTGAACGTCATTGGCAAGATAAGTCTTCTGGCAAACATGAGTTCATTCTGGTGGCTATTGATTATTTCTCCAAATAGGTTGAAGCTATACCTTACCAGATATTGGATTCCAAACGAGTAGCCCAGTTTATTCGTACCAACATCCTTTATAGGTATGGGGTCCTTTTTGAGATCATCACTGATAATGGATCTCACTTCCAAAAGGAGGTTACTCAACTATTAAAGAAGGAGAAAATTCAACACCACAAGTCTTCTTCATACAGACCTCAAATAAATGGCACAGTTGAAACCGCAAATAAGACTCTTAAGAATATACTTCATAAGATGGCTGACAACCATAAGGATTGGCACCTACATTTGCCATATGCCTTATGAGGATATAGAACAACAGTACATACTCCAACCGGTGCTACACCTTACTTTTTGGTGTATGGGATGGAAGCCATCCTACCAATCAATGTAGAAGTCAAGTCAGCTCGCATTCTGAGGGAGAGTCAGTTGGACGAAGTGGAATAGGTGAAAGGCTACCATAACCAACTTCTAGACATCGATGAAAAGAGAATGGATGCCTTATATCATATGCAATGTTATCAACAGAAACTGGCTAGGCATTTCGATAAGAGACTTAGGGACAGAGGATTACAAAAGGGTCACCTTGTCTTGAAAGAAATAAGGGCACCTGTTCATGATCCAAAGGGAAAATTCAGACCTAACTGGAGTGGTCTATTTGTGATCAAGAAGATCTTATTTGGTGGAGTAGCAATCTTGACAGACTTGGATGGCATAGAATTTGCTAGCCTATGCAATCTAGATCAACTCAAGAGATACTTTACATAAGCATCCTTGTGATTCATGCATAGCATTTGCAATCATTGTGAAATCATGCTCAGCATTCACATTTTTCCTCAAAGTCAGAACTATGTGGACCTGATTCTCCATAAAGAGGAAAAAGAATAAAAATCATGAATTATTGTAAGGAGATACGTAGGCAGTCCTTGCGGGTTCAGTCTAATTCATCAATAAAATTTTCATTTCACATTCACTCGGCTCTTAATTATGTCACAAAAATACATACAGGAAAAAATGAAAACAAGCTCACTAAGTTAAAAACCCGAAAGGGCAGCTTGGGCAAAAGTTAGAGCAACAAGAGAAATAAACAAAAAATGATGTCTTATTTGTCTCGTTTAAATTTTTAGAACATCAAAAGAAAATAAAGACATAATCAAAATTTGTCCTAAGCTAAAACATTAATCATGCTCTTGCTCTATCTCCTTAAGTATAGCAGCCCTTCTAGCCTTCTTTGATTTCCATGAGTTGGCTATCCACCAATCAATATATTGCAAGGATTTACCGCCTTGGTCAACAAGGCGAACAACATGAAAACCCTTTACCCATCCATTTCTGACAGCTGAAGCAATGATCTCAGTAATTAGAATAGATTCAAACAGAGCACCATCTAGGGGCACACCTTGACTATGTCCCATTTGGCGCATAACCCTAGTAGCTTGGTAAAATGTCACCATCCTCAATCCTAGCAGGTAGACCATCTTGTAGCCAAAGCTCATGGTCATGAAACTTCTGATCTTGTACCATTCACACCTCCATAGTAGGTCATCAGAATCTAGCTCCATCAACCATTTTGTCCACTCTTTCTCTGAATTTCATTTAATAACAATGGTCCAGGTCCTATACCAAGAAGCAGAATAATCCACCTTAGTGGAGGGTCCCACTATCTGGAGATGGTCTCTCAGCCAAATCTGAAAAGTGCAAAAAAGATAAGTATAAGAAAACACAGAAAGTAGTTGAAATGAAATTCAGAAGCCAGAATTCAACCTGAAGACTAATAAGGATGATTGACCATGGCCCATCAAAAGTGCAAGACCTGTCCAAACTCATGATGGTCTCAGCCAACACTGTAGCTGTAATAGATCTCCCTTCCACCATTTATGGAGTCAGCTCAGTGACTCTAGCATCCCCCCAACCAGTAGGGCTTACAAAAATATATCTGGCAGTCAGACAGAAGGATAGAGCCCGCATCCTCAAATGAAACCACCCATCATCTTCAAAATCCTTAGGGTAATGGAATTCTGCTATCACAGCAGTCAGATCTACCCAATCATCCACTACCATAGGACTAGCAACCTCCGTACTCAAGTCAAAAAGTCCCCTAAAAGAGTTGAAATATCCTACTTTCTCAACAGGAGTAGCCACCATAGCTTCTGGATCAAATTCGAACAGCACAGAAAACTCCTCGAACATAGGACATATCTCCTCCATAGATGTCCCAAATCTGAAGACATGGGCAGTCGGATCCCAAAAGCGCATGCATGCTCACAGAAATTCCTAATCAATTTTTATGCCTCTTAAAGTGGGCATAGCGCTTATCCCATACTTTCCCAGGTTAATTCTCTCCACTTTGGTAAGGTTCTTGCACCATAAGAACATTGCATGGCTAAAATAAGGCTCCATTGTGAGGAATAAAAATAATAAAATTGATGGAAAGCAAAAATATGATCAAAAATGACTTTTGAAGGCTTAAAAATCAATGGTACAGATTGGGAAATGGACAAAATCTGCTTAAATAGGCAAAATTCTGCCTGCCAGATCCGCTACTGACAGCACGCTGGTCATGCCGCTCAGGACGGCGGCACGCCAGTCGTGCCACCCTGCCATCTTGTGCCTCCTCCTTCCATTTGTCCTCCAATAGTTTTTACCATGATTTCTCAAAATTTTAGGCTTAAAATAATTCATTTTTCTCAAAATCGGAGCATAAATGAAAGAAAAACGTAAGGAATAGCCTAATGGAATCCTATTCAGTCGAATATCTGCATCCATACCATACACCCATTTCATTCAAAACATGCATAAGTCATACATATCATACATCCAAGATGTCACGTAAACATAAATAATGCATATATCCAAAATATCATGCATACATCCAAAAGGGTGCATCATCCTCAGTACATGTATACATAAAAAGCAAAAGCTGACAAAACAGGTCGCCAACGAACACGCCTGGGTCTGTGATGTCCTTGCCTAGACATCTCATCCTCGTGACTATCCTTTGACAAATCCCTGTCATGCAAAAAGGAGCTCAAAGCAAATGCATATCGGCCCAAGAGATTGTAGTGATAGTGAACGAACTCCATGGGAACCTAGAGAAGAAAGGAAAATATATTAAAATCATTACAAGATAGAGAAAGGGCTAAAAGTACTAGCTATGCAAAAAAAAATTTACCTCTTTAACAGTCTCAGGAATAGTAGGGAAGAAGGCTGGTCGATCATCAGAAAAATGGTAACATCGTGATCGGCCATCATAAGAAACATAATCAAGATGAGATGGCAAACAGATAAGACCAGCAGGTAAGGGAACCAGATCAGTCGGACCTACCACTGAAGCATCTAGAGTTGGGGCTGGAGTTGAGCCACTAGCCCCTGAAGGACCAATCCAGAAGGATCAGCTATAAAACCTGAGGGGCCAGCCATAACACCTGAAGGTCCAACCCTAGGACCCATGCTGCCAACCAAAATGGTATTGCCGGCCCGTGGAGAGATGAAACTCCCAGCTCTAGAGAGAGGACCTCGGGAAGTCGCTAAGCTAGATCCCCAATGTGATGGTCCTCACAATTTGTCCAAGGGAGGTTAGCCCCGCATCAAGGATGTCTCGCATAACTCATCATAGTCCATGTCAAGCAACAGGTAATCCAAATAGGAAACTCTGGCAACCCAACCATCCTCTCCGAAGATAGCCAGCCCATACTTCATGTTTGCCAGAGGGGGCTGTGGCACAACTCTCTGTCCTCCTGTAACTTGTGCCTTCACTCTTTTTCCCAAGTAGAACATCCTCAAAGACTCACAACAGAGCAAGAGACAATAAGAGGACAAGTCCATGCTAGGCCTGATCCGATCAGGAATCCATTCTACGAACCTAGTAAATGGCAACCATCTCACCTGCAAACAGATTGTAATATAAGCAGTAGAAAATAAACAATAAGATTCAAGTTAAGATCAACAAAGAAGTACCTAGTCTACAGTCAAAGTAGCAAAGATCTGTCTGCAATGATCAAATGACAGCGCCATGAAGGAATTCCTATTGGACGCCCTCCAAAGATGTCCATAGGGGGTCAATAGCAGTAGGCTCTCTCAGTGGTGGAGCAAGCATCAGAAAGTGCTCATAAGCCTAGTACTGTAGGAAACAAAATTTTGTTAGTCACTAGGTAGAGATCAAAAAATAGAATACCAGAGTATAATACTCTCCTCGAGCACAATGGAGGTACCACCATGGCCGCAAAGTGTGCCACGGGAAATGCTGCACAGCTCCTGGTACATAGCACAAAGGGCTGCACCTCCCCAGTTAAACTCGCCGGTCTCATCTAGATTCTCCAATGATCACAGGACATTTAAATTAATGGTGTCCTTGTTGTTATGCAGAAAGGTACAGCTCAAGATAATCAAGGTGCAAAGTCTAGCACCCTGATCAATACCATACTGACTTGGAGTCTTACCCATGGTCATCAAGGCCTAATGAAGCCAGGAACGTGGGACATTAAGGTTCCCACGAGGGGGATCAGCCCCAATCAGAGCGGTCATCTCTATAGAAGAGCGCTCAATCCATGAAGAATAAAACTCGAGAGGATGAGATCTGAAATGCATACCAATAAGCATGCTCCACTAGAGGGAAGTGACTGTTATCTCACCACAAGAAAGGTGGAATGTGTTGGTAGTATCCCACCAGTGCTCTGCTAGTGCCCGGACCACAATAGTATTAACCGGCTGCTTGATGTCCAGCTCCAACCACCCGAGCAAGCCAGATGGCTCGAGGCGCAGAAAGATAGCCTCTCGATTACTCAGATAAAGGCAGACTAGCTCTATGACACTATGGCCTCTCCTAGGCCTCAACTGTACTCTCTATAATTTTTTGTAAAAAAAAAAAAAGAAAAAAAATTATTATTGTTAATTATCGAAATTCTTACTGACTATGCAGGGAAAGGAAAGCATACCTGAAGAGATCCAGTCTAACTGACGTGGTGATCTGGCTCCTTCTGAGCACCCATTGTTGGCTTATTGAAGGCTTCCATTGAGAGAGTAAAAAAGAGAGAGAAAAGATATTTAGAGAGAAAAGTGAAAAATAGAGAGAGAGAGAGAAGAGAGAGAGTGAAAATGAGTTTATGAAGAATGTAAAGGAATGAAGTTTTATATAGGAGTAGAGGTGGGCCTCCCCCTCATAACATCTTTTAACTTTTTTGATTCGCAGGTCCAGTTCACGTAGTTTTGCAATAATAGGCTCATTTTAAATCATAATCCAGTTCCATCTAAAGCAGTGAATCCGCATGATTTTTATCCATCTCCCAAAATGGACGAGATCTCGATCAGAGTTCAGAATCTCCTGGAATTACAAAAAAATTAAAAATTTAAAAATAGCTTAAAAATTGGAAAATAGTCCAAACAGAGTCAGAATAGCCAGAAATCAGACATGAAGCTCTTGCATAACTCCCAATACTAAAAGGGATAATCAGAATGCTCAGAATGACATTCGAGGCCTTCTGGTTCACACTTATCAGATTTGGCCTCTTTCTGGTCAAATCAGATAAGGGGGCATCTGTGAACTCTTAAAATTACACCTCCAGTCGACCGTCTTTCAATTACAAACCCACAGGATTAAACCGAGCTCAAATCAAAACTAAAACAAATTCGAAATGGATGAAAAAGCAGGAAACAGGTCAAACCAGCAGGTCAGCGCACGAGAGGCGCGTCGCCTCTCTAGGCGGCATGCCTTTTGTGCTGCCTTAAGGCGGCACGAATCTCATGCTAACAATAAGACAGCACAAAACTCATGCCAGTGGTAAGGCGGCACGTTGAACGGCATCGGCAACATGCTAACGCCGCCATCCGTACTACCAGTACCCCGCTCAACAGCTCTATAAATAGGGCCTCATTCAAGTTCATTTCACACACATTCCAAGGCAAAAATTCTCTCTAATACTGATCTACTTATTGCTTTTTAGATTCAGATTCCAAGTCTTTTGAATTTAAGGTGGAGTTGAGATCCGGAACAAGGCTCGTTCCATTTATCTGAAAATCAAGGAAAGCAAAGGTATAATCCCTTTTCCATTTTCAAAATTCTAAATTCAAATCTAGAATTCTCTTTAGGTCTAAAACAGAGAAGATCTAAAATTTATTAATTTAAGATTCAAAATTAAATTAACAAGCAAACCAACACCTTTTTTAGAATCCTTCCTTCGCAAGAAGGAAGAACTGCGTGGGTTTGATTCCTATTCAATGGGATACGCAGGCTACCATTCTGAAGGGCATCAACTCCAAAATCTTTTAATCAATATTTTTTTCTTTTTATTTTAATTTATTTATATCAATCTTTTATTTATGATATTATATTACTTTAGTTAGGGAATGTGTGTTTTTCCTAGTACCCATAAGAGCTAGAGGAAAGATCCTCTTTATTTCAATTGTTTTGATATTGTAATAATTAAGTAGGATTTATCTTGCCTATTTATTTACAATTGTCACCCCATCTCATTATATATACATATCTGTTACATTCATCTTTATATTCCTATTCATGCATACATGAAAATTCCTTTTTTAAGAGTTATTTTGCAATTTAGCTGAACTAAAGAAAAATACATTTTTTCTCAATTGTGTAATTACCAAAACCTGATCCCTGAGCCCTCCTTGGTCACTCACGGATTGGTGCATTTTCCATTGGAATAAAATCAAATCATTGTTGGAGTCAATTAATTTGGGTTTTCTTTAATTTTCCCAATTAAAATAAGTAAATTGAAGTGGCAATTCATTTTTCAACTTTCAAGATACAAAAATCAATTTTCTAAACTCACAGTGAGTTCCAATCGTGGAGTTTCTACCGAAGAACATTTCAATTCCTTAGCGGATCAGACCGGTACTAGGGCAAGGCCTCACAGATATATCTCTCTTTTTTTTTTTATTGTGAAACATTCATAGTAGTTCATATATCTTTTGTGATGAATTGGAGCTTAACTTATTTTATTTAAGTAAAAAGTGGCCATAGGCCAACTTGTTTATATTTTAGCCGTGAGTACAACTTTACACATGCCATTATATATGTATAGTGCTTCTACAAGTGACAGATATTTGAATGGCCATGGGATTGGCATTGTAATTATTGATAGTGGCTAGAGGCCACCTTGTTATGATTTTTAGATGTGGAATAGGCTTTATACATGTCACTATATATATATATATATACTGCTTCATACAGGTGACAGGTACTTGAATGGCCGTAGGATCAGCCTTATGACTAATTTTCTTCATGTGTTTGCCTCATTTCCCACATAGTGGGAAAATACTTCTTGAGATACTTGTCATTAATGAATCTTTTGTGAGGATCTCCTTGCAAGCTTGATAACCAATATGTATTTCCATCCAACACCTTGTGTACTTTAAAGGGACCTTCCCAATTAAGAGACCATTTCCCAAATTCTCTATCCTTTACACCCATAGGTAAGCTAAGTTTCCAAACCATCTCACCTTCTTGGAAAGTCTTCTTCTTAATTCTTCTATTGTAAGCCCTAGAGACTTTCTTCTTATGTATCACCATATGATTGAAAGCTTGCATCCTTCCTTCTTCCAGATCTTCTGGCGCTATCATCATAGCTTGGTGGTAATCATCCAAAGCAAAACCATGTTATTTGGCCACTCTTAATAAAGGAACTACTACCTCCATTAGAAGGACAGCATCATGACCATAGGTAGGAGAAAATGGACTTACACTAATGGAGCTTCTTTTTGATGTTCTGTAGGCCCATAAAGTCTATGATAATAGTCTATGCTAGTCTCTAGGATTGTCTTCAATCATTTTCTCCAGGATATTGATTAACACTTTATTTGAAGCTTCAGCTTGCCCATTTGCTTGAGGGTAGTAGGGTGTTGAATTGATTAGCTTGATGCCATAGTCTTCTGCAAAGTCTTTCATTTCTTCCCCTGTGAATATGGTACCTTGGTCTGTAATGATAGACTGTGGGATACCAAATCTGTGAATGATGAACTCTTTTACAAACTGTATGACATCTTTCTGCTCCATCTTCTTCATAGGTACAGCCTCCACCCACTTGGTAAAATAGTCTATTGCCACGATAAGAAGCTGTGCCTCTTTGATGAAGCTAGATAGATTTTGCCAATCAAGTTAATAGCCTAACTCCTGAAAGGCCAAGGCTTGATCACAGGATGTAATTCATCTGCAGGCAGTCTCTGGATCCTTCCATACTTTTGACACTATTTGCATCCTTTTGTATAACTTATACAGTCTTTGAGGATGGTTGGCCAAAAATAGCCATGCCTCCTGATTAACCACCTCATTTTAATTCTTGCTTGGTGTGCTCTATAGATTCCTTCATGCACCTACTTCATCACCTCCATAGCCTCTGGAAATCTCAAGCATTTTAACGGCAGTCCATCAAATCCCTTTCGATACAACTCCTCTTCTATTAGCATATAGTTTAAAGCTTAAACCTTGAGTCTGTAATGAACCTTTATGGACAAATTACTCAAGTAATTCTTAAAGGGCTACCTCCAGTCTCCAAAGATGTTAACATTTGTATTGAAGGTGCCAATTAGAATTCCTCTTTCCAATATGGAAGGATGACTCCGTTTCTTGATGAGGACTATCTTGTGGGTAAGTTCTTCTATCATCTTCATACTAGAGGCTATTTGAGCTAGCTCATTAGCCTCCCAATTTGACTCTCTTAGTACATGTAGGAATGATGTAATTATGAAATTTTCTAGTAACTGAACTGCTACTGTATAGTAAGGTGCTAAGGCAAGGCTACTACATTTATATTCTCCATTGAGCTGTCTCAATACCAACTATGAGTCTCCCATCACCAATATCTCCTTGGCCCCTAGCTCTCTCAAAACCTCTAGCCCAATAATCAATGCCTTATGCTCTGCTTAGTTATTAGTGCATTCAAAGTCCAAGTTGAATGAGATGGTAGTCTTAGCCCCTAAAGGGGATATGACTATCCCAACACCTACAGCTTCTTCAGTTTTTGAGCCATCAAACTTTAGCACCCAAGATTTCTTCTTAACTCTATAGACTAGTATGTCCATCTCGTCTTTCCCTTTTATCTATATATCTCAGGTGGTCTGCTAAAAAGTCTGCTAATGCTTGGCCTTTTACTGTGACTTCTGAGGGAAGTAAATCAAGGAAAATTCAGCTAAGGCCAATGCCCACTTTCCAATATGCCCAATGATGAGGGGCCAGTTCAGCATGTACTTAACTAAATTTGTCTGAGAGACTACATACACCCTTGATTTGATCAAATAATGACGAAGTTTAGTGCATGCAAAATATAAAGCTAAGCACATTTTTTCCATATATGAGTAGCATACCTCTGTCGAAGTAAGGAATCAACTAAAATAGTAAATTGCTTGTTCCTGACTTGTAGTATTATTCTGTGATAGGAGGTAACCAATGGAGTCCTCAGAAGCAGAGAGATACAACTTCAAGGGGACTCCAGCCCTTGGGGGCATCAAGACTGGGGGATTACTACGATACTTCTTGATTTTTTCAAATGCCTCCTAGTGGAGATCTTCCCAAAGAAACTCTCCTTTAGAGTTTAGCTTGAGTAGCTTAAAAAAGATCTTAGACTTCCCAGCTAAGTTAGAGATAAATCTCCTAAGATAATTCATCCAGCCGATGAGCCTCTGTAACTCTTTCTTATTTTTAGGAGGTTAAGATTCCATAATTTCCCTCGCCTTATTTTTATCTACCTCAACTCCTCTTTGATGTACTAGGAAACCCATGAAGTTCCCAGTCCAAACCCCAAAAGCGCACTTAAAGGGATTTAACTTCAGTTGGTGATCTCTCATCTGTTGGAAGCCCTTCCTCAAATGCTCCACGTGGTCCTCAACTTTTTTAGACTTCACAACTATATCATCCGCATAGACCTCCATAGACTTTCCAAGCATATCATGAAAGATTGCATTCATGGCTTGTTAGTAAGTATCACCTGCATTTTTAAGTCCAAAGGGCATGACTAGCCACTTAAAAGTTCTAATGGAGCCAAGACATCAAAAACGCATCTTGGGTATATCCTTTTGAGCTATGAATATTCTATTGTAGCCTGAAAATCCATCCATGAAGGATAGTAACTCGTGCTTGACCACAGCATCAATGAGCATATTGGCAACTGGCATGACATAGATGTTTATTAAGGTGGCAGCATTTAAGTCTCTAAAGTCTATGCAAACTCTGAGCTTCCCATTTTTCTTAACCAAAGGAACAACAATGGAAAGCCACTCAGCATATTTGGTAAGTCTTATAAACCTAGCTTTGAGTAGTTTCTTAATTTCTTCCTTCACTTTAAGCTCTACATCCTTTGAAATCTGCTTAGGGGGTTGACGGTAAGGATGATAATCTGGCTTAATAGGCAATCGGTGCTCCACTACCTTCCTATATAATCCAGGCATTTCATCATACTCCCAAGCAAAACAGTCTTTAAACTCTTATAACAACTCAATGATCTTCTTTTTTAATGTAGGCTGGAGTAGGCCACTAATGTAGGTGACTCTGGGCTACTCAAGAGTCCCGAGGTTGACTTCCTCCAAAGGGTCTTGGACTTTAGTCATAGCATCATCTAGCTTAGGTGGAGCATTTTTCAACTCATGTAACTGGATCTCCTCTACATCTTCCTTGGGTTGTTCTGTTTCAAAGATCACTTCAGCACTAGTAGTCTCCTAAATTTCTTCCATTAGTAGCCTATCCAAAACTTGCTGCACTTATGCTTTTAAAAATGCGACTGTAGCTACTGCCTTCTCTTCTTGAGTGAACTCAATCATCAACCTCCTCTATGATAGGTTGAGTGATCGGCCTCCTATAATAAGGCATGATCACAGACTTTTGGATGAGATTCCTTGCTTGTTGTTGGCAATCCTCTCTACTTGTCATTGTAAGAGCTTTTGGTCTGCCATATTTACTCTTGCCTTTGAATTGAATAGGACCAAAGCTTCCATCATAGAATCTTGCATCTATTACATTTGTGTAGACCTTAAAAGGCTTTCCATCAGCCCATACTATTTCCACCTCATCCCCTTTCTAGAATAAGAGGAATTGGTGAAGTGAAGATGGCATACACCAATTGGCATGAATCCAATCTCTTCTCAACAGAGTATGGTAGTTGGCAGTGGAGTTTACCACAAAGAAAACTATGAGGAAGTCTTGCTCCTAACTTGAATTTCCTAAGACTCCTAGAGTCTTTATGACTTCTCCATTAAGTGTTGAGATAAACACATCCATAGCTATAAGATCATTCTCAATTTTGCCCAACTCTAAAGCCATGCTCAATGGAATGATGTTAATAGCAAATCCATTGTCTACTAGTACCCTGGAGGTTGGCCTCCCATTGAGGTGAGCTTTGATGTATAATGGCTTAATGTGTTTTGTCATTTTTTCTGCAAGCTTCTCAAAGACAACCCTTTTTAAAGCCCCAGGTTCTGTGGCTAGGATAGTAACTCCATTACACAGTGTGCTTCTTATACGTTGCCCTCCAAGTCTCCAGTTCTTCTTAAGGTTCTTCTTTAGACTTTTCATCTCCAAATCATTGAAATGAGGCTGGCAAAATGACGGTGGCCATGAAACATTTTAGAGGTATAATAATTTGGCCCACTTTGATTTCCTACACTTTCACATCCTTTGTACTGCTACCTATAGACTCCATGCCTACGTGTTCATTTTCCCCAATCTAATCTTGTTTTTGTCCTCTTTTTGCACTAGAGTCCCCCATCATTACTGCTATCCTCTTCCTTTGAAGCCTCTTTTTTGGGTTCTAGTAAGAAGCTGTGGAAACTTTCTGTGGTGAACAAGTTGCCAGTGATATTCCTCGACCTCTACAAAAGGTAGCATGAACTTAGGATGTCTTCTTTGTGTGGTAGTTGGCAGGCGAAAAGTCTAAGATAGACTCTTCCTCTCCATGTTAGAATTTGGCAAAGTCTCTAACAAACACTTAGGAGGATACTAGTGTAGACTTTGATGCAGTCTCTTAGCAATCCTGGGCTACCTTTTCTGAACACCAACTTGATGATGGTAAGTCTCAAACTGACTTTCCTTTTTTGTGCTGGAGTCCAGTCCAGTCTCTGGTAATCCTTTGAGAAGACTCTTACGCAGATTTGGGGGTAGTCCCTTAAGCAAATCCTCTGCACCATTTGGCCAATGCCTTTGAGTACTAAATTGCAAATAATGAGTACCAAGTTGATACTCATCCCTCTTGTAATATCCTAACCGAATATGTGACAGCCCCTTGGGTAGACTCCATAGAAGACTCGTGGTGAAATGAAGCTGACTTCTTTGGGGATCATCTTAAGGTTGGAAAGTCTAAGGTAGACTCTCCTTTTTAAAGTCTAGCCTAATCTCTAGTAGACTCTTAGGCCGACTTTGATGCAGACCCTTAGGGATCCAAACATGCTTTATCTTATCCCCTAGAGTTTTTTGCTATCTTTTCTTTTTCTCATTGATTAAGGTACGAAGATCCACTCCAATAGCATTCACAGCATAATCTCTTTCTTTTTCTCAGGGAACTTGAGTATCCCCTTATTGACCCTATCCTGAATTACATTCTTAAAAGAACAGCATGCATTAGTTGTATGGTTCTAGGAATCATGATACTTATAGTACTCTTTTCCTTTGATTTCTTCTTTTGCAGGAATGTGATGGCCCACAGGAAGAGTGATGAAATTCTCTTTGAGTGGGAAGTCAAAGATTTCATCCATTTTGCTCATATCAAAGGTGTACTACATTGTGAAATTCTGATTCTTCTTCCAAGCATCCTTAGTTTTTGGCTATGATTTCATCAAAAGTGGGCAGATTTGGGATCCAAAATTGGCTAGGTCGGCAACAACAATCTCTTGGGTACCTATCTTTTGAAAGTAAGTTCCTATAGCCTTGTTTCTCATTCTATTGTCTTCCCTTAGCAACTCTTCATACTCGGCTACTTTCGCAGCTAGCTTGTAGAAGTCCTTGAATTTCATCCCCTAGAATTTCTTAAGTTCGATGTCAAGTCCCATTTGCGCCATCTTCACAAATTCGATTTCTGGTGGGAAGACTTTACACCTACTTCTCATCTTCTTGAAATGGGCTATGAAGAGATCGGCAGAGTCTCCACTCCTTTAAGTCATTCCTAATAGTTTAGTAACACATACCTCAAGCTCAGCTCTGAAAAATTGGGTATGAAGGTTCCTCTCCATTTCTTGCGAGAAATAGATTAAGTCCCTTGGTAATGTTGAGTACCAAGTAAATGCTTGGCCCGTCAAGGAATTTGGGAATAACCTTAGTTTATAAAAACTAAAGTTTTCATAATTTGCTAACTCTCCACATTGAATTGTGAATCTTGCAACATGTTCTAATGTGGATTGTCCATCTTCCCCAGAAAATAAAGTAAAGTCTAGGATCTAGTAGCCCCTTGGATATAGATTTTCTCTGTCAAGGCTTAGGGATATGGCTTATGGAATTCTGGCCTACAAATTTGACGAAGGCCTGGACCATATAGCTCTTATACAACATCTCTAATAGCCTCCAGATTCACTTGAGGTGCAGGAGGAGTAAAAGGAGTTGGTGGATATTGAGCAGCCACTATACCAAGTATGTGGATTCTTGCACCCACCTTGTGATTGCCCCCTAAGCCTGAGGCTTGTGCATATGCTATTTCATCCCCAGTGTATGCTGTAAGATTTGTCCTTGGGGTAGTATGCCCTTGGAATTGTTGTGGTAATTATTGTAAAGGCAATGGTTATAGTGCTGTTTGAGTAGGCCTGCCATTAAAAAGGCGGCCAATGTTAATAATAGCTTTTGACAAGCCTTGAGTCTCCTTGATTGGTTGTGGTACAAGTTGGCGTACTACTAAAGATTCACCATTAGCTTGTCGAGTAGACTGGTTGAGACTAGAAGCAGCCCCACCAGATTTTGGAGTCTGTCCTACCGCCATTTGCTCCAAAAGAGTCTTGATGTCAGCCATGATTTTTCCCATAAGAGTCATGTTCTTGTCCATTGAATCTAGACGTCCATCAATGCCTTGAGAAGCATGAGGTGCTAGATCAGTTGCTTTCTCTAGGATATCACTAGAGGGGACTGTGACTCTCTTCAATTTATTTAATCATTTGAGGTACGTATCCAAGCGCTGCTGTTGTAGTCATTGCCTCTGCATCCTGAGATACAGTTAGCTCAGCATTTTCCTTATCCTTACTATTCTTTCTTGGCACCATTGCGTGATATATCCCACTGGGCATGCCAAAATTAATTTTTGACAAAATATTTATTGTCAGTTGCCCTTTAATTGAAATTTGATGCTGAGTATGCTAGAGACTTTTAGGGGTCTCACCTGTACCTAACTTCTAATCGAATGACTGTGCAAAAGACAAAGGGACGATAGTCTGTTAAAGAACTTGGATTCACTGATGCAGCTTCACCAATTCTCATGCAAAAGACTAGGAGAAAATATGAAATTTAGAACTTTGGTTTAGTATTACTGTACTGTAAAGTACATTGAATACAGATTTTGTAACTTTTTGGGTTGGTATTACTGCACTGAATAGTACATTGAGTACAAGGATTTTTGAGATATAATTTGCAAGTGATGTAAAATAAAAACCACGGAGGCTTGGACAATTTGAAAGTAAATAAAAGTTGTAGAAGCTTGAAAGTTGACTATTGCAGTTGTTCTTGACTGGTTAATAGTTATTTTTTCTCTATGGAGTCTCCTTGCTTTTATAGTCCTTGGTAGGTGATTAATTCCTAAATTTCAGCTCCACTTCTCCATTAATCCACCTTCCTCTTCTTTCGCCTCAAACTAGGGTTAGCCCTGTGTACATGCTAGTGGCTGCTATTTCCATGCTTAGTCTATTAGTATCACGTGAAACACTTCATAGTTTAATTCTCCTTCTAGAAGTCTCAAGATTTAATTGAAAATTTGACCAAGTCTCCCAAAGACCTATTAGGAATTATTCTCCATAGTCTCCAAATCCTTAATTTAAACACCCAAATTAGTTAATCATCATCTGGCCCAATAATTCTTAGCACACTACAATTATGGTGCCAATAGTTTGTTAGATTAACATAGGTGATTCCTCATAACTATTGGTCAATCAAAGATAGGTGATCCCACTAAGTGATCTCAATAGAAGATATCGCTAATCAAAATAGAAACAAAGAAAATAACTTAGATAAAACAATGAGTGAATTATTACATATTCTAATAGAAAATAAATATATTAACACTAATAATTTTAATTTAAGTCTTGAAGATGAGACAAACAGTCCATAAATAAATATAGGTAAAATTCTCAAAAAAAAAAAAAAAGTAGATATAAGTGAAATAGAAGATGATTTAAATAATTGGTCAATTCCTGATGAGATATTAGTATTATTTCTAACATTAGTTCTTTTAATTTTTCTACTGATTATTTAATTAAATAAATTGAGCAAACTATTTCTTTAAATTATTCACACGAAAATATTCAATTATTCTCTACTTAAACTATATTTAAAGAAAATATAAATTTCTATACATAGATATGGTACAAATAGCTATTAAACCTTTGTTTAGACTTGTTTAGATATTCCTGTATTTTTGTATTTTAGAGATGTTAGACATTTAAATTTTTCAAATTCCTTATTAACTATGATTGAATCAAATTTAGCTAATGACTCAATTTATTTTAATTGTTATCCAAATTTTTCTTTCTTATTTGATCCTAATATTTTAGATTCTTTAACCTTACTCTTAAGTCAAAAAATATGAATCTTTTAGACTACACAAAATCTGTTGCAATTATTTATAGAATTTATTATAAAGTTATGTCTACTACGTTAGACCTACGTTCTAGACAATTTAAATAGAAATGAAACAATGGTTTTTGAAGCCAATACTCAACATTCAAAAATCATATTCTAAAAAGATTAAAGTGAAATGGATTATCAAAAATCATATTCTAAAAAGATTAAAATGAAATGGATTGTCACAATCTGATACTTGAGAATTGTAAGTAATTACTCATCCAACACCAATAGAAAATATTTCTTCTACTTCTACAATTATTGAAGATCATAGTGGAATAATAATAATAATAATAATCAACCAATTCCATACACTTTATATAACATTCCCACAGAGTGGATCATACATATTACAAGGAAAACTTGAAACCATGATGCAATTCAGTTAGTGTGAACTAGCTGTTGCAAGTTTCTAAATTTCTTTGCGACCTCCCAGCCCCAGCAGTCAAACATAGAATAAGAAAATACAACGTGAAACCATAATTACAAGTTAAAAGGACACTAGCTAGGTAGCTATCTCAATGAACGATGGTAAGTAATTGAAAAAACTTGAAACAAATAATGGTTAGCAATTCTCTAATGGGGATTAATACCTCTATCTAAGTTCAGGGCTCATTTCCATAATTATAGGCATAATGAGGTGGGGAGGAGGGATGATAAATATAATGTGGTGGTGACGATGGGTGATACACATGCTGAGGTGGAGAAGAAGGATGATATACATGTTGAGGTAGAGTTTGGTGATATACTTGTGGCGGAGAAGGATGATAGACTTGATGGGGTTGGGAAGAATGATGATGAGCTGGAGAGGGAGAGCTAAGTTCACTAGTCGGAGAACTGGCAACATGTGATTGATATTTGTCCACTCTGACCTCAACTAACTCTTCTTCTTCGAATGAATGGAAAATAGGGTGCAAGTACGCATCAGCCAAATATGCTTTCAAGTTTAGATCAGGTTCTGTTGTCTGATCTGATATGTCTTTTTCCATGGCTTCCTGAACAAGCAACAACAGGAAAACATTTCATCACTACTTGACATGAGGGGGAGAAAACTGATGCCTGCTTTCAGTTTGAATAAAAATATATATATGTATATAAAGCAGCCTCCGAAATTCAAACATGAAGTTATAAAGCACTAAGATAAAACATTAATATACAGGAATGATAAAACCGCACAACAAATATCTTAAGAAGCCTTGTGAAACTCCTCTTTTGCTAAGAATAAAACTTACCTCCAGCGGATACTTTCTAAATGCTGGTTCAAAGCGGTTCTTGCAGTACTTGTGGAAGGACAATGTCAATACAGGCAAGACAACTAACAAAGGAGTGGAATTAGCAGCTTTTTTTGTACTCAGCAGACCCATCAATAGTAGTTGAGAAATCAACAGACTCGCTATTATGCGGCTGTGAACATGCGGCCAGAATGCACCAGCACTCTCATATTGTTGATTGTAGACATTAATTATCTGCATCATTAAGCAGGCATTTGACGTTTACTCAACATCGTCTACCAAATTTGTGAACCATGCACAAATCTAATTTTAGATATTTATCAGTTTCATTTAGATCATCTTGCTTTGCAAGAAATAGAACATATTAGTACTGCATCATTGCAGTGTTGCATTCTAAGATCAACTGCTAACATGTGTGAGCATGTAAATATGTATGTATATGTGCATAATACCATACATATATCTTAAAGAATTTATATCTATAGTATCCTGTATGGCTGTAAGCAACTTAACCTCTCTAGCACAAGCAACTTAAGACTTAACCTCGCTAGCATTAAAATCACAAAAATAATTCAGTCATCACTAAGGCAGCTAGAAAATCTGACAGGTATAAAAACCAACAAAGTTTTCAGAATTGACAACATATAAATGTAACTTAGTGAAACATACATTAAAAGCTCTTTGAAGTTAAAAATGGCTAAAATGGGCCAAAATGATTAGGATTAACAGTTCAGGACAAGATAGAATAGGAAAGCTTCCATTCCATTTCCCCTAGGCAGATTTTAGGAAAATGAAATTGACAACTATGTTTAGAATAAATATCAAATCAACTAATACAATATATATAATTGTTGTGTTTATTCAGGAAGTTTATTATATTAATCTTTATTTCTATCAACAACTAGCAATATTTAGATTTGCAAGGGAAAGAACAGCTAAGGAGATGAGAGAAACTTCTTCTCCAATTAAACCACTTTGAGAATGAATTTGAAACACATTACTCTAATTAGCTCTTGTTAACAATTTAAATCTATTCTAAAAGTTTGGAATGATACGAAAGATCTGTTCTTCCATTACTTGCATCCAAAAAATTGGCACTGGAGTTAGAAATTCAAGTCCCTTCCTTGGTGTACACAAATAGAAATTCTAAATGATTTTGGATTATAAAGCTTGTAGATTCCAAGGCACAAACGTCTGTGACATGTGCCTTGGCATAATATGCTTTAAGATGCAGATGCTAAAACAAGAAACAGATTTCATCATGATAAAATATGTGGATGAAACATGTTTTTGAAAAGTAGGCCATGAAGCACTGGAAAAAAAAAATATTGCATAAAAACAACAATATTTATATTTGTAATGTGCTGGGATGCTGAGGTTTTTGTTTGATACTCGTTAGTTATTTTGTATTTTGGAGGGCAAGTGTACTTCCTGTCATAATGAATACATAATGTAAATAGCTGCGAGACTTGGGTAGAGGAGTAAAATTAGCTTAATTAGAGGAATAGAATCTATACCTTCCTAATTTAGAACTTCTAAACCTGTATATAAACTTGTACCTAGTCCTATGATGATTATAAGGAATTCATTGTTTTCTACTGTGATTACATGGTATCAGAGCTTGAAAATTCATCTTGAATTCCAGAATTCTGCGATTTTCCCTTTGCTGCCCTAGTAAGCGATGTTTGTAATTTTCTTGGATCACCCTTTTCGAATGACCGTTTGTTCTCACCACGTCAGGTTGCCCAAGTGAGCAATTCTGAAAATTTAATTTTTTTTTTTTTTTTTTTTTTACTTTCTTTTCTTTTCTGCCCAAAGTGAGCACAAGGTTACAAGTCCTGGGTCACCCATCTAGTGTGACTGTTGCTTCTAACCGCCGGCTCAGACAGAAGCGCGCCCGCCGACCGGCGTGTCTTCGAAGTTCGATCACTAGAAGCCCAAAGCATAAGCTTCACGCGCCGACGCGTGGGAACTCGTGTTTCGGTGTCTGGTCCTCCAATCAATTTTCCGGCGTCGCCACACTCTTTCCGACAATTCAGTGGATCCTGTTTCTATTTTCTGGTGTCACCACTTCGGTATTTTCTTTTCTTATTGGGGTCTGCTATTTTCTCTCCATCTGTGCTTGCTGGGATTTGGTTACTAAATTTTTTTTTATTTTGCTTTGGTTGGTATTTGCGTTGATTTTGGGCATGGTCCATCTGTTTGGTTGTTTTTGGAGTGGTTGTGTGGTTTTGGTATTATTATTTGGGCTTGGTCCATCTATTTCGTGTGAATATTATTTGGGCCAGGTATTTGTTATTTCATTTTCGAGTTGGGGCTGAAATTTTTTAGACAATTAGTGTTGGATTTATTTTTTTTTTGGGCCAAATTGTTGGATTTATTATTTAAATCTTATGTTTTGCTTCAATGGCCGAAGAACAAAAAAAAATTTGATAGTTACTGATATTGCAGATATTAATATTAAACCTGGTCCGTCTTTTGAGCAGACCATTATAATTTCTCCATATTAATTTGCTAAATTTATTCAGTATCAAGAGGCGTTGAAGTCTTCATTTCACCCTTTCACTACTATTGTTGAGTCAGGTAAATTAAATATATTTCTTCTTTCATCCTCCTCAAATTGGTTAGTAATTCTAATGCTTCATATCATATGATAGGTAATCCTACTCTCCTACTCTCTTTTCAATCACACACATCTCTGTCTAGTATTACTTTAGCAGATGGTGTTAATTTTTATGTCCTTGGTTCTGGCACTATTGATCTAACTCCATTATTGTCCCTATTATTTATTTTGAATCTACCAAACTTCTCATTCAACTTAATGTCTATAAGCAAAATTACTCATGCCTTGAATTGTTATCTTACTTTTTTTTTTTTTTTTTTACTATTGTCTCTTTCAAGATCTTGTGATAAGAAGATTATTGTTGAAGGACATGAATATGGTCATCTCTACATTATGGATAAACAGTTGTCAAGATCCATTGCTTGTTCCAATGTCCTAACCCCCCTTTTGAAGCCCATTGTAGATTGGACCATCCTTCTCTATCTTTATTGAGAAAATTATGTTCTCAATTTCATGATGTGTCTTCCTTTGATTGTGGGTCACATCAGTTTGCCTAACATCATCATTTTTTGCTAGTCCTTTGAGTCAATAAAAGCGCTACTTTTCCTTTTGAGTTAGTTTATTTAGATGTTTGAAGTCCATGTCCTATAGTGTTGAAACATGTGTTTAAGTATTTTGTTATATTTATTGATGATTTTTCTTATGTCACTTGGCTTTATTTAATGAAAAATCGTTCTAAATTGTTTTCTCATTTTAGTACTTTTTGTGCTGAAAGTAAAACATAATTTAATGTTTCTATGCAAATATTAAGAAGTGATAATGCAGAGAATATTTTTTTTCGATTCTTTTCATACTTATATGGCTCAAAATGGCATTCTCCACCAATTCTCTTGCGTTGACGCACTATTTCAGAATGGCATGGCTGAAAGGAAAAAGAGACATACCCTTGAAACAGCCCGGACACCCTTATTCCAAATGAAAGTTCCTAAACAGTTTTAGGCAGATGCAGTTTCCACAGCTTGTTTTCTCATTAATCACATACCTTCATCTATCCTTCATGGTGAGACCCCTTATTGTCCTTTTTTCTAATAAACCCTTGTTTCCTATTAAATCCCGAATCTTTGGTAATACTTATTTTGTTCGTGATGTTCATCCTCAAATAACTAAATTAGATCTTAAATCCTTACAATGTATTTTTTTAGGTTATTCTCGTATACAAAAGGGATATCATTGCTAATAGTTATTTTGTGTCAGCTAATGTTACATTTCAAGAACATATTCCTTTCTTTCCTACTTCCTCTACTTATTCCAAGGGGAGGATGACAATCTGTTAGTCTATACTATTACATGTCAGTCATATGATATGTTAGTTTATACTATCACATGTTAGTCATTTGATATTGTTACTACATTTGATACTCCCACATCTCCTAGACAAATTGATCGTACATCTGATATTCCCACATCTCTTAGATCACTATCAATACAAAAACCTCCCATTTGATAGGTTTATTCCAGACGATGAGATCCTCCTAATATGTGTCTTGCACCTGTTTCTTCTTCGACATTAGATCCAGTATCAGGTAATCTTGCTCTTATTATTGCCCATCGCAAAGGTAAACGTCAGTGCACTTATCATATTCCATCTTTTGTTTCTTATGATAACTTGTCCTCTTCATCTTTTTTTTTTTTTTTTTTTTTTGCTGCATCCTTTGATTTTGTAACTATTTTGAAAACTGTCAATGAAGCCTTGTCACATCTTGGTTGGCATGATGCTACAATAGATGAGATGAATGTTTTAGATGCTAATGCTACTTGGGATTTAGTAAATTTACCTGTAGGAAAAAAGGTCACTAGATGTAAATGCATGTTTGCAATATTGATGGATCAGTGGCTCGCCTTAAAGCCCGACTTATAGCTAAAGGCTATGCTCAGACTTATGGTGTCGATTACTCTTAACACTTTTTCTCCTTAGCCAAATTGACATTTGTTCATTTATTCATTTCTCTAGCAACTACTCATGATTAACATTTACATTAGTTAGATATCAAAAATACCTTCTTACATGGTGACTTCAAGAGGATGTTTATATGGAGCAACCAACTGGGCTTGTTGCTTAGGGGGGAGTATATCTTTGCAAGTCCTTATATGGTTTTGAAACAAAGCCCACATGCTTGGTTTGGCAAATTTAGTTAGGCAGTTGAAAGGTTTGGAATGGTAAAAACTAAGCTTGACCACTTTATCTTTTATAAATAGTCTGAATCTAGTATCATTCTTCTTGTGTATGTTGATGACTATATTATCAGAAGCGATTCTATGGGAATTTCATCTCTAAAGTCTTTCTTCATACCCAATTTCATATAAAAGATTTAAGGGTGTTAAAATATTTCATGGGAGTTATGGCAACAAGGAGCAAAAAGGGCATCTTCTTATCTCAGCAAAAATATGTACTTAGCTTATTAACTGAGACAAGAAAGTTGAGCTAAGCCATGCAATACTCCAATGCTTCCTAATTTTCAACCTACAAAAGATGGTGATTTATTTGAAGATCCTGAGAGATATAGAAGACTGGTTGGAAAATTGAATTATGTTGTAGCAACTCATCCTGATATTGCATATTTTTCATCAGCATTGTAAGCCAATTCATGTCTTCACCAACAATTCATCACTAGGTAACTTTAGAACAAATTTTGTGTTACTTAAAAGTAGCTCCTTGACGTGGTATACTATATGGAAATCAGGGATATAATTATATCAGAGTGTTTCTCATATGCGTATTGGGCATATTTTAAGATAGACAGGAGATCCACTACTGGTTATTATGTGTTTATTAAAGGAAATTTGGTCTTATGGAAAAGTAAAAAGTAAAATATTGTGTCCTGATTTAGTACAGAATTAGAATATAGAGTTATGGTACAGTCTCTATGTGAGATAATATGGATCTGTCAGCTCTTAGATGAAGTTGGCTTTAAAACTTCAATACCAACAAAATTGTGGTATGATAATCAGGTTGCTCTTCATGTTGCTTCTAATCTTGTATTTTATGAATGAACTATGTGAAGACTATAGAATAACTAGGAAATATCTTCACAAATGCTCTAAATAGGGTTTGGGTTGATTATATTTGTACCAAGTTGTCATGATTGATATCTATGCTCCAGCTAAAAAGGGACTGTTAGAATGAATACATAATGTAAATAGCTGTAAGACTTAAGTAAAGGCATAAAATTAGGCTTAATTAAAGGAATAGAATCTAGATCTTCCTAATTTAGAACTTCTAAACATGTACATAAACTTCTACCTAGTCCTATAAAGATTATAAGAAAATTGTTATAAAGATTATAACAAAATTGTGGTATGATAATCAAGTTGCTCTTCATGTTGCTTCTAATCTTGTATTTTATGAATGAACTATGTGGAGACTAGAGAATAACTAGGAAATATCTTCACAAATGCTCTAAATAGGGTTTGGGTTGATTATATTTGTACCAAGTTGTCATGATTGATATCTATGCTCCAGCTAAAAGGGGAACGTTATAATGAATACATAATGTAAATAGCTGTAAGACTTAAGTAAAGGCATAAAATTAGGCTTAATTAAAGGAATAGAATCTAGATCTTCCTAATTTAGAACTTCTAAATATGTACATAAACTTCTACCTAGTCCTATAAAGATTATAAGAAATTCATTGTTTTTTCTATTGTTATAATGTCAAAAACCTTGCTATTCTAGTAGTTATGTTAGTGGGGTTAGGTAGAAAGTTAGCTTACTTGTAAGTTAGAAAAAGCTAAGTATGGATTAGTAAGGTTAAAAGTAATGTATGGCTAAGGTATGGGGCAATGTTAAGGCCATGCTTTTTTACTTATTCTAAGTAAACTCTCATGTATTTAAGAGTTAGTGCAATCAATAAAAATAAGCCCTCCAAAAGGTTCAAATTTTAGAACATATTACTGTGTGATATTTCTATCTTTATGAGATTTTATGCCCTCCAAAAATCCAATATGGGATCAAAGATTTAAATGATCTTTTAGGGTTTGTGGGTGAAAGAAAAAAGAGAGTTGTGAGAAAGAAAATTTCTTTGTGTTGAAAATGAAGAAAAGGGGAAAAAAAAGCTCCAAAATTTCAGCTCTTTTTTTTTTAATGTTTTTATTTCCTAGTCTCTTTTCATTTTCTTTGTAAAATTTTTCATGTCTTTAGTTCAAGATGAAGTATGGCTTTATCAAGTTTGTCTTCGTGAAAGTTCTACCCTTTCAAGGGTGAGAAGCATGCTTTCTGGTTTTTGAAAGCAATAAATCTTAGGGACCAACAAGTCCATAAATTGAAAAATCTCTAAAGGACCTACATTTCTATAACTGAAAACTTATTGAGAGACTAGTGCATGTCCAAAAACTGCTAAAATTTTGTTAAAAAGGCCATGTACTTGCTACTTTGATGAAGATATTTCATTGCTCCCTTGAGCAGTAGAAATAAGAGCCATTTTATTGGTTAGTATAGTTAAAAGCAATGTAGGCCATGCTTTGATATTTATTCTAAGTAAACTCTCTTGTATTTAAGAGTTAGTGCAAACTCAAGTTCCTTATCTAGGAAGTTTTTAACTTCAACATCTTCTCTATTATGCTTATTAAACCTTTCAATCCTAACTTCAGTAGAGATGATATTTCTGATCCTTTGATTGTACAAAGCAAAGATTAGATATTATAGTCTAAGACTCGTACTTAACTTTTCCTTTCTAGCTTGTGTCAAAGCTGGGTCTTTATTTTTATTAGTGATTTGGCTTGAAGACATAAATGTAAAACATTTAAAAAATATATATCTTCAATAGATAGGGTCCACTAATCTTCCGCAGCAGCTTCAACTTCAGCTCTACTATGTGCTTGTCACCAGCAATACCTAAAGAGTTTAGAGGTTATGGCTGCCCTTTCATTCTCCTATTTGGGACTTACAAAAACACTCTTGTGCATCAAACTTTCTAAACAATAAGATACATGGGAGAAAAAAATCACATATAAAGATTTTTAAAAAGTTTTGGTTTCATTTCTTCTCCCCAAACTCATCAAATAAAGAGTTATTTATAGAGTTTACAAGACCAGTGTTGTAGTACTGTTTGCCAGCTCAAAAGTATAATTATTAAAGCATTTAGTACAATAGTTAAAATAAACAGACAATTAGTGCCTCTAGTATTATTTTCCAACTTGATACAAGGGCAATAATTAAGATAACCTTATCTTTACAGATAATGATTCTTAATAGATACGTTCTTCTCTTTAATACCACATATTTTAAAACACTTTTGTCATATAGTGCTTTAATATCTATAGCATATTTAGAAAAGCAATTCCTCAATTATTCACGTTGAGACTAACATTATAGATGATGCAATTGTCAATCTATTTGTGAGTTGGTGACATGAATGTCTAAGTCTTCCTTGAGCTTTTGAAAATCCCTTTCAATTCCTTTGCGATGTGCTTCTCTATGTGATTATGACCTTCCAGATCTTCACAGTTTTGAGCTAGAAATCCATACTAGGATCCATATCTACTAGTCGCAGAAATAATTTCTTTGCTTCTTCACGTTTGTTCTACACACCTTATAGGGTAGGGTCATAATTGGACTAGATTTTATCATCTCCAGGAATGACATGGTTATTTGTATAAGTTGCATTCTCTAAGTAGAAGGTAAGTAAAATCAAACCGAAATTAAAAAATTCGGTTTTATTTTTTATAATATTAGTTCGATTTCGGTTTGTATTTTATGAAACCGAATTAAATTTTGATTCGGTTTGGTTATAGTAAAAAAAATTGATTATAACCGAACCGACCAAAGTTTTTTTAATATATATATATATATATATATATATATATATATATATATATATATATATATATATATATATATATATATATATATATATATCCTTGCTAAATACAAAACCAAAATTAACGCTTAAATTTATGTCATATTTATGAAAAAAAAAAAAGAAAAAGAAAAAAGCCCAGCAGCCCAAAACTGACAAACCAAACCAAACTGAATTTTTTTTGTTCAATTTTTATGCTAACGGCGACTCAATTCGATTTACAAAATTTTAAAAGTTTGCACACCCTTATCTCCAAGCTAGCCTTAAAATGTTCAATATTTAGGACTTTGCTAATAATCTTATTTTCTTCATACATCTTAAAATGAACTTTTAAATTTTAATTAATAATTTGTTGAAGTTCAACAAATTGGTTAGCCATAATAAGATAATGAATTTTTCCATCCTCATCCCTTTCCATGATTGTGCTGATGATGTAGGTTAAAATAATCGTTGAGCTGGATCTCAAGAATTCCATAGATTTCTACACAATAATAGGTAGTAATTTACACAAAACATTATCATCAATGTCAATTTGATAATTTCTACCAATCTCACCTTTGTGAACTTGAGACTATCTTTCGCCATTTTTTATTCTACTCTCAGGGATAGGCTTCCATATGTTTTACCTAGATGACAGCCTGAATGTCTTCATCATCCCAAAATTAAGGATTCTTATTGGAGATTTTCTTTGATATTCTTCCTAGGTATTAGGAAAGATCTTTCACGAATTGTCTAGCATAGTTAACAAGTTTGCAAGGTCTTTGCACTTGCTTTATGTCTTCTAATTCATTAGGAAAATTAATAATTTTTTCAGAGACGTGGCTTTGGAGCCTAATTTTTCCTTTTTCTATTTCCATCTCTAAAAATTTTATATATTCCTTAAACCATTCTATCTTTCGTTCAAATAGAAGCATACCTTCTCATTCAAAGACATTAGTCACTTGTTTAGGTGACTCATGTGTGCCTTTTCATTTTGACTAAAAACTAACATATCATCTACATAGACTGCATAAAATTTTTTTAGCTTTAAAGGTATTGTCCATTTTGCATTGAAACATGCATGAAGCATTCTTCAAGCTAAAAGCAATTACCAACCATTCATACATCCCTTAATAAGCATTAAAGGCTATCAGGGCTGTCAAATCTTCTTCCAACTTTACCTTCTAATAATCACTTTTAAAATCAAATTTTGAAAAGAAAGAAAATTATTTTAACTTACCCTCTTTGACATCTCCTATTGTAAGGATCTTATAGCCAGGTCTTTTGTAGCTTTGTTCACCTAACGATAGTCTATAATCATTCATGTTTTACCGCGCACCTACTCTACATAGTTAATTACCATAAAGGCTGAACTAAAATGTGGACTGTTACTATTCCTAATGATACCTTTATGGAGCAATTCAGGAATTTATTTATCAAATTCCTCTATTATATCATTTGTGTATATTATATTCCAGGTTTTGATCATAATGTTAGGATCTTTCAGTTTTAATTTAGCAGTTATGCTAGTTAGAACCCATAACTTTAATGACTCATCATTAAAGTTATCAGTTAGTTTGACAAGAAAGTTATCCCACCTAGTTCCTTTTAGCTGGGTGTTTTGTGTTATAAGTTTTTCTATTACACACTATGCTTTAAAGCACAATTCTTCTACTATGAAGTACCATTTGATTCAATATTCAAAAGAATGTAGAGGCAAAACCATTAGTGTCTCAAACATATGATCCTAGAGATTTCTATGTGGAGAAGGCAGCCAAGAAACATGACATTACCTTTAAACAAATAAAGAAATTTTGAGATGAACTTCATTGTAGAGATGAGGTTGTTATGGATGCTATAGGAAGTCCATAATGCCCAACTCTTTCATAGGAGAACTATAGCAGCTCTAGTCATATTTTAAATCACAATCATAAGGCCAATGATAGTGCCAATGAATCTGCAAAAAACTTCTTGTAAGGTAAAGTCTAAAAAAATGCTTTAAGGAAGAAACTCCTAATTATGATATTAACTTGAAAAACTTGTTTGGAACAGCTAAATATAAAAAAGAAAAAGGAATTCTAGCAATTTCCCAAGAATCCATAATGAAAGATTCTAAAAACGTATATGATGATATTCATGAAGAATTCATGGAAATCATGAGCGTTGATAACTCTGAGGTTTCATAAATCTATGAGGCTAAAAATGCTTGGTACTTTTTAAAATATGATTATTGTCTTTCAAAAGACAAATCTATAGTAAAACCTTTATAAATTAATATTCAATAAATTAATAATCTCTATTAAATAATAATTTTTCTAGTCTCGACTTAGGCTAACGAGCTAAATTAATAATTTTCATACAATAACAAGATGATTTTTTTTAAAAACCTTACATAGCCTGCTTGGTCCCATTCATATTATAAATTAATAATTTACTAAAATTACATATTATATTTTCCTAAAATATGAGTTTGTCATTTTTTTTCTTAAAATTTAAATCTAAATGAATTTCATCCATATTTTTCTTATTACATCTAAAAGCTCTAAAGTTGAAATCTCATACTGCAATAAAAAATTATAAAGAGTTATTAATGCTTTGAGTACTTTCTTCTACGTAACAGGCTCCAAAGCTACTGTATCATCCTCAACTTCATTATTAATTGAATTTTCAGTAATAGTAGCAACAATTTCTTCTAAGCTTGAAATCTCTAAACATGTATTATTTTTACCTGGATAATCCAATAAGTAATTTACATCCATTTAATTTCGATAACCTAAATCATTGATTATCGTCTTAAGTTCATCCATATCTTTTTCATCTAAAGAATCATTTAAGTTATCTGAAGTCATTTTTTTTACAAAAAGAATTTTGCAATGTCAAAAATAATTCAGTATTATCTTTACATGAACATTTGTTATAAGTATACTCGATAAAATTAATAAATTATTAATTTATCAATTAATTAATACCTCTTTAAATTAATAGAATTTCTATGGTCCAAAGTTATTAATTTATAGAGGTTTTACTATATTTCGTGTTCAAGTTTACATGGAGGAATCACAAAAAGAAACATCCAACAACTCCAACACTTTGTAGATAAAGTTGTTTCTTAACATTACTCATTTAGAATTAGAAAGACAGCTTTGATATCTGCAAGGATAAAGAAGAATTCCTTCAGAATATTATTCACACAAGGAAACTTCTTAAAGAAATGGGTTCATTCATTTTGGCAGAGATTGTGTATACAATGAAGACGAAGAAAACAGATTCGATAAACAATTCCTTAAAAGAATGTTCTATGTTTTGTCTATATGGTCATCGGCAATCATATAGAGGCTTATCCTGAGAGTAGAATCAGAAATGATGAATACAGTCTCAAGTCACACAGGCAGGTCCATAGTTGTTAAAGGCGCGCCTCAAGGCACAACCCCCAGCGCCTTAAAATACCAAAGGCGAGTGCTATCACAAAGGCGCGAGCCTTGGTGCGCCTTGCCTATAGGGCAAGGCACACTTAAGGCGCGCCTTTGTGACAAAAAGTCCTTAGTGTGTATTTTTTTTTTTTTAAATATAATAGATGAATAAAAAAAAATAGAAGGAGATTAAAAAAGTATCAGCAGCAACCTGTACCAACAGAAGCTACCCCGTCTGCCCATCATGCAAAGAAGAAAAAAGAAAGAAAGAAAGAACGCAGGAAGAAGATCGGCTCTTCCTTTAACCAGCCAGGTATGTTCTTTCTTGAATCTCTTCTTCTTCTTCCTCTTCTTCTTCTTCTTCTTCTTCTTCCTCTTCCCGTTGCCCCCACCCCGCTTTCCCCCCTGTCCCTAAATCCTGCCAAATCTGCTCTCTTTCTTTAAATTATTTTTTTCTTTTCTTTATTTCTAATCATTTGAGGTCAAATTTTAATTCTTGTTTTTGGGTATTGTTATTGGGTATTTTTGGGTTTTTTCTAGGCTGTTTTTCTGGGTGTTTATTATTGAGTATTTTTAAAATCATATGCTTTAGTTCTTGTATTTGGGTGATTTTATTGGGTATTTGTTTTTTTATTTTATGGGTATTTGTTATTGCTATTTTTATTGAGTATTTGTTAATTATTTTCTTATTTTTTGGTTGGGTATTTTCTAATTTAAACTGCAATTTTTTTTATATTGTTGTTGTGATATTATCATTATTTAATATTTATAATTAAGAATTGAGTATATTGAATTTGGTTTATAATGTAATAATCATTTGTTTATAATTTAATATTGATAATTTAATTTTAATTAGTTGTGTTTTAATTACATTTTTGAAGTTGGGTGTATTGATTTGGGTATATTGATTATATGATTTCAGCCTATTTTATTGCTACATCATGGACATGAGTATGGCTTCGACGGCTTCTAGTACTCGATCAAAAGATCCAGGATGGAAGTATGTCCGAATGGAAACACCAAATAACACCAACAATTTGATTTGTAGTTTTCGTGAAAAAGTTACAAAAGGATGTATTTATCGTACCAAACAACATATTGTTGGAGGATATCGAAATGCTAAGGCTTGCACAAGATGCCCACCTCATGTACGTGATGAATTAAAAAAATACATGGAGAAAAAGGCTACTGAATCTAATCTTGAAAGAATTTCAAATCCAGACTTTGATAATGTAGATACTTATGGCGATGATGAGGACTTGGATGATATTGGAGCTAGCAAAGGCTTAAAAGAGAGTGTTAAATCGGTGAGTATGCAAAAGAGGCCAAGGTAAAAAGGTCTAATGGATGTGTATTTCACTCCTAATGCAGAAAAGGTGGTTCAAAGTAGGAAAGGTGGAAAGAACATGAAGCAAAAAACGATAAATGAGGCATACAAAAAGGAATTGCGAGAAAAAGCTTGTAGAGACATAGCTCGATGGATGTATGATGCTGCAATTCCTTTTAATGCTGTTAATTATCCTAGTTTTGAGGTGATGGTAGAGTCTATAGGCCAATATGGTGTAGGCATGAAACCACCTAGTTATCATGAGGTGCGAGTTCCTTTGTTAAAAAAAGGAAGTTGATAGTGTAACAAATATGATGAAGTCCTATGAAGAAGAATGGGCAAAATATGGTTGTTCTATCATGGCAGACGGATGGACAGACAAAAAAAAATAGGACTCTCATTAACTTTTTGGTAAATTCACCTAAAGGATCAGTTTTCCTGGAGTCTATTGATGCTTCTGATTATGCGAAGACTTGAGAGAAATTATTTGAATTGTTAGATAGATTTGTGGAGCGTGTGGGAGAGGCAAATGTGGTCCAAGTTGTTACTGATAATACAAGTGCCAATATGCTTGCAGGTAAGAAACTCTTTTTCATTTTCAATTCATTTTTTAAGTTGTTAAGCCTTAAGGTATAATAAACTTACCTAGTTCAATTTTTTTTTTTTATAGGAAAACTATTGGAAGCAAAAAGACAACACTTGTATTGGACTCCTTGTGCTTCTCATTGCATTGACTTGATTCTAGAAGATCTCGAGAAGTTGTCTAAATTCAAAGAAACATTGAAGCGGGCAATGAGTTTGAATGGCTATATCTATGTTCGTCCTGGTGTGGTCAATCTGTTAAGGCATTTCACAGGACAGAGAGAGCTTATACGGGCTGGTGTCACAAGATTTGCTACTGCTTTTCTCACTCTTCAAAGGATACACAAGCAAAAGCACAATTTAAGAAAAATGTTCACTTCAGATGAATGGTTAACTAGTAAATTGGCAAAGGAATCTGCTGGTAAAAAGATCACTAGAATTATCTTGATGCCTAGATTTTGGACGAGTATTTTGTACATCTTGAAGATATATAGTCCTCTAGTTCGTGTTTTTAGATTGGTTGATGGTGAAAAAAAGCCTGCAATGGGATATATTTATGAGGCTATGGATAGGGCTAAAGAAACTATTATGAAGTGTTTTAATGAAAAAGAAGAAAAGTACAAGGAAGTTTTCGAGATCATTGACAATAGATGGGAATGCCAGCTTCACCGACCTTTGCATGCAGCAAGATATTATTTGAATCCCGAGTTCTTTTATTCAAACACCAACATATCTAAAGATAAAGAAGTTATATTGGGTCTATATAAAGCCTTGGAAAGATTGGTTCCAAGCCATGCAGAGCAAGACAAAATAACTGATCAACTCATGTTATATCGAAATGCAGAAGAGTTGTTTGAGATGGAGTTAGCTATTAGGCATAAAAAGACAAAATCTCCAAGTATATATGTGTATTAAATTAAATCCTTCTTTTAAGTAAGAAGATTAGTTAGAAACTTAGAATCATATATTAATCAAACACATGCTTTTTGGTAGTTGAATGGTGGCAATCTTATGGATCGTCAACTCCAAATTTGCAAAATTTTGCCGTCAAAGTGCTTAGCCTCACTTGTAATGCATCTGGTTGTGAGCACAATTGGAGTATATTTGAGCATGTAAGTAATTAAAATAATGTTTTTATGTTAGTTTAAAAGCAAGATATTCAATTTCTTATATATCATACTAACTAAATTATTATGACATGTTGCAGATTCATTGCAAAAAAAGAAATAGGCTAGCTCAACAACGTTTAAATAATTTGGTGTTTGTGAAATACAACCAGATGTTAAAATGTCGATATGATGCATGGGACCACATTGACCCTATGTCTTTGAAGGATATAGATGATAGTAATGAATGGTTGATGGGTAAAATGGACGGAGAATTAGATGATGAAGATGAATTGGTGTTTGATGGTGATGATTTGACATGGGCTGCAGTTGCTAGAGCTAGTGGAGTTGAAGAGGAGCCATATCTAACTAGAGGCAAAAATGTCACATCCACTTCCACTTCAAGGGCTAGGCCTAAGCAAAAGGAAAAGGCAAAGGCATCTTCTCATATGAGAGCCAACCCTCCTCTAATACTTAGAGATGAGGAAGAAAATGATTTGGAGGAAGATGATGAAGAAGAAGAAGAAGAAGAGGAAATTGGAAATGATCAACTTGAATTTGATAATGATGATGATGATGAAGAAGACACTATTGAGCTTGATGATGATTGATTGTGCTTAAGTGTCTTAGGAATGGATGCTTTTAGTATTAGTAGGATTAGGAAGTAGGAACCTTATATTTTTTGCATTAGAAACCTTTATTGCTAAGTTTAATATGTGTGTTTTATTTGTTTTGGTCATAAGCTATGTGTTTTAAGTACTTGTATAGTAATAGTCATATTATTATATATGCTTATTAGTAACAATTTTTTTTTTATTTTTTATTTTTGCGCCTTATGTCTATCAGGCGCGCGCTTGCGCCTGTGCCTTTGCCTTGCGCCTAGGCTATAGGAACCCTTTCCGCCTTTGTGCGCCTTGCGCCTTTAATAACTATTGGCGGGTCTAACAAAAATTATTGAGATTGATAGAGACGATAATGCTTTATATAAATCATTACCCAGTATTGTGCAGGAATTCATGGAATTGTTGAGATCCAACTCTGATTAATTCAAATTACATCATCAGCACAATCATGAAATATGATCAGGATGGAAAAATTCATTATCCTTATCAAATATTGGATCTTTGTCCTCTTATGGCTAAGAAATTTATTGAACATCAGAAAATTAATAATCAAAACTTAACAATTCATTTTATAATGTATGAAGAAAATAAGATTATCAGCAAAACCCTGAGGATTGAACATTTTAAGACTAGCTTAGAGAAGGTAACTTATGCAAATAACTATGTCCTTCTTAGAGATGATAAAATATGTCACTGTCTAGTCTAATTATGTTCCTATCCTAAAAGGAATAGCAATGTAGAACAGAATGAAGGTCATAGTTATTTGCATAAGTTAGTGACAAATATTTTATCCCTATCACCAACTCACAGATAGACTGACAATTGCATCATCCATAATGTCGACTTTAACATAAATAATTAAGGAATTGTTTTTCTAAAGATGCTATAAATATTAAAACACTATCTAACAAAAGTATTTTAAAATGTGTGGTGTTAAAGAAAGAACATATCTATTAAGAATCTTTATTTGTAAAGATAAGGTTAGCTAAATTATTATTCTTATATACAGCTAGAAAACAATACTAGAGACACCAAATGTCTATTTACTTTAACTATTGTATTGTATGCTTTAATGATTCTAGTTTTGAGTTGGCAAATAATATTATAGATACCAATCCTATAAACCCTATAAATAACTCTTCAATGGATGAGCTAGGCATAAGAAATGAAACTAGAATTCTTTATAAAGTCTTAATATGTGAATTTTTTTCTCCTATATATCTTATTTTGCAAAACGGTCTAATACATAGAAGTGTTTTTGTAAGTCTCAAAAAGCTAAAATTGTTGAGGACGCTTAGTGGTCCTTGTCCATTGAAAGTATATATTTTATAATTGTTTCACATTTATGTTTAATATTTATGTCTTCCAGCTTAATCACTAATACAAATTGGTGTAGAGATCTAGCTTTGACACAAGCTAGAAAGTAAGAGCTAAGAGCGAATCTTAGACTGCAAAATCCTATCTTTGCTATGTATAAGAAAATAATTATAGATGTCATTTCTACAAAAGTTAGGATCTATTAAGAATTAATCCCACGTTGGAAAAATACACCAAAAACACATTGGTATATAATGATTCAGGCTTAACTGCCTAATTAGTTAGATCTAACACTTTAGTAATAGTTGATCCAAACTTATTAAACTTAATTCATTCATGGGCTTAACTTATACCCTTACAAGTCATCTCTACATTTTCAATTCAATTTATATGATGGTATCATAGCAGGTCCGGTCCAATTCAATTTCATTCACCTATATCCTTCTGAATGTCCAATCCCGGTAGCCTAAAACACATGGAAAAATACACCAAAAACACATGGGTATATAATGATTTAGGCTTGACTATCTAAAGTTTAATATTTTAGTAATTATTAATCCAAACTCATTAAATCTAATTTATTCATGGGTTTATTTATACTCATTCGAGTCACCTTTATTCTTTCAATTCAATTTTTATCATGATCAAAAGACTTAATAAGTCTAATAAAGAAGATATTGAACCTAAGAACTTCCTAGATTAGGAACTTGAGTTTAATCATTTTCATTACCTACAAAGGCTTTGTGCTTTGCATGTTTTTTGATGAGCGTTAAGCCTTCCAGTTGCTCTTATCCTGATTGTTGTCACCTGAATCACGGTGTAGGTAAAGATTCAATAATAAGATTATTAAATTCTATTATTGATCATTTAGACTCTTTAAATAATTCTTTAGAAAAATTTTCTAAGAAATTAGAAGAGATGACTCTAAAGCAAAGTGAGTTAGAGGAATACTTGCTAAAAAAACAAAAGCTCTTTGGGATTTGTTGTTAGCTCTCGATATGATAACAAGTATGTGAAGCCGAAAAAACTTAGGAATAAAAGGATACACTCTAAAGATCCTTTTGATTAGCTCTTTTTATTCCGCCCCTAATAACAGAGAGAGCAAACTCACATTGAATTGTATCACAGCCTAAGGGTGAGTGAACACTGAGTTTCTAATTTCTTTGAAAATAAAAGAAAATAATTGGGGTTAAAAAGGAAATAAGAAAAATAGAGAGCTGATAAAGACTTTAATGAAATAAAAAATGAAAGTTTGAGGATATTAAGGATACAAAACAAACTTTAGGGATTCATATAGAAAATATGGTATAAGTTTGATGGCTGCTAGTGTAAAGAACCCAAGGTTGTTAGGGTATCTTCTAAACAGAGAATCAACCTTAAGTTCTTTTCTATTTCTATTTTTTCCACAACACTAAGAATCTTCCCAAAATATCTAGGAGTGGTCTCTCCTTTCTTGGATTGAAAGGTGTTTTACTATGTAATACACTCTTCTAGGGACTAATGAGTTCCCTCAAAATCTTATCCGTAAACTTGATGGATTAGGTTCGTAGTAAAAACCACAAAAAGTTTTGGAGAGGAAATTTTAAACAAAACTTTTAAAAGCACTTTAATAAAATTAAAATTATAGTTGAGGGACTTAAATATAACAAATAAAAGTTTAAGGGTCACAAAGAAATCCTAGATAAGTTCAGGGACGATGGATGAAATTATCCCTAATTACCTAGAATTGGAACACTAAAATTAATAATATAATACTATTATGCCTTTAATCTTTAGGACAAAGGATTGCTATATGTACTTATAAATAATCTATATTTATTTTGTATTATGAGTTTGTACAGCCTATAAATAGGCTTTGTAAACCATCATTCAGATCAATGAAAAAAGGCCATTTATAAATATTTTTAAGGAAAACATAACATAATCTAACTGAAAAGTATTTTAATTCATGGTAACATATCCTAAGAAAAATTCAAACAAGCAAATCATCATCCATGATAAGTTAAAAAGTAACATACAGAAATGCCTACACCTGGTTTTCCATAAGTCACTTATTAATCTCATCCAATTTCCATTACTTCATTAAAATTTAATTTGTAAATTATCCCTTTTATTGTGTTTTAAGTTTCATGATACTTTGATTAGAGTTTCCAAGATTTTAGAAAAATAAAATGGAGACCATTTGAAATTTTCTAGAAATTTGGTATCTGCAACATATTTGACGTTAAACATTGGCTTTTATAGGCAGTGGAGTCAAAGACGCATGCTTAGGCGCTAAGGCACAACGAGATTTAAAGTCAGTGCTTCTAAAACATATAGGCGAGGTGCATTAACTAGGCGCTCGCTTTTTATGCCTAGGCAAGGTTTTTATAGTGGGCAAAAGACGTACAATGCATGTCTAATTAAAGTTTAGGGCTTTGATGTTTTCTTACCCAAAATTCCAATTCTTTTATTTTACTTAGAAAATACGGGTAATTTGGTACTTTTTAGTTACTTTTTCCAAGGAGTTTAAAAGTCATTTCTCTATTTCTTTAGAGTCATTTATTATTTTTTTAGGGTTGTTTTTTTTTAGTACACATCTGTTTGGGTTTTATCTCCTAGTCAAAGAAGCTATAGTTAGAAGTCTAATCAAATACACCTTACTGCATAAGTGGTCCCATCCATGAACAGCAACAATAGAGACAAGCAAGTAATTAAATTATTTTAAAATTGTTTCTTTTACATTCTTCAATACTATAACATCAATTTTTTTTAATCTCTCTCTCTCTTTCTCTCTCCTTACTATCAACAATATACAGCAACATTTTGCTTCCTCCCTCTCCACTTTTTTTTTTTCCTAATTTTTTCTTTCCTAATTTTCTACTAAGTTTTATGTTTATATTGTGTTGAGTTTAGGATATGGAGTTCTAGGACTACTTTTGTGCTAAGTTTAGGATATGCAAAGTTTTAGGTCTATTTATTATTATTTTTTTTTTTTTTTTTTTTTTGCTATGTTTTGGACTATTTTATGCTTAGTTTTAGGACTATTTTATTGCTAATTTTATGGTTGATTTATGCCATGTTTCAAGGCTTCTTTTGTTCAAACTTGTTGATTTGTTTGTTTTATATTTTTTGTTTTGAACTTATGTGTTAGTTTATATGTTAAAAATCTCTTCATTGTGCTAAAAATATAGAATATGCTTATATTTTTGTTAATTACTGTTTTAACTATCTATTAAGTATTATTTGATTTTTTTAGAAATTGGTGCCTTGCTTCACTTGGGTGAGCATCTTTGTTGCGCCTTGCATCTCAGGCGATAAGAGGACCTATCGCCTTGAGTGCACCTTGCTCTTTTGACTATCTTGTGTAGAGGTACCTTGTGCTTCATGGACATAAGAACAATAAAAATACCATAGAAATGCAAGGAAAAAGTCAAGCATTGTGAACAAAACTAACCTGATGGCGGTAAACCAAGTATGCCAAGGCAAAGAAGACTAGTATAAAAGGAAGCAAAATCGGAGTAACCACTGCATAGACAATACCCAAAAGGAAGTATAGTTGGAGACTAGGGAGAGTCTCTGGGAAGTCCACGCTACCAGGGTCCATTGCCTTCTCTCTGTCTCTTTCTGTTTTTACCAAAAACATGTTCTTAAGATGAAATATGACCAATGGTTTCAGTCGGAGGATCTCACCAGCAATACCAGCCCACCCATCAACCATAACATACGTAATGAAAAAGGTAGCCTTCATTGGTATGGAAACTCCAATTGTTCTAGGAATCCTGCAATATATTAGATATTCCAAGAATCATGCATGAAACCATATATACAAAAAGACTAACAAGAAGGATGATTAAATGAAATATTCATTTGCTACAAGGGAAAAATAAAAATTTAGACAAGGGACAAGATGATGTGTGTATCACAGGATGACAGTCATACTGTTACAACATTACATGCATTTTTGTTGAGATGATGTCATGAAAGTAGTTAAACATTTTGTTTTTCCTTTAGAAAATGGGGGGCCAAAAGGGTCACCCATTTTTTAACAACATTTGTTTCATCATATGAATTAGCAATTAAGACTTGCATTTGGGTACTTGTAGATTCTCAAGTAGCCAAATCTAGGCTAAACTTTAACCACAAGCTAGCAGAATATGTAACAAAATAAGCCACTTCTTTGGAGATCGTACATGTAACACATTTCTATGGTGTGTTTCTTTATTCCAATTATTCCTTGCTCTTTTGCTGCTTTTATTTTAGAAAGTTTCTTTTACCTACTACTTGTCAACACATCTGCCATCTCATGATTAAAAAAAATGAGCAAAATGATTCAACTGCAACTTTTGAGCATGCACGAGTTGATCTTTCCACTTGGAAAGGAAGTCTTGAATATCTAAACAAAAACTTAAAAAGTCTATATGTACAATTAAAATCATGGTATTAAAAAGCTATTTTTAACCACGAGTTAAATTGCTTTGACAGCTTTCTAAAAAAAAATTGCTTTGACAGTAAAAGATATAGATATTTTAACATCCTTTTAAATAGAAGAATTCAAACAAAATTTTGTTGAATTCATTGCTCATTTGCAATTCCGTACTTGTCATCTTTGAAATAGAACAACAAATTCATTTGATTTTCATGATTTATATTCTATGTCATTCAATATACTAAAACAAGTTTTATCAAAATTGATAAAATTTGCAAATGAATTCCTCAACATCAAAACTATGAAATCAATTTCACCAAAATGCCGCAAAAAAATGCATTCATTACTTGATATCCCACATTCAATGCACTCTCCTTCGTGCTGCTCTTCTTTACTCACAAACAAAGACTAGTTTTAGTTACCTTTCTATTCGCTTTTTAAGTAGGATGATTATGTGCACACAGTATGGAGTATGGACTACACACACATGGGGGTAATCAGGATTCTGTTAAATGAACTATGGTTGATATTTACAAACTGAAACGGTATCAATTCAAAGAACTATTAATTTCAAATCCCACTACCCAAATTAGCTAACTCAAGCCAAAGCTACAAAAATGAACTGTGCACATCCAAAGTACAAATCTCTCCGTTGACAAATAAATTATAGAAAAAAATCACCAAAAACAATTTCAATAACCTAAATCCATCAAAGACTGTTAACAATCCAAAAACATTAAGTTGTGACTGAAGACTGAAAAAATGTACTAATATCACTAAAATCCTATATAAATTTAAGATGAGAACGGGTCAAAAACACAATTATATTTATTATTTCACATTAACCTGCAACCCAATATTCTTTTACACGTATTAACAGTTCATCATAGCCAGCATTTCCAAGATAAAATCTTTTAGCAGTTAAGTTTCATTTGACCCTTTACTAAGAAGATATATGTGCGTCACTTTGGTAATCTATGGACAAACATCAAAAAAGAAATTAAATTGGAAAATTTTCCATCCCATGAAAATTACCTACAATCTATTATGACTTTCTTAAAAGCAGAAATGACAAAATCTCAAGCCATTGGGATATAGAATATTACTGGGTTGGTGATTGGTGAAGGAAAGAATGCAGCTGCTCAAAAGCTGTTCCAGCTATGATGCTCCCCAAAAATACATTCACCATCATAAAGTAATAGTACTTTGCTGCTGCTCTGCGTTCTAGAGTTGAAACTGCAATGTATCCCTCAATTTTTGACATTATCATCAAAAGAGTGGGGAGAATATACAAAAAGATTTTAAGAGCTAGACCAGGGAGGAAACCCTGAAGGAATGACTTGATGAATTTCCTGCAAAAATTTGCCATTAGATTCTTTGTAAGAAGGGGGTAACACAAGCTAATTCAAATTCATGCATTTCAAATCTTAAAAGGCTAATTAATTTCCTATATTTTATAAAAAGGTGTAACCTAAAACAAAGTAGAATGGAGGAAAATGATCCATATAACCAAGCCCAAAGAGATCAGGGGAAATCTTAGTTGAGTTTATATAAATGGTTTTTCATAATCTAGAATTTCAAGAGTAAGGATAAAGAGAATGAGAAATAGAACACTGCATATAAGATTAGCCAGTTTATCTCCAACATGGAAAAATTAACATAATTCAAATCATGGAAATAAACAGCCACAGGTAATCTCGAAATAGAGGTGAAACATACTGAATTCAGTTTCAGTTATGCATGCCCTAGAATGCAGCAAAAGACTGACATTTGAGGGGGAAAAAAAAAAAGTAAAAAGCAACATCATATAAGAATAGGATTCACAGCCATACTGAACAGAGAAAACATTGTCTATGAATAGGTCCAAAGAGATTCAACAATGCGGATAAGAAAAAGTTACAGTTATTGAGCTTCAACAAAATCCAGCAAAGAACATTGCAATGTGCAAAATGGAGAGCAAGATTACTTTACTTACAGCTCTATTACTGGCCTGAGAAAAGGAGCAACCTTTTCAAGACCCTCCAAATTTGCAAGTGTTTGCACAAAAGCAATGGGTATCATGTAAAAGAACACCAAAGCAAACACTGACAAAGAAATTATAAGCTTCCGGATGCTCATAGAAACAAATGGTATAGCCAAATTACGCCAATAAATATCATGAGGTTCAGGGGCCCAATTTGTCAACCACAGTGTTGGATTCCTGCTTTGCTGTGTTTGAGCACAAACAGCAGCCCCCCAACGAGAATTAAATGAGACAAAAGCAACTGGCAAGATAGACTTTGGGTCTTTCAGAATTTTCTGGCGCTCCAAGGCCATCTGAAATAAAAGGTATCATAGACATGCATTAAGCAACAAAACTAACTGGCAATTGATACTAACTGAAGTAAATTTAACATCTCAATAATTGAAAAAGATTGAAAATTATGAAATGAACATTATAATAAACGTAAAGAAGGATCAACAGTTTGAACATGAAATGGTGGTCATAACTTACTCTTTTTTCCAGTTCTTGAATTTGTTGTTTGTAGTAATCAATGGAGTCGACTCTTTCACCCCAGAGTCCCAAAAATCCTCTCTGAGAATGAAAAACATTAAAACTAGCAATCCAATGACCCACATTGCACTTGAATGTTTTAATAAAATGAAATGAGTTCTGGAACAATGCATATAAAAGGTGCGAAGCTTTCATAATTTATACCATTCCATATCCTTTTATTAGATCCAGCCTTCATTAAACTATTTGCTGTTTGAATCACGTGCATGTATTTTATTGACGATTAGGCATCAATAAATACTCCACTGTAAATATTTCCATCATAATTATATGAGAAAATAGTAAAATTCAGTTTAACAAGCTATATAAATGAAACTCCTACCAGAGTACCCAATGGACCTGTGATTTGACCTAGCAGATGCAAATATACAAGTTGATAGTCTAACATTAAACTACTTGAGTTTACAAAAGTTACCTTTCGGGTGGGCCTCTTATCTGGATGTCTTTCAAACTTAAGCTGATTATAGTCCAGCCAATTTTGGAGCCTATCTCTTTTTCTCACAAGTTTTGCAAATTTATTCGCATTATAGACTGCCTGAACAAAAGTCAAAATTTTTATCAATAAATCATGCAGTCAAGTGTCCATACAGCGACATAGGAACACAAATGATGCAAATATAATTCTGGCATAAGAAGTCATACCAATGCAATTGTAAAAGGAAACCCAAATTACTGCTATGGGAAAGGCAAAGAAAAAAGAATTTGTGAGACAAATCATAATGAAACTGTGCTACCTGCTGACAAAGATAAGTATTTGGGTGGTTTTTTCTGAAATATTGGTCAACAGCATCTGACTTTGAGTGACCAGCAACATGTGGCACATTCCTCGCCACTACCTGCAGAGTGCAGAGTATAGTATATAACAAGAAGAACAAGGACATTAACCTACTTAGAGCCTGATTAAACTTTGTGAGATGGAATAATTGTCCGTGCTTCACTTTTTCTTTTATGTACTTATTATAAATATCATGTTATTTCATCTGACAAATAATTTGCTTGAATTATCTGGAAAAAAAAAAGGGACAATGAAAAAGGACACCATAGTGAGAAAAGAGGCAAATAGCAGAATGGATGCCTTTGTGAAAGTAAGATTGAAGTTTGTAATAAGACCATGAAGGTAAGCACTGATACTTTTCTCTATAAAAGGCTTTTAATATGAAATTTCAAGGGTGGAATAACAATCACATGATTGTCTCCTCTTAATTGATTAACATGCTGTAGATTCTTGGGTTGATACTGAAATATTAGGATCTAACTCACTGTAAATTGTTCAGCACGCCTGCATTGTGAAGCCAAGAAACGCAACCTCATTGATGCTACAGTATCATATTCCTTGTAGAGCATGAAGCAAGTCCATACAGTAAACAAGTATTGCAAAGCTATGTGAACAAAAAATCTGAAATTGACAACAGTTCTTCAGATACTTTGTTTAGTACTTGCACTAAACACTATTTTTAAGAGAAAATTAATACAAAGAAGCATGAAATAAAGACTCCAACACAGAGTTAACAACTTAGAATATAAAGAACTTTCCCAAATTTACTAGAAAGTACGAACAACATACAATCATTCCACAATTCTGATCTTAGATAATTTACAACTTTGAAGTCATTGAAATTTTAGCATCATAAGATTTCTTGTCCATCAGTGATCATTTTTATAAGCTGATCAAGTTTCAATACAACTTGTGTGTACACTGTACATGTAATTTGAACATTGAAGCCTTTTTTTTTTACTGCCTGTTGCATTGGGCACAGCAAATGCTCAATCTCATAGCCAAATTAAAGACTCCAAAACTTTAGGGTCAACTTAGGATAACATTCTCCATGCCTTATCATCCATGCAAACAGAGGGGCAAATTTGATCATGCAGATGGCCACTGGCCATTATTTCTTAGTATGATCATCCATTTGCTGGGGCCAACATATACTCGCATTGCCATTGTTAGTCAATTTTATCATGGCCATAATCAAGGCCATGATTTCAGGACTGTAATTATGTATAATTACTGCATTATAGGCTTGATTAATTAGGGTTTCCTTACTTGTGTATTTCATAGCTCTATAAATAGAGCCTCTTTTACATTCTTGTGGACACACAATATAATACAATTCCTATCTCAATCTGTTCTTCTATCATGGTATCAGAGCCTATCTCTGATTAATTTTGGCCTACAAAATTTTTTTTTCTCTAAATTTGTTCACTTGGTTTGATTCAAGTCCTAGCAACCTACTTTGAATCAGTTTTTGACTGTCTTCTGCTTCTGTATTCCGTGGCTGCACTCTTGCATCAGGTCTGTCCCCTTCAGAAGAAGTTACGCTAAGAATTTCCAGCCAAAAATCATCCCCATGTGCCCTCACGCGCCGCCGCCATCCACTGTCCTCCTGTTGAATTGAACCAGTTTAGTTTCAATTTCTTGGCTGGTTCAGTCAGCTCTAGCTCGGTTTTTGACCAGTTTCTAAGGTTTTCAGGCGTGCTTAATCCATTTTTGGGGTCTGTTTTTCGTAATTCTGCTTCTTTGTATCTATCTTGCACAATTTTGGTTATTTTCTCTATAATGGACAAACCCGACATTGCCAAACCCATCACCGTCTCATTTGACGGAACTAATTATGTGTTGTGGGCTCAAGAAATGTCCAGTTTTTTACGAGGTCGCAAACTGTGGCATTATGTCACAGGTGACATTGCTCAACCAACCCAAACATCATATATGAATTCTGCGAAGTACATGGAACTCTTGGAAGAATGAGATTGCGCAAAGTCATCAGATCCTTACGTGGTTCCACAATACATGTGAACCATCAATCAAATGACATTTTGGCTGCTTTGAGAATGCCAAAGATGTCCGGGCTATGCTTGCCAAACGTTATTCAACATCTGACTTTGCTCATCAGTTTCAGTTACTCAGGCAGCTGCATCATCTGAAATAGGAACCTGGATAGTCTATCTTTGATTTTCTCTCGCAGTTGTAGATTATTTGGGATCAACTTGCCACATCTAATCCAAACTAGCATGACCCAAGGGATGCTGAGTTGTATGCTCAACGACAAGATTGCTTGAATGTTATGAAACTTCTGATGTCTCTTCACTCATAATTTGAACCAGTTTCTGGCTCTCTTCTCCATCGTGATCCATTCCCCAAAATGGAAACCATTGTTGCTCAACTCATATCTAAAGAAACTAGGTTGGCTACTCTCAAATCCCATCGTTACTCTGACACTATCTTGGCTACTGTAGGTCCAACATCCTCTCATTCTTTGAAAAAGGGCAACTGTAATTATTGCAAACAACCCAGCCATTGGATAGCAGACTATCCAATCAGACCACCAAAGAAAGATTTTAGACAAAAATCTGGGCAATATCGACGCCAATCTTCTTCTTTCACTGCCGCAGTCGCACCTACATCTTCTTTTGAATCTGACCTTGCTACCCTTCTCAGTCAAGTTGACTTGGCTACTCTTAAGCAAGCACTTGTCTCTTCTCAGTCTGGTAATTCTAAAACCTCAGCCTTGTCTGTCACACCAGGTATTCACTCTTCTTAGTATCTTAATTTTGCATGCTGTAATCATATGACTTCTGTGTCTTCACTACTTACATCTAAACAAACCATTTCCCAGTCACCCAGTATACACACCACAGATAATTTTGCTATGTCTGTTAGCCATATTGATATTGTGTCTACATCTAATCTTACTTTCCCTGATACTTTTTTAGTTCCCAAATTGTCCCTTAATCACATATCTGCTGGTCAACTCTGTGATCTTGGTTTAGATGTTCACTTTTCCAGTCATGGTTGTTATGTGCAGGATCTAACGACGGGGCAGATTCTTGGGACAGGGCATAAAGAAGTCCGATTGTTTGACCTTACTTCACTTCATCTACCTTCACATCAATCTATTTGTGGTGCTACATTTACCTCCAAGACTTGGCACTCTCGTCTTGGTCATGTTTCTTTTTAACGTCTGAATCATTTAATTTCTAATGGATTGTTAGGCTTAAACAAGTACAAGTTGATTGTTTATTTGTCAATTAGCTAAACATCATGCTTTGCATTTTCTAATAGTGATTCTGAGACATTTGCTCCATTTGATTTGATACATTCTAATATTTGGGGTACTTCTCCCATTCCTACTGTGAGTGATTCAAAATATTTTATTATTTTTGTTGATGATTTCTCTCGATATACCTGGATTTATTTAATGCACAAAAAATCTTATTTATAGGATCTCTATTCTCAATTTGCTCAAATGGTAAAAACTCAATTTTCCCAAACAATCAAAATTTTTCGAACTGACAATGCCGTGGAATAGAAGGATGCATCATTTCTTTCTCTTTTATCTCAACATGGCACAGTTCTCCATCGCTCGTGTCCAGGTACATCCTAACAAAATGAGAGAACTGAAAGGAAATACAAACACATCCTTGATACTGTCCGGGCTCTACTCATTTCTTCCTCTTGTCCTGAGCGTTTTTGGGGAGAAGCTGCTCTCACAATTGTTTATACCATCAATCGTGTTCTTTCTGTCATTCTAGGTAATAAAACCCCCTATAAACGTCTTTTTTGTCGTACTCTTGAATACAGTCTTCTTCGAGTCTTCGGTTCTACCTGTTTTGTTTATCTTCAACCTCATGAATGTTCCAAATTGGAACCTCGAGCTCGTTTATGTTGTTTTGTGGGGTACGGTATTAAACACAAGAGTTATCGATGTTGAGATCCTATTTCTAAGCGTCTCTGAATACCTAGATATGCACTTTCTGTGAACATAAAATGTTCTTGTCTTCCTTCCAAATCTCATCCCCCACTCTTTTTTTCACTAATCCCTCTATCAATTTGTTTCCTGAGGACTCATAGCATTTGTCTGAGTCTCCTCATATTGTAGGTCCTGTAGAACAATCATCACTTGTCCCATCCGAGGATCTAGCTCCTTCGAAGGATTCAAGCTCTTCTCACAATCTTGTTATCAATATCTCCCCAGAACCATCCCAGTCATCACACCCTATAAGAACTACTAAACTTACCTCTCACTTGGAACCTTATGTTGTCAATCTCCCTCATATTAAAAATAATTTTGTTCACTCTACTGTTGCTTCTTTTTATGAACCTCAAAGCTATAAAAAAGCTAGTACTAATCCTTTATGGCAACAAGCTATAAAAGAAGAATTGCAGGCTTTAGAGAAAACCCAAACTTGGGATCTTGTTCCACTTCCTCTAGACAAGACCTTAGTAGGATGCAAATGGGTCTATAAGATCAAGACCAAGGCCGATGGGACAGTTGAACATTATAAGTCCCGACTTGTTGCTAAAGGATTTACTCAGGAATATGGTATTGATTATGAGGAGACCTTTGCTCTCGTGGCCCGCCGCACTTCAGTTCATAGCCTCATCGCTGTTGCTACCATTAAAAAATGGCAACTCTTTCAGATAGATGTCAAAAATGCCTTTTGAATGGGGGCCTCTCTGAAGAAGTATACATGTGGCCACCCTCAAGCTACAGTCATCCTTCACACACTGTTTGTCACCTCAAAAAGGCACTCTATGGTCTCAAACAAGCTTCTCGAGAATGATTTGCCAAATTCAATTTTGTTATTTAGCAGCTTGGTTTTGTTTCTAGTCCTTATGATAATGCCTTGTTTATTTGCCACACAGACAGAGGATGCATGCTTTTATTACTCTATGTGGATGATATGATCATCTCTGGTGATGATCTTGTTGGTATTGCAGAGTTAAAACAGTACCTCAGTCAACACTTTGAAATGAAAGATCTGGGATATCTGGCCTACTTTCTTGGTTTAGAAGTATCTGGCCTACTTTCTTGGTTTAGAAGTTCTCTCTAATGATTTTGGCTACTATCTCTCACAAACTAAATATGCCACTGATCTTCTTTTTCGTGCTGGTCTGAGCGACAATAAAATTGTGTCCACACCTATCGAGAGCAATAGTCATCTCGATTCAACCGATGGCAAACCTCTAAGTGATCCTACATTGTATCGGCAACTAGTGGGGAGTTTAGTCTATCTCATTGTTACTCATCCTGACATAGCATATGCAGTTCAAATTGTAAGCCGGTTCATGATAGCACCCAGTACTAATCATTATGATGCGGTGCTTCGTATCTTGCGCTATGTTAAAAGAACTTTGACTCATGGTCTTCTCTTGTCATCATCCTCCTCCTTAGAGCTTCGTGCATACTCTGATGCTGATTGGTCTAGTGATCCTACTAATCGTCATTCTTCCACTGGATTCTGTTTTTTTCTTGGTGATTCTCTGGTCTCATGGAGGAGTAAGAAACAAACAGTGTATCTCATTCCAATACTGAAGCTGAATATCGAGCACTCGCTGACACAACTTCTGAACTTTTATGATTACGCTGGCTATTACAAGACATGGGAGTTAAACATTCATCTACCACTACCATTTTTTGTGATAATCGCAGTGCCATTCAGATTGTCCATAATGATGTATTTCATGAGCAAACTAAGTGACGTGGAGGCTATTTCAAAGATATTCCTGAGCCGTTGGAACAAGCAGCGGTCCAAGTTCAAAAAATATTAGCTCGAACTAACTGGGATTTGGGCTTTATAAATATGCGATTCAAAAGGAAACGGGCCACCGGTTCAAAGTCATTGCCTCCTGTGATGAGCGACATCGTTTTTCGGCCAAATTCCTTCGTTTGGGCCCCTAAAATGGCAATTAGTCCATTTATGAAAGCTTTTTATTTCTGTCATAAATTTTGATATTTAGCTCTGTTTTCGGAGCCATTTGTGGCATTCATCTTGTTTAGTTTCCTATTTTTATTTATGGTAATATTGTAATCTCGTCATTTATGGCAGTTTTGTACCTGGGGTTTCGGCCCCCTATTTAGACTCTTGTTTTGGCCTGTTTGAGGAATCAATAATTCAGTCATATTTTGAAAACCTTAAATTGGATTTATCCTTTTTTTTTTTTGCTTACACTGCGTCACTAAGCATATTGCGAACGATTGTCATTTTATTCGTCACCATCTCCAGCAAGGAACTGTCTCTCTTTATTCAGTCTCATCTCGTGATCAAATAGCTAACATCTTCACCAAAGCTCAATTACCAACCCGTTTCAATGAACTAGTAGACAAACTCAAGTTAGGTTCCTTTTCACCTACTTGAGTTTGAGGGGGGTGTCTTAGTCACCTGTATCATGGCCATAATCAAGGCCATGATTTCAAGACTGTAATTATGTATAATTGCTGTATTATAGGCTTAATTAATTAGGGTTTTCTTACTTGTGTATTTCATAACTCTATAAATAAAGCCTCTTGTACCTTCTTTTGGACACATAATACAATACAATTCATATCTCAATCTGTTCTTCTATTAGCCATCATGTCTTCTTGACCTAAATCCACAAGCCATGTGTCTTGCCTCCATCAGCAGTGCCTGTAAACTATTAATCTTGGCTTTGTTGTTGGTTCCCATGCATTTGATAGTTATTCTTCTATAAAATTTAGCAGGTCTAAATTTGTATTATTTTAAGGTGTAAACCAAGTGCAATGATTTTATTGTGATCAAAGCTTCTAAGGCCGCATATGTTTTGCATTCATAGATCCTAATTTAGGAGCAAAAGTTCAGAATTTCACAATGTTCTAAATTTACTGTAGCCCATTACTGTTCATGCCACGGTGATAGTTTCTATGTTAAGGATAGTTTCCATATTAAGATTATTTATGTATATTTATTTAATTATGTTAGACTTTTATTTAGAGGAGTCAAGTCCTTATACTATTAGGGTTAGATTTTCAGTAGACCTTATTCAATTAGGATGTATGTTGACCTTATTCCAGAAGGATTTTAGGCTATAAATGGGGCTTCAATGTTTAGTTTTAAAGCAGAATTTTGAATAATAAAAGAGCCAGCAAATCAGTTGAATTTTCCTAGTTTTATAACCAGAGAATTCAGCCTATTTGGTTGATCTTTTGGCCCTTTGTTCTCTCATTTCAATATTCTCTTGTAAAATCCACAACCTAATTTAGGGTAAGGGATATTGGCTACATCATATCCCAATATGATAAAACGAAAAGAAGCTCTACTTCTACTATTATAAACCTTTGTACATGTGATTTTTAGGGTCTATTCACTTGGAACAAGGAGTACGGTGAAGTACTTTCAATTTGGGTAGGCAAAGACTACAATCATTTCTTTCTCTTCCAAATAACATTTCCTTTAATTTATTTCTCCCCCCACCCACCACATTAACAATGTACAGTATTTTTATTTTTTTATATAAAAATATATAGTATTTTTTTTAATTGAAAAAACTGATTTAGTGTCTCATATCTCTCTCTCTCTCTCTCTCTCTTTCTCAGCATGTGTATGTATAGATGTGATTTAGAGAATTCAAAATTAAATCAGCTGTATTTCTATATTGTCTCTTCTTCATCAAGAAAATTATCAAAAAGACAACAAATATTTTCAAACCATATCCACAAAAAAGATTTAAATGCAAAAATTTACAGACAAAGCACGAACGAATGGAAAAGGTCAATTTACCTTGAACTCATGTGCTCACACAACAGACTGTAAAGTATTTAAAGCAATGAAGCCAATCACACTGACTTTGCAATAAATTTAAACATGCATGATCTCTTAAAAAACAGCATTATTGAATTTTTTATTTTATTTTTTATTTTTTATTTTTATTTTTTTTGCCAATATCCTAGGCAATTACAAATGTAATTTCAACCTCCATTTGTTAAAGAAATACCGCACACCTTTGACTAAGCGGAAGTTATTTTCAAAATCAAAGTGCATAAATTATAAACAAATAACCACAGTTATGATACTAAAGTTAAAGAAATGGTACTTGGCCAGTAAATTATTTCATGTTCAGCATATTTATCACCACATAGAAAAAACATAAACTTACCTTATGGATTGAGGACGAACATTTGATATTGAAAGCTTATCAATATCACTCACAACCAATTCTTTTCTTAGAAAGAACAATGTTCCACTTGATACATTGACTGGAATGAGAATTAGGAGAGCCAGGACTGTCATAGGTACAAAAATCTTCAAACTGTCCCGTGAATGACAAAAGAATTAGTGGAAAAGACAATTACAAAGTGTACAAAACAACAAGAAGCCCCATGAAAAATAAGATCAAGGATTCAAGAAGCTTAGAATTCTAATCCAAATTAAAATTTAGTGATTATTATCATATTATACAGTACCTCGCAGCCCTTTGAGAGTCTTATTTACATGTGTATTCAAATAAATTAGTTGCAGGCCAACGGCCCCTTTTTTTGGTCTTAGAGGTACTTTTGTTGTTACTACCATTGCCGGAATAAACTGTTTTTAGGAGTCTTTTTTCTGTTGGTCTACTACGTTTAGGATTAATTTGTATACAAATATAAATGATTGTAACTTTTATTAATCAGTTTTCAATAATAATAATAATAAATAAAAACTTCCTGCAATCTTATGCTTGGATTATGTGACGCCTGAGGAAGTTTTAAGCATGGCCTTTATTTACTTTCAAAGTTACTGTTCACATTCCTTATTTAATGCACTATTCAGAGCTCATGTGCTTAATAACTACACTGCGAACAGCCCCTGTAATTGGTTAGGTCAGTTTGAAATTAAGCAAAATTGAAATAAGCTAATACCCAATTCTGAGAAGAGCCAAACCAAAATAATTTGGCTCCCTTGAGTTCATTTTTTTTAAGTATTATATATAATCCTTTTGAGATTTTACCATGTAAACCAAACTGGTCAGCTCAAGCTTTTTAGTTTGAACTGAATAGTGCTCATCATTCTTTTCCTTCTACTATTTTGCTGCCCAGATACCATTGATTGCAATGTTCTGGTAGTTTAAATAGTTTTCTACTCATTCCAGCTTTTAATAAGGCTAAAATACAGCTTAATAACCAGCCTTACTATCTGTCCTACGTCACAGAGCATTAGAATTAGCATTCAAACTCAAATAGAACATCTGTAAATCCACTCCAAGCTAAATTCAATTCATTGCTTCTTATCATACAAGATCATTGTTCAAGGAAATTTATCAATCAAAAGGATAAGCTTACTATTTCAGCTTAAATAGCAAACCATATGAGCCTTTCCAAGTCAATAAATAGATTAATTACATAAGATGAACATGTCAATGGATTACTGCATATGATATCAATCATCTAAACAAAGCTCCAAAAGAACAAAGGTCACAAAACTGGTAACAAAAACATTATAAAGACCAAAAAGACAATAGTAAAGATGAGAAAAGGATATTGAAAATAGAATATCCAAGATAACCAAAAAAAAAAAACAGAAAAAGAAAAGAAAAAACATGGGAAGGAATATTATTAGCCTTATATATATCTCCTATTAACTCTTTCTTTCTTTCTTTTTTTTTCTTTTTTTTTTACAAAAAACTTGGATAACTGCAGAACTCTTGAAAACCTGTAATATTAAAAAAGTGGTAAGTGCATAGGTTTCTATTTTCCTTTTCTTCTTTCCTTCTAGATAGTCCTGGAAATTGGTTTTCCACATTATAGGATTCTCAGCAACTGAGAACTCTGAACTTGGTCTTGAAAAAAAATTAAGAAAAAAAAACATTACTAAAAAAAAAGCAGAGAAAATGAGGAAAGTTTATAAATTGAAACCCCCAAAAAGTGAAATTAAGAGAAATAAACAGAGGAAATTAGAACATTTTAAGTCATATTTCTCATGAGCAGTGAAAAGGACTGCACAGATATGTACTTGTAAAATTCAGATTCCAAATTCAAGAATTATATAGAAAACGCAAATAAAATAAAAGAGAAAGAAAATTTGGAAAGTCCAAAATTTACAGTAACAAAGAGAGAAAAGAAAGAAAGAAAGGTGGTACCCGAGAGTGTAAATCCTTAAGAAAACAGCAGAGTCAAGACCAGCATGGTTTATAATCTGAGTTTCAGACATTTTCATAGCCTGAGGCATCCAGTTCAAGAAAGTCAAGTAAGTCTTGAAATTGAGATTAACAAATTTGGCAACAAAGTTGCCTGCTCTTCTTGGACTGCTTCTTGTACCATTAATGTACCATTTTGGGAAGTAAACTCTGTCATTGACTGGTTGAATTCTCAACAGAGCAAAAGCCAACAAAAACGCAAAAGCACTGAGTATGTTTATGAACGCTGAGACACCAATGTCCTCGAGACTAGCCATTGAAGCAACCTCAGAGACCTCACAGAACACTAGTTTCAGTATATGGGGATTGGATGGATAATATAATAAAAATAATAATAAGAATGGAAAAGAACGCAAGCAAGCAACAGGTAAGAAAAGAATATTTTTAATAAAAATATTTAATTTAAATTAAATTAAATAGTTATGGGAAAGTGGGTTATGTGATTATGTCAACTTTTTGTTGTACTCTACTGATTGGAGAGTAAAGTGGGCTATGTGGCTTTGGTCTGTAAAGGTTGTAGGAATTTGGATGCCATTGGGTTCCCCCCTTTTAAGGCTGTCATTATTGTCTTTTTTAATTGTCATTTTTTTTGCTTTCTCTTTTTTGTTTTTATTGGGTGCAGCGGAAATTCCATTAAAAAAAAAAAAAAGGGTCAAGAAAATGGTGAATTATTATTTAATTCTTAAAATTTGATTTAATTAACTATCTATTTTATATATTTATGAAATTGACTTTTAATTAACTATTTGATATTTAAGATTTTATTTTGTCAATAAAACTAGTCATTTTGTGAAAATTGGTTCAATTTACAATTAAAATAAGTGTGAAATAGCGAAAATATCTTTATTCAAATTACTATTTAGTCTTTGATATTTGACCTAGTTAATTATTTAATTTATATATTTTTATTATTTTACCTTAATTTAACAGTAAATTGATTAAATTTTGGACGAAATGATTAATTTAATTGATAGAGAAAAAGCTCAAAGATGAAATAATCAATTTCACAAAATGCATGGACTAAATAGTGGTTTACTAGAAAAAAAGTCCAAATACACTCGTGCATAGTTTAGTAATAAATGTATATTTTTCTAAATAATAAATTTATGTTTGATTATTCTTTTCCTAATACTAAAAAAAAAAACAAAAATAGTTCAAAACTCTAGCTTCCTTTTTTACAAGGCAAATCACTTGAAAGTCAAGTGTGGAAAATTCTTATTTATGCAATGTATAAATGAAGATAAAATTATCTCTAATTTTATTTTTTAGTGCAAATAATAAGAATATTATTACCAACTAAAATTATGCTTTCCAAACAATTATAGACGAAACAAACATGTTTAAAACAATCTTTTTGGTACGTGAACTTACTCAAAAGTAAGTATTTTATACCAAATGAGATCCTAATATCTAGAGCTGAGTATAGGACTCACAGATACCAAATTATACTAGAAATTCAAACCGAAATATTCAAAACTGAAAAATATCTATTGGCCGTTTGATTTTCTCTGAACGAACTATTCTGAGAATTTTATTGATAAGATTCTGGAAATTAGTATTTATCCGTCTAGAGAATCATATTGAACCATACCGAACTGTCTGAACCAAAGAACCAAAATTGAAACTAATTTAAAAGATATATATATATATATATATATATATATATATATATATATATATATATATATATATATATATATATATATATATATATATATTCTGAAAATTTTATTGATAAGATTCTGGAAATTAGTATTTATCCATCTAGAAAATCATATTGAACCATACCGAACTGTCTGAACCAAAGAACCAAAATTGAAACTAATTTAAAAGATATATATATATATATATATATAATTTGTAATTATTTTAAAATTAATAAATTTATAATACTAATATTAATAATGTGTATTGGTTAAAATTTCAAAGGAAAATAATTTTATTATTTTATCTTATGAGAAATTTTTAACTTTGAGCAATTATAAAATAATATCCATTTGATTATATAAATTTGAAAGCATTGATAATTTCATCAATTTTTTTTAATTAATCAACATAATTAAATTGAATCATTAAGTATATGCAAATTTTTTCAATAGATTTAAATTTATAATCTCCCAATTTATAAGTTTAAGACCATTATATTATTAATTTATTATTGAGCTATGTAATTTTATTGATGATGATGTTAAATTTATAGTATCATATATTATAATCGATTATCAATCAATTAATTTTTATATTTTAATCATAAATAATAAAATAATAATTTAAACTCGTATTATGTCATCAAAACTTTGAAATAATAGATTGTTTGTAGAAAATGAACTTATTACTTCAATGAAGTGGTTTATTATTTCAAATGATTAACCACAAAAAGTTTTTGTTACGCTTGACATTCCTACCTATCAAATTCATATTAAAATTCATTAACTAAGTATTAAAATTTGTCTACTAATTTAACAGACTTCAACTTCACATTTTTCTTATTTATTTTTAAAATTACTCAAGATCCTAAAATTAAAAAGAATGTCTCGCCAAGAACCACTATGAATTTTTTATTTCAGATCTATGTTCTTATATTTTCATGTCTGATCGATTTTTATTTTAGCTTGTAGATTATAATTGAATTTTCTAATTATGCACTATATAGTTTAATTTTTATAATTTCTTTAGCTATGTACTATGTAGTTTGATTTTTATTTTAACTTGGTAGATTGTTAATAAATTTTTTTAATTATATAGTTTATTTTTGTTTTTATTATATATATTGATTTAATTTCAATGGAAGTGGTTTAAGTTGAAAAAAAATATATTTTCAATCTAATTTTTGTTAGGACCTGGGGAACCTGCATTGCTTGAGAGATATTCATTATGGGCCTTGATAGAGACATACTTGTACACTTGACACCACACTCCAACCCAAAATCTTAAGGCAATGGGTTTATGGGTCATTCCCACTTACATATCCCTCCTTAATCCCATCTCTTTCTAATATGGGATTCCATACACTTGATAATCCTAACAATCTCCCCCTTAAGTGTGAACATTCACATTGGACTTAGGCTCCTCTTTAAGCAAAAGTCTTGAGTATTACGGTCGAGAGTCTTGCACTTCACCGGCTAGGGTTGCACCGGGAATCACCTTACTCTCCCACATGAGGGGTGCAACCCACGTGATCTGACCACCATCACCATATTCATCTCTGCCGAACCATCGACTCTGATACCATTGTTAGGACCTGGGGAACCTGCATTACTTGAGAGATATTCATTATGGGCCTTGGGAGAGGCATACTCATGGACTTGAAACCACACTCCAACCCAAAATCTTAAGGCAATGGGTTTATAAGTCCTTTCCACTTATATATCCCTCCTTAATCCCATCTCTTTCCAATGTGAGATTTCATACATTTGATAATCCTAACAAATTTCGGGATGGTTAAGATGGAGATTTTTATTTTATGATTTCATTCCGAAGATCTCCAAAACTCCAAAACTCGATTCAGTTTTAGAGATTTTCAAATTTTCATATTCTCCTGAACCGTGCTCAACCCTACTAATATCATAATATCATATGCCCAAACAAACAGGTGATGGCTACCTTTTCCCCCCTCTTTTTTTTCAATGTGGAGTGTAAATATGGTGTTTTACTAATTCTCTAATATTCAAAAAAGACTGTTTGGATAGCAATGACTTCAACAACATCATTGTACTTTTTAGCATTTTTTAGAAAAATCTTGATATTTTATTTTATTATTTTTTATTAAAATATACATTTCATTTTAGTTTTAGAGCACAATATAAATATGTTTTATTACTTTTTTAATCTTTTTAATTTTAAAATTTAATTTTTTTTATAATTTAACTTTCATAATTTTGATTTTAATCTTAAAAACATATACAACGCGTATAGGCTTACATTCTCCATCATTTGAAGGTGGAGTCAATCGTTGCTAACGTCATTGGAATGGGAAGGTTGACGCAGCATAAGCAAAAAGGAAAAATCCAATTTAGGATTTTAAAGTATTTTTTGTATTATTCGATATCCAAAACAGGCCCAAAACAATAGTTTAAATAGGGGCGTGAAACCCTATGTACAAAACTGCAAAAAATGGCAAAATTACAATATTACCATAAATAAAAATAGACAATTAAACAAAATGGATGCCACAGACGGCGCCTAAATTAGAGCTAAATAACAAGATTTATGACAAAAATAAAAAGTTTTCATAAATGAAAAAACTGTCATTTTAGGAGCCAAAACGAAAAAATTTGGCCGAAAAATGACTTCGTTCATCGCTAAAGGCGATGAATTTGAATTGATGGCTTGTTTTCTTTTGAATGACATATTTGTAAGGCCCAAAATTGCAGCTAGTCCAGGTTAGTATTTTTTATACTTGGGTTGCTGCTTGTCCTAATGGGTTATGAATGTCTCTAAAACAGTCTCCACGTCAGTCTTCTCTACTTGGCAAAAATTCATCCTCGAGTTGGACTTTAGATCAGGGTATAGTGGTTCTTCAGAGGAATGGTAAGGTGATAGATTTGCTACATTAAAAGTTTTTGAAATACCCATGCTTTTGGGAAGATTAATGACATAGGCATTTTCATTTATCTTCTTACTGATAGTGTAAGAGCCATATTTCCTTAGCTGAAGCTTACTATAAGTACCCATTGGAAAGCATTCACGCTGAAGGAACATAATTATTGGATCTCTTACAAAAAAAACTTGCTTTCTCCTATGCTTATCAACAGCTTTCTTGTACTTTTGGTTAGCTGCTTCTAATTGCTTAACTTCTTGATGCACCTCTACCATCTGTTGAGACATATGAGCTAGTGCAACACTTTTCTCTGCATCTTTAAGAAGCTGAATTAAATCCAGAGTATGTTGTGGTGCCTTAGTGTAGATAACAGAGAAAGGAGACCTGCCAATAGCTCTGTGAACAACATTATTATAGGTAAATTTAGCTTGAGGCAATGCTACATCCCACTACTTTGGTTTGTCCCCATAGATACTGTGAATCAAATTTTCTAAGGTACAATTGGCTGCTTCTATCTGTCCATAAGTTTGAAGATGAGTAGTGCTGCTGAAATTTAAGGCTGAGTCAAATAGCCTCACAAGGTTCGCTAGAAGTGCCCATGGAATTTGTTGTCTTTGTCTAAATTGATGGTCTTTGGCCCACCATGTAATCGGACTATTTCTTTAAAGAACAGCCTAGCTATGCTTATAGCATTAAAAATTTTTCTACAAGGGATGAAATGTGCCATCTTGGAAAACCTGTTAACAATAACAAAAACATAATCTGCACCTCTTTGAGTACAAGGTAAGCCCAAGATAAAATCCATAGAAAGATCTTCCCAAATGTTCTCAAGAAAGGTAAAGGCATATATAATCCAGTGTTTTTAGACTGTCCCTTAGCAGTCTAACATATCTCTAAACATACTTGGTCATGTCCTTTAAGATTTATGGCCAATAGAAACATTCTCAGATTGTTGCAACTATTTTATCTCGCCCCAAATGAGCTATTAACACTCTACCATGTAAATCATGAATTACCTCCTCTCTCAATGAAATCGAGGAAGACAGAGTTGGTTGTCATGCATTAAATACCCATCCTAGATGTAAAAATTAGACACAGGTTGCCACTAGAACAAGTCTCCCAAATTTGTCCAAAATCCTCATCATTAGCATAGCAATCTTGTCACTGCTCAAATTTAAGTATCTCTTGGCTTAAAGTAACTAATAGACTAGCTCTTCGACTCAATGCATTTGCAACAACATTATACACCCCTAACTTGTGATGTAGCCTAAATAGGAACTTTTATAAAAATTAACACCACCGAACATGCAAGTCTTTGCTGATCTGCTTCTGGCTGTTCAAGTATTTTAGTGCTTTATGATCTAAATAGAGTACAAACTCCTTGCCAACTAAGTAGTGTTCCCAAGTTTTAAGAGCTCATACAACAAAGTAAAATTATTTGTCATAAGTGCTCCACTTTTGCCTTGTATCACTGAGCTTCTCACTAAAATAGCATATGGGCTTGCATTCCTAGGATAGTACTACTCCTATACCCACTCTGCTTGCATCACAGCCAACTTCAAACAGCATGTCAAAATCTGGTAAAGCCAAGACTGCGGCTGTGCATAGTTTTTCTTTCAGAATGGCAAAACTGTTCACTGCTTCTTCCCTCTAATGGTACTTTTCCTTCTTCATACACTCAGTGATCGGTGCTGCAATGGTGCTGAAATTCTTGATAAAACGCCTATAGAAAATGGCTAGCCCATGGAAACTCTGAACCTTTGAGACAACTTTGGGAGTTGGCCATTCCTTGATTACTTTAACCTTGGGTTCATCAACTTAGATACCATCAGTACTAACAATATACCCCAAGAATAGCAGCTTATTTATAAGGAAATTGCACTCTTTAAGGTCTACTACAAGGCCATTAGTACCTCTCTTAAGTGCAATAAATGCTCATCTTTGGTTTTGCTATAATAGAATATCATCTAAGTAAACCACAATGAATTTACCAATAAAGGGCCTCAATTCCTTATTCATAAGCCGCATAAATGTACTTGGGGCCTTTGAAAGACTGAAAGGCATCACCAACTACTCATACAAGCCTTCCTTTGTTTTGAAAGCGATCTTTCACTCATCTCTAGGCCTAAGTCATATCTAAAGATAGCCATTCTTCAAATCTAGCTTTGTGAACCACTTAGCCCCATGCAACCGATCCAGCATATCATCTAATCACAGGATGGGAAACTTATATCCCATAATTATCTTGTTGATTGCTCTACTGTCCACACACATCCTCCAACTGCCATCTTTCTTTGGAGTCAGTAAGGCAAACACAACATAGGGACTCATACTCTCACGAATATGCCCCTTCCTTAGCAACTCTTCAACCTTCTCTTTTAGGATTTCGCTCTCATTGGAGTTCATTCTATAATGTAATAAGTTGGGTAGGATGGCACCAGGCATAAAGTCTATATGGTGCTGAATGTCTCTCATGGGTGGTAGATCATTTGGAATGTCATTTGGCATTAAATCTTAAACTTCTAGAAGCAAAAGTTTCACATCTTCAAGGAGCTCCTCCACTTGCAACTCAAGCTCCTCCTCATAGACTTGTTTTACAATCAAGGCATGAATCATCCTGGTCTCTTTGACTTCTGCCTTTAAATTCCTTATAAGGGTCAAGAAATTCTTTACTGCTGACCCCTCTATCTTGTTCTTTAATGCAACGGTGTGTACTTCACTCCATCCTTCATTAGACTATACTAATTACTCCTCCTCGAATATTGAGCATTTACATCATATTGCTATAGCCTCCCAAAGAGCAAGTGACACAAATCCATTTCCACGACATCACAATAAATGTCATCTTTATATTTTCCAATTAAAAAAGGGATTGTGCACCTCTTAGTCACTTCAATATTTTCAGCCCCTAATTTAATCCAACTTAAAGTATAAGGGTTTAGGTGCTTCTCTACAGACACCCCTAACTTATTGACTATTTCTTTTCCTATAATGTTCTTCATACTACCACTATCAATAACAATAGCAAATATCTTAATAAAGATAGTGCACTGAGTACGAAACTATTAGTGGCACTAGGACTCCCTTTCTTGCTTTGGTGTGAGCATCATTCTTCGCATTACATAAGTGGCCCCTTCTAGTTCCTGGTCCTCAAAATCATCCTCCTCACCATCTGGTTCATAGCTATACTCCTCCTCCTCGTCTTCTCTTGCTACTAAATTTACAATTTTTTTTTATTTAGGACATTCATTAGATCTATGGCCCAGTTGATTCATCTAAAACACTTCCCTGTTACTGGCCTGGTATAAGGGTCTGCTGCATTCTGTACCTCCTTGTCTTTCCCTTTGTTCACTGCTCGCTTAGCTGCAACCTTATCCCCTTGATTTTGATCATTGTTATAGCGATTGTTGCTATAATGCTCATTACACCTAACAACGTCCAGGTTTGTTTTAGACTTCTTAGAGATTCCAGCAGGTTTGTAACTATCAAAGTTCCTCCTACTCTGCTCTTGCCGCATCAATTCTACCTTAATGGCCATGTTTTTTGCCTTAGTTATCGCATAAACTATACAGCAATTCTGTCTCTAATAATTGGTTTTAGGCTATCCAAGTATCTGACAACCTGCTGCCCTTCTGACTCTGTTAAATTATTCCTTTCGGACAACCTCATAAACTCTATGGTGTATTCATGGACTGATTGATTGCCCTACTGGTAACATTGGTATTGTTGAAATAATATCTACTCATAATCTGAAGGCAAAAATTCCTTTATCAACAAGCTCTTCATTCTGTACCAAGTGTGAACTTGTCCCTTGCCTTCACGCACTCTCCTATTTTAGGTTCTTTCCCACTAGGCAGAAGCACTGCCTTTCAATCGACAAGCCACTAACCTCACCCGCTTCTCAATATATGTTTCCATATAGTCGAAAAACTTATCAATCTCTGCTATCCAGTCCAGAAAATCTTCAATTCCCAGACCCCTATTGAAACTAGGGATATAAACTTTCAAACGGAAATCCCTATCTTCTTTATCATCCCTATGTCATCTATAACCATCCTCTCAAACCCGATCTCCGTTCCCACCGTATCCATCATATTGACCCCTTACGAACTCTTCTTCATCTTTAGACTCAAAATCAATCTCAATATCTGGCCACCTATGAACAGGGACAAGTTTCTCGATAGGGTTACCACGAGTAGCTTTGACTCTTAGCCTTCTGCCATTATTCTAATCCCACTTCCTATCAATACCCATAGAATCCAACCGATCTATGATTGCATCAAAGCATTCCTTAAAACGTGGGAATCTTCGATCAATTTGCTACTCTATATGTGTTTCCAAATGTTGCTCCAATCGTTGTAGCGTGTCGTCCCTAAGGATTAGGTCTCCAGCCTCTTGAACACCGTCATAAAGATCACTACCAATCGACATAGGCTCTGATATAATCTGAAGCAGCATAAGCAAAAAGGAAAAATCTAATTTAGGGTTTCAGAGTATTTTCTGTATTATTCGATATACAAAACAGGCCAAAAACAAGAGTTTAAATAGGAGCCCGAAACTCTAGGTATAAAATTGCCAAAAATGACAAAATTACAATATTACCATAAATAAAAATAGGCAATTAAACAAAATAGACACCACAAACGGTGCCTAAATTAGAGTTAAATAACAAACAACAGAAATAAAAAGTTTTCACAAATAGAAAAATTGTCATTTAAGGAGCTCAAATGAAGGACTTTAGCCAAAAAATAATGTCGCTCATCGCCAAAGGCGATGACTTTGAACTGATGGCCCATTTCCTTTTGAATGACATATTTGTAAAATCCAAAATCATAGCTAACTAGGGTTAGTATTTTTTATACTTAGACTGCTGCTTATCCCAAAGGGTCATGAATGTCTCTGAAACAGCCTCTACGTCAAAAGTGATGATCATGGGTGGCCAAAGTTGATGATTTCACCCTCAATTCTCTCTTCCAGCCATTTGGAATAATCTTGATCGCTTGGTAGTAGCCAATTGTGACTTGACATGTGGCAATGCCTAATTTATTTTTTTTAACAGAAAAATTATTAAAATTCATTTTAAGTCTAAAAGTTATAAATAAAAAATCAATAAATTCCTTCCATAATTCACTTCATTTTGACATATTGAAATTTAAAAAATTATTTAATTACTAAAATATAAAAAATTTCATATTTAATTTTAGAAATTATAAGATTTCATGATTTATATAAAATGGATAGAGCAATTATCTCTTAAAATATGGATAGTCATATTTTTTTTATTTATATCACCAGCTTAAAAATAATCACAAGCAAAAAGCTTCTCTTTTCACAGTCTAAACTTTTAATATTTTTTCATTCACTAAAGTGAATTCTTGAGAGAAGAATAGAGAGCTCTTTCATATTTCTTTTATTAACTCCTTAACTCTAATAGGGCTATTATATTCCTAATAGGATATATGATAACCTCCCACTAATTGGAAAATTACTTAAGGCCTTATTTGGTATGAAAGATTTCAAATGAGAGATTTTATAAAATTCATGAATTTAAATTAAATCCACCGTTTGGTAATTCAAAAGATAATCAAAATTTATGGATTTAAAAAAATTCATCACCTTCTAAAATCTTTTATTTTTTAAGGTTTCAATTTCCCATCTTTTAAGTAGAAGAGTTCAAAATCTACCTTTTTTTTTGGTGTATGAAGATTATGACAATTTTTTTTTATTCCAAGATTATCTCTAATAATTTATTAATTGTATAATCAATCCAAATAATAAAATTTTTAAAATTTATAAATTTCACAATTCATGAATTTAAAATCCATAAATTTTATTAAATTATGAATTTAAAAATCTTTCAATCCAAACGATACCTAAATTCTTTTATGATTTTAATAAATAATATCTTTATTATATTATTTATTTATATTATTTATTTTTATAATTAATTAATAATTAATGGATTTGGAGGTATATACGTCAAAAGGAACTCGAATACGATCCATTAATTTAAAAAAAAAAATTAAAATACTAAATCTCAATTTTTATTAAAAGTTTATGTTACAAAAATTAGCCTAAAGAAAAGTTCATTTTAAACTTAAATTGACATTGAGAGAAATTTGCGGAGTAAATTATCTATCCTTTGCGATGTGAGGCATGTGATATTGTGATGTGGCATTCAACAATTTGCATTCGGATGAGACTTTGTGAGTGTTGTGTGTTGAGTCATGGGTTGTGTCGTTTTGTGGATCATGTTTTGCGCGTTTGTTATTCTTTGTCTTCTTGTCAAAAGTGTTTTCATTTTTTTTTTTTTTGCCAAATCAAAAGTGTTTTCATTAAATTAAACAATACAACAGCCAATGATTTGTTCAAATTAAATGTTTTGGCTTGTCCATAAGCGCTGGAATTTTTGGCACGATAGTATAAACTCTTGCAATTTTAAATATGTAAAATTTTTAAGAATATGATATAGAAAAATATAAGTGATTAATTTCTCTAATTTTAATAAGTTTACTTTTAAGATTGATTTTCTCAATTTTATATTAAAAATTTAATAATAATAAGACTATATAATCATAAAAAACAATGAAAAGTTCACCAACACTTTTTTTTTTTTTTTTGTCAACAAGGAGTATAAATTTAAAATTTTCTGTTAAAATTTTAAGCTTCAAATTTTTTTATGAGATGAGAAGGATTTTTAATAATGAAGAGTATTTTTTTGTGTTAAAAAATATATTTTTTTAGTTGATTAATGTTAAATCTAGTGAAATTTTGTTGTTTAAGGTTGTCATCACATGCAATATTAAAGTGCTTGATTATAAAAAAATGTATTATAATATATGCATAAAATCTAAAGCATACAGTTTTTAACTTTTATGTTTCTCCTTGCGGTGGAAAGGCAGTCGTAATAATGACAAGGAATCGCTAAATTAGCGGCCAAAGATATGAAATGAAGAAGATGCTCATTATTAAGATTTCGACTTTTCATTAAAAAAAAAAAAAAAAAAGATCTCGACTAAAAAATTGATGGATTTTGACATTTGCATGTTTCTTTAAGGCAAGCACCATCCTTTTCAATTCATATATATATATATATATATATATATGCTACTATGATTATATTAAAAAAAAAAAAAAACCTATGATATGTGAATAATATTTAGTCTCACTGATTAAGATTGACGAATAGTACTATATTTTTTCAATATTGATGATGAAAAATTTAATTTGTTAGTGTTTACTCTCAGTATTGATGATAAAGAATTTAATTTTTTTATTATTTATTTTTTGTTTGTGATTAATTATATTATTTATTGTCCATGTTATGACATTTTATATTCATGATGAATAATAAATCATCTATTTAATTCAATTAATTTTTATTTTATTTTTCATTTTTACTTTTTTCTTTTATAATTTATAAATTTATATATCACCCTTTATTTAATTATTAAATATTATAAACATGTCTTTATTCCCAATATTGTATTATAATTAAATTAACTTTCAATTTTAAATATCGCCCCCCAAAATATTTATAACACTCATCTTTCTAATTTTATTAATTAAATTGAGAGGCCTTCTATAGTGCACTTAGTGCATAGATGCATTTGAGATTCATGAACATCATATTATCAATTTTAAATTAATTTTAAATCTCAACCATTAATTAAAGTGATTGGTTTCCTGACAAATCTATAACTAAATTTTAATTATTTTACTTATTACATAATGAATTTTTCAAATCAGTAAAAAATAAGCAAATAATATATCAAATGAAAACTTAAAAAATAAAAAGTTTAACCATATCAGAGTCAATGGAAAAAGAGGCCAGAAAGTCGCTGGAATCAAGCTCAAAAGATCTTGCTAGCAGTGAAGACAAACGGCGCGTGCGGCAGCATCCTATGGACAGATTGGCGACTCCTCTTTCCTCTAGTCCAACGCATGTCCAATTCTGATGACCGAAAGGTGGCGTTTTAATTGGTAGAAGTTTATGTTGTCCTTCCCTCTCTTTCCTCTCTCTTTGTTCCTTTTAAATCCAATACTAGCAACAACTAATTGATTAGTTTAAAAGTAAACTAATAAATTTATTTATAAATATTTTTTTTATTAAAAATAAATAACAATTAATTTAAAATATAATAATTTTTTTATATCATAATACATAACAAAAATTTAATAAAATCACTTAGACTTAGTGATTAACAGGTGACGTAATCTCTCTTACGTCACAAGTTCAAGTTTTAATATTAACATATTATATATATATATATATATAGACACAATTAATTTCATTTTATTTTAAAATAATTCTTTTATTTTAAAGAAAATTTATAACTAACTAAATAAATATTCTTATTTAATTAATTTTTATAAAAAGAAAGTATGTTTTACCTTAATTACATATATCGTTTTTATTTTCTAAATATAAATATAAAATAGAATTAGAATGATATAAATACATATATCATTTCAAATTATAAATATTCAATAAAACCTAATAAATATATATATTTATAAACATACGTATTATGAAATTTATAAAAATTTGGGATGTTGCAATAAATAAAAAACAGTAATAAGCATAGAAGTCTCAAAATAATTTTTCCTTATAATTACTTGTAAATTATATCAAATTTGATAGGAATTTTTTTTCTAAATACAACCAATTTTATAAAATTAATTAGATAAAATTACAAAAAAAATCTTTTATATAAAATATAAAATGTATGTGTTTAATTATTTATAGATAAACTTCATAAAATTTAATAAAATTCATTTCTATTCTAAATAATAATAATAAAAATGTGAAAAGAATTCATGAAATCAATTTTAACTAAATTTTTAAAATTTAGTCAAGCTGAATCTAGTACTAACCAGTTGGATGATATTTTTAGCTTATATCTTTGATTATATAGTGAAATAGTGAATACTAATTCAATTAATCGATAACTGTAATTTTAAGTATTATTAAAATTCTAATCAACAAAATTTCTATTGACTCTTACTAACATGTAATTTTCAAAAAATGTAATTTGATGAAGACACAATTTAACTCATTTTGTAGGAGAAAAAATATAAAATTTTCAAATTTATATAAGAAAACCGGAAATGACTGCTCATAATTATTTTTATAATGTTATATTTTCCTCATATTTGTCTTTTTGTTACAAAATACCAACTTTCATTATATTACAAAGGAATACAATATACTATAATGATGTGATTTATTTTATTTAAATGTTAATTATTATTTTGGGTTAAACTAGTAGACTATGAGATATAATTGCTAAAAGTTATTTTTTTATTGAAATAGATGACTTTTTTTTTTCTCAATATGAGTGAAAGAAAGTCGTCTGATTTTCATAAACAAGACAACTTTTTTTTTTCTTGAATTCTTAAATTTTATTTACACCTTTAATACTTAATTTTTTATACTCAAATATCTTGATTTGAATATTCATATAAGGGTATAAAATAATCCTATTTATATTATTCAAATATTAATTATTATTTTGGGTTAAACTAATAAAATATGAGACATAATTGCTAAAAGTTATCTTTTTATTAAACATATTAACTTTTTTAGTATGTATAAAAGAAAGTTATCTGATTTTAATAAAAAAGATGGTTTTCTATTGGCAAAGTCATCTTTTTTTATTAAAAATAGATATTTTTTTTTTAGTATATATGAAAGAAAGTCGTCTCTCAAAATTTTTTTACACATTTAATACTTAGTTTTTTATACTCATATATCTTAATTTGACTATACATATAAGGGTTATTTTACTGTAACATAATAATTAGAAAATACTAAAAATAGTAATAAAACATCAATCTAGAGGACTGACAATATTGTAACATTGATCCAATTAAACAATTTAAAGGTTTTAATTCTAAAAGTAACTTTTAGGGTTAATGTCTTTTTGACAGGTCCAGTAGGACCCTTGGCTTAAATAAGAAATACGTCAAACTCTGGGAACAATTTAGCTGTACTTATGGCTAATGCTGAAAGCGACTGTAACTATAATACCCTATACCACTATCTAATTTTCACACTGCAATTGCATAAATTTTTTTTGCACTGTGTTCTGTTAAAATTTTCACTGCATTTTGTTAATTATTATACTATGTCCTAATAATTTTTACACTATTTGCAATTAAATGGTACCGCGTTATAATTACACTATGTTACTTTTACACTACGTTTGGTAATTAATCACGCTGTGCATAATATGTGATTATGTGATTAAGAGTGTTTAATTGTGTGTAATTAAGGTTATGTGAATATAAATTTTGTATGCATCTGACTAGTGGACCCCACCATCACATGGTGTAGAGAAATGACATTTAGAGTAAAGATTGACTCCTTTAATACTTGCATTTTTGCCTTGACAATTTGGGAATATATCACAATCAACATCAATTAAGAGAAATTGACTTATTCTTCATTATATTTAAAAACACTCTTACCCAAATTGTCATTTCTAGTTAAATGACCATTTAACCTTGTTCTAAAATTATTCCTTCCACCTCTTTAAGGGCAATATTATCCTTTTTCAAGTGAAAACCTTAATCTTCCACCTATATTATGTAAGCGTCATATTCTCTTATTCATCTTCCTCAATTGATCATAAAAATTGGATGAACACAAAAGAAAAAACTCCTCTCTTCTCTCAATTTCGGCCAACCTAGTTCCATTAACAAGCATAGGAATTTCAAGGGTTCGGGCACCTCTTATAATTAGGGAAAGGAAGAGCTTCAAGAGGACATGGGAGAAGTGATACTTGTGAAGTCAAGAAGCATCGTTAAGTTAGAAGCAAAGAAGCCAAGGTGAGTATATGATTATGAACTCTCAATTTTATACCCTCATAATTCAATAGCAGTTTTAGCACTTGCTGAGTTTAACGTGTTACGCAGAGCCATTAAAATTTTTTAGCCTTAATTATATTGCCACTAGATATCTAAATTTTCTAGACTCTATACCAACCAATCTCTAAAAAAAAAAAAAAAGGGCACCACGTCAGCTGTCGACGGTGTCACCGCGCAGCCTAGAGATCCGGTGGCGCCACCCAGACTGCCCGCCTGCAGTCCCCAAAATACCTCCCAATATGATTTTTCAGCTTTTTTCTAACTCTACGCTTTTGATCTTTTCACTTTTCCAACTTCCTAAACTACTCTCATCCACTTTTCTTATAAATACCCCCTCCACTTCTCATTTCTCTTCACCTTTTAAATTAGTATTGATGGTTATTTACTAATTCTTCTCTTCTTCTCCCTCCAACTACTCTTTAATTAATTAATTAATCTTTTTAATTAATTAATTACCTCACCCTAACTAAGTTAATTAATCTTTTTAAGTAACTAAAACTCTTTTTAATTAGTCACTCAATTAATTAATTAATTAATCTTTTTAATTAATTAATTAATCACCCTTTTTTTTTTTCAAAAATCATTCTTTTTTTTAAATTAATATTTTTCTTAACCCACCTTTCATCCAAATTAATTAATTAATCTTTTTAATTAATTAATCCATCCATCCTTTTTATAATATTAATTAGTTAATTGATCATTTTAATTAATTAATCTTCAAATCCATCTAATCACCTGGTCTCGATAAAATGGAATATCGGTTTGGTAAAACCCTTCGCCCACTAAAAGCAAAGGTATCAGATTTTCTCTTTTACTCTCAAAATACCCAAACCAAAATCAATATGATCAACTCCTAAACCCCTTCACTTAATCGTGGAATGAACTACGTGGGTTTTGATCCCCATTCAATGTGGTACGTAGGCATGTTTGGAATCTAAATCCAAACCTAAAATCTAAATCTCAATCAATCCTCTTTTCCTTTTTTTAATTAATTTGTGAATGTTTTATTTTCACCATGCATTCATGTTATGCCATATTCATGCATTTTCTTTAATACCATCTTATAAATGTCATTCATAAAATCCAATTTTTAAGTCAAATTAAACTTAAGAGCCAAATTAAAATTATTTAAAACAAAAAACCTAGTCCCTAAACTCAACTTAGTTTGAAGGCTAGTGATTTTTATCTTTGGAAAAATTAATTAAAAAATTAATGAATTAGAGTCAAATTGGATTTTTTCCTTAATATTTTTCCAACTAAATAAAATTAAGGCGACGACCCCTAAAAAGCATTTTCAAAATCAATCAAATCTGAACTCGAGAGTTCCATCGTAAGTCTAAACCCGAATGAGCATCTCGGTTCCCTCTAGCGGACCGGGCCGGTGCTCAAGCGAGGCCTCACAATGATATGCTAAAGTAATATGTGCATCCACATATGTGACATTTGATAACCACATGAAAACCATTGAATTCCTAGCAACTATTCATTCATCATATCTTTCATACCCGAAAGTGGTATTTAATTTGCACTGCTAGGATAAATTATTGATGGCCTTTGGCTTATTGCTAAATTGCACAAACCTATTGAATTTATTAGAATCACAATTATTATATGAGATTGACATTGAAACCATATTTCTTTCTTATGACATATTTTCTTTCATTTATGCCACAACGTTCGTATCATCCCTAAATGAAAATTCTTTTTGAAACACACACACACACACACACACACACACACACACACATATATATTTTGGTGTGTGTATATATCTATGTGTATATATGTGTGTGTGTATGCCATATTGTTCGATTTATGAGATATATTGTACTAGGTGAGCTCCTTTAAAGTAGAAATCCCCGACTGATGTGGGGTTATACATCAAACTTGTGCACATGGTAAAAAGCCCGCAAATAGAGTGAGCATATCTGAACCTTAGTTAGGAGGGGTTTGATGGTCCTAGCTGTATGACCTGATCCGTCATACGCTCTCAAGTTTAAAAGAAAGACTAAGAGAGGCACTAGCTGCTACTCTATCTATTTATAAATGGGAAGTATACTGCTTCCACTTTTATTGATTTCTATGAAATTATTTCATGAGATACCTTTTCTACAAGTTAATTCATTCTTTAATTCACCTATACCTGTATTATTTGATAATGCATATGGTCTGTAATAGTTAGAAGTTTCAATTGTTAGTATGATTACTATGATGCATGACTTGATATGGACTATGATATGATATGAAACAAATGATAACTTTAATGAATCTTAAAATAATTAATTATACACGAGTAATAGTTAACAAATGAAAGATAATGCAAATAATTTGGGCTATGATCTTGGGTTTGCAACATAATGGTTTGGAGTAGTGCTTAAAGGGTTTTATGGGTTTGGGTGATCTTATGTCTTCCCATGCCTTAGAACTATCATATCTCATGGATGGGATACGATAAAGGTGGTATCAGAGCATAAGTTTAAACCTATATAAACTTTTATAAACTATAAGAGTCATAAGTGTTTAAAAAGACCCTGGAGCATAGTATTTCGTGATATCATTGAAAGTTCCTCATTAGGATAGTTTCACAATATCCTTATATACGTTAACTTCCTTTATAATTGTTATGTGTTATATTGCTTGGTATGCCTCATTGTCCTTATTGTGAAGATGCCACTCATGAGAAGCCATTGAAAGGAGAAAATTGTGCCTGATGCAAACTTTAGTGCAAAAGATTATGCCTTATGAGTTGGTCTCCAAAGAAGACCTAGGACCTATATGGATCATGAAGATGAAGTAAACATTTCAAGACCTATACGAAGAGTGCACTACAGAGGAGAGTAGGGAGTTAAGATATTCTTTTGATGAGCTGAAGTAAGAGTTCTTCCAATTGAGAGGAGGATATGAATGATTGGAGATTTGGAGAACTATAACTTGTACTCAACCAATGTTGACTGTTCCATAACATTTGTCTATGACTTGTAGCAGTACTCTCCATCCCACTTAGACGTGTCCCTAAGCCGTGACTCACTTTAGATTCTTAGAAGTCCATAAGATGTGTGATGGGAGATGTCGAAAGAGACTATGACAATGATGACACTAAGAAAGGGAAGGCGATAACAAAGAGTAGAATGCTTCAATAGATACATGAGTAAAAGAGTACTTGAAATGATAGTACAACTAGTAAGCTAATAGTATAAATTGTTATATGTGTTATTATACGTTTGAATTGTGTGACTTGTGATAAATGTGATGAATATATATATCCATGAGATGCCCATATGGTAAGTGATAGATAAAAAAGTAATGTGAGCCTTATTAGTGATGTGGATGTGAGATGATTTTGCATTAGTATAAGTGCTAAGCTATGTGTTGAAATTATACTTTATATGTATGTGTACTTGAAATGCTTGTTATGTGTTAGATGATTTGTTTAGAGTTTAAATGAATGTGATTGTGTGTTATATAGGAATATTAGCATGCAATGTGAATTATGATGAGATGTGTGTTTAATGACTCTCATACTCACAGCATAGATGCCTCCTTGTAGAAGAGATCATTCTATAAGAGAAACATTTCATAGTAGTAAGCGCGTAGCATAGAATGCTACTTCAAATGTTACACCTACACTTGATGTACCCTTTAAGCTGCCTGATTTGAGGCAGTGAGCTCACATGGAAAGCCAACAAAAACCTCTATAAGGCATAGAGATGATGAGATGAGAGATTCACAAAAAGGAAGGACACAAATTAGAAGACTTATGAAGGCAAGAAGTGTAAGAAATATCACCCCCACTGTCGCCCCTATGGCACCACCTATGCCTTAGGAAGTAAGAGTTCCACCTCCATAAGTACAAGCACCATTAAGTACTACCAGATGAGGGAGTGATACTACCAAATTTTAGAAGACTAGAACCTCTAGTTCATAGTGGAAGAAGGTAATGATTTCCAAGAGAGCTTATATAAGATAGACAATTCATCCAAAGAGTACCTTGTTTCAACACCAAGATAGTCAAGCTCATTAATCTGTAGTGGAAAAAGGAGACATGGTATTGGTTCTAGAAGTATGTTGAGGAAAGACTATATGAGGGGAAATTTGCCCACTTGGGCTACACCAAATCAAATGCTTGTGAACTAGTGCTTCCTCGAAGATGAGTTACAAGATTGAACTCCTCAGTTCGAGTAGTTGAAGAAAAGGCCTTGGAATATCTATATCAGATTATGCGATAGAATTCACTCGATTAGATAAGTTTGCTCTACACATCATATTGACAGAGGCTAGACGAATAAACAAGTTCATAACAAGATTGACTACTCCACCCTATAAAGTGTTAGTGACCATTAGTTCATTCGACCATTATCAATTTTATTGATAAGGCCAAGAAACCTAAAGTGACGTAAAGAGCAAGGAAAGGAAGGAGTTAAGGCAGTCACGGTTAAAGGTAGAAGCTCGCCATTAACTTATATGAACTTGAAGTGTTTGGATTTGACATTTTATAGGGCATGGATTTGTTATCTATGCATCATTTGCATACTGATTATCATAAGAATGAAGTTGGATTCAAAACTAGCATCAAGATGGAATTTGTTTAATAAAGAGGTAGAAATGAGTTCCTTGCTAATATGATATTTGTTATTGGAACTAAAAGGCCCCCAAAGAGATGATATGAAGCATATTTGGCCCATGTAGTGGATATGAGGAAGGTCTCTAGTAATTCGAATGAGATACCAGTGATAAGTGAGATTCTTGATGTGTCTAGAATGCCACTAAACTGTATGACACTCTCCAAGCTAAAGGAGTTGAAGGACACATGCTTCTCTTGGTTTTATTTATTAAAGAGAAGGATGAGATCTAAGTTGATTCAGAGAAAGAGGAAGTAGTAATAGTCTAGCCTCAGCTTATAAATGTAACACTCAATGTTTCCCTAACTAACTATAAATAGTAATGATGATATTATAATGTCTATATGCTGTACCATTCAAGGCCTTCCTAGTACACCAACATCCATAAGAATATCATAAGAGGTGAATTCTAAATGAATAATGTGACAATGAGTAAGGAATGTAATCGATTTTGATAAGCATTTTTATGTTAAAATAGAAGTCAAATCGAGTTTGACTTAATGGGACTATGTTAATAATTTATTTGAAATATGAATCTAAAGTGCTGATGAAAGGGTATTAACATCTTCTAAGACATTGAGAGATGATAATAGTGACATAAGAAGTTGAATTTAATCAAAGTTGCAATGGTGCAATGGAAATCAAACTTAGTTTGACTTAATAAGTCTACATGATGTGCACACTTGAACAATGCAATTGAAAGCTAGTAAATGTGTATAAAAATGTGTATAGGATTTATCTAGCAATGTCTAAAGTGTTTAGTGATACTAGAAGGTAGAAATATGTATACTAAAGTGAAAGAAATGAAATGAAAAATTTATTAAGTTACTAAGTTTGAAATGTGAATATATAGATTTGTTAATGGGCTTTTGGACTTTAAGGCCCAAGCCCAATAGATGGTGGCTACCCATTAGGCCCAAGAGTTAGTGAACATCAAAACTTATGAGCTAAAAACATTTGGCCCAAGACAATAAGGACATGTTATAGAGAAAGAGTTACAAAATTTGACCAGCTAGCCATCAAAAATTGACCAAGTTAAAATTCTACACCAAAGTTGAATTCTCATTTTCTCTAACCATGAGTCTAGGTTCATTTTGAGCATCCCAACACCACATGATAATCATCACCATTGTAGAGAGAATCCTAGCCATCCTACTTGACCCAATCTTAGCCATTCATTAAGCTTAAATCATAACCATTGGATTTAACTTGATTAAATCCTCCCCATCCAATTCATTATATATATAAGCAAAAATTATGTTATGAAATAACATTTAGCCAATCTCTACACCAAAGTTTTACCCTAAGAAAGGAAATTCTCTCTACACCACTTGTAATAAGAACCTTAATAAATCAAAGCTAATCAAGGTTAGAAATTATGTTCATCTTATATTTTCTATGTTCTAAGGTTGATTTTAGTATTTTAGTTGCATAAAATCCTTTGTTCACCATAAGAAAATTCAGCCAACCAATGGAAACTCTACATAAGATGTGGTTTTGAATGATCTTAAATGAAATATGGAGATTTGGTTAAAGAATTAAAGGGTTTATGAGAAGATAGGAAAAGAAAACATGAAAATACCTAAGTACAACTAAAGGGTGAATTCAATCCATGTTAAAGAATGATCAAGGAAATGTTCTAAATTCTAATTGAATACATCTATGGTTATTTTAGATGAAGAACAATGATTTAGAAATGTTAGAATGAATTTTGGAAACTTGGTTTAAGACTTGTGTGAGGCCTCGCCTGAGCACCAGCTCGATCCGCTAGAGAGAACCGACGTACTCATTTGGGTTTAAATTCACAATGAAACCCTTAGGTTTGGATTGGTTGATTTTGAAAAATGGTTTTAGGAGTCACCACCCTAATTTATTTTGAATGGGAAAATTAAGGAAAAATCCAATTGACTCCAATTTATTAATTTTCAATTAATTTATCCAATGATAAAAATCACTAGCCTCGAATTAGGTTGAGTTTTGGGACTAAGTTTTTGGTTTTAATTAAATAATCTAAATTTGACTCTTAAGTTTAATTTGACTTTGAAAAATTGATTTCATGAATGACAAATATTATAAGATGATAAAATAAGATGCATGAATATGATATGAGTTCAAGGAGAAAATTAAAATAAAATACCCATAAATTAAAAAGGGAAAAAGAGATTGATTGAGATTTAGATTTAGATTCCAAACATACCTACGTACCCTATTGAATGGGGATCAAAACCCACGTAGTTCATTCCACGATTAAGTGGAGGGGTTTAGGGGTTGACTAGATTGATTGATTTAATTTGGGTTTGTCAGTGAGAAGAAAAGGCTGATACCTTTACTTTTGTTGGATTGAGGATTTTATCAGACCAAAGTTCCATTTTATTAGGACTAGGTGATTAGATTGATTGGGAGATTAATTAATTAATCAAAATAATTAATTAACTAATTAATATGATGAAAATGGTGGATGGATTAATTAATTAATTTAGATGAAAGGTGAGTTAAGAAAATGATTAATCTTATAAGATTAATTTAATTAAAAGGATTAATTAACTAATTAATATGATGAAAAGGGTGGATGGATATGAACCCTTAATTTTGCACCTTCCAGTATGTGTTTGAACCTTAGAAGCACTTAGGCTCGGTAAACAAACTTTCAGAAGTCAAAAACTCCTAAAATGATAAAATCAAAATATCTTTTCTTGATATTTGAACCTTTTCAAATCATTCGGGACTGAGTAACGAATACAATGCAACTGGAATCATGAAAAACAGATGAGAAACGAGCAAGAAATGGAAAAATGACATTGTTGCCTCACATCTTTGCGACATTGCTGCAAAGCACTCTGCGGTGCTGCAGAGCCTTCTACAGCATTGCTGTAGAGGCCTCTGCTATGCCGTAGAGGCCTCTGTGGCAATGGGAGCATGTTTTAGTTTTTCCCTAATCCCATATTGTATTTGAACAATTTCTATACTCCAAACCTCCTCCTATATATAGAGGGCCTCTCCACACTTCAAAGGGACCAACCTCTAAAGCTTGAAAGGCATTACTTCAAGCAAAATGCTTTGTATTTGCTACTTGTTTTGCAAAGTGAGTTGGGGGGTTTCTCCTTGATTCCTACTTGACTAGTTTAAGGCTTTCCGCTGCCCGCTTGTTCAAGGCAAGTCTCTAGCTTAAGGCTCGTGTCTGCCTCCAAAGGCTAGTTGCCGCTGCTGCCTAAGGCTTGCTGCCGCCTACTATCTGAGGCTAGCTGCCACCCACCTAAGGCTAGTTGTCGCTTGCTGCCGCCTGTTGTCCAAAGCCAACTGTCGCTCGCCGTCCAAAGCCAGCCGCCGCCTGCTATCTGAGGTAAGCTTCTTTTCCCTTAATTTCATTGCTTCTTTTAGTTAATGAATTAAATTGATTAATCTAGGTTGCTAGCTAATCAATTCGGTAATCAATTAAATTAATTAATTAATTCAACCCTTTTTTAATCAATCAATCAAAACATGATAAAGTGGCTAGGCTAAACTAACCCCTTCGTAAGAAGGGAGAACTGCGTGAGTTCTTATTCCCATTCAAAGGATATGTAGGCATGCTTAGTTTCGGCATCGAATCCAATTAAAACTAACCAACTCTCCCCCCTATCACTTTCTTCACTTACTTTTATTTTGCTTTCCTTTACTTAGTTATTAGGTTTAGTTTGGGGAATGTATGACTTCCCTAGAACCCATAAGGGCTAGAGGAGGTATCCCCTAAATTTGGATTTCATTGTAATATTAACTCTTTTTTATTTCAAATTCTAATTATGTATAAACTTTGTGGATTGAATGATCATGCATATTATAAATTGTTCATGCATTTTAATTTATTAATGAAATATATTTTAAGTCACTTTTATATTACTTGGCCAAACTTATTTTGTTAAATTAAACCGAAAACCTAGTCCCCAAATCCTTTTTGGTTTCGAGGCTAGTGATCCTTTTTCTTTTGGGTAATAATTGGAGTCAAATGGATTCTTTTCCTTATATTTTTCCAAATAAAAATAAATTAAGGTGGCGACTCTAAGAAATAATTTTCAAATCTATCAAAGATAAGCCCAATGGCTTCCTCGTGAGTTATTTCCCAAATGAGCATTTTAATTCTCTTTAGCGGATTGGACCAGTGCTTGGGCGAGCCTCACAATGGATTAATTAATTAATTAATTTGGATGAAGGGTAGATTTAAGAAAAAGATTAATTTTATTTTAAAAAATGATTAATTAATTAATTAAAAAGATTAGTTAATTAATTAATTGAGTAATTAAAAAAAGAAATTTAATTAATTAAAAAGATAAATTAACTTGAATAGAGTGAGGTAATTAATTAATTAAAAAGATTAATTAATTAATTAGAGAGTGGTTGGAGGGAGAAGGAGGGAGAATAAGAGATAAATTAGAGAATAGTTATCAACTCTAATTCAAGGTGTGTTTTAAATGAAGAAATGGAAGGGTTATTTATGGGAAAAATGAGGTAAGGGTGATATAAAAAGTGAAAATGCGAAAATATGAAAAGGATAGGGCTAAAAAATATTAAAAAAAATGAAAAAGAGAGGGCATTTTTGAAAATTGGATCTAACGGGCGGCGCAGATATGCTTTCTAATGCGGCTATCACGTTTGGGAAACGTGGCGGGTTGTGTTAAACAAACGAGGCTGCTGCATTGCCACAAATGCAGAGCCAAGTCAGATTTTGACATGTCTGGCTCTTTTTTTTTTTTTTTTTTTTTTTTTTTTTTTTTTTTTAAGGGATTGGTTGGTTTGGGGTTTAGGAAATTTGGATGCTTGGATAGTAATGTAACTAAGGCCTAAAAAAAAAATTTTAGCGCCCCCAAACCCTTGCCCATTAATCGGCTAGCAGAACCGCCGTAATGGCTCTACATAGTGCGTTAAACTTAGCAGGTGCTAAGGTGCGGTTGGATGATAAGAGTGCAAAATTAAGAGTTCACAACTTGAACATCTTAGAGGCATAAATATAGTTTAAAAGGGGAACTTGATATTTTAATGCTAGATATTGATAATTGAATGATCATATAGGTTTTATGCTATGCAAATTTCATAATTCTATGATCAATTTGAAGATTTAATGATAAATTAATAGTTTTCCCTAAATTCTAGGATTTATAGAAAAATTGGAAATTTTGAATATTAAACTTGAATTCATGAAATTGAAGGGGAAATTAAGTTTAAGAATGGTCTAACATAATTTGTATAATGTTAATTTTGAAATTCAACTAATAGAAATGATTTTTCCCAAATTTATCGAACTAGGTTCATTTATCGAATTTGATGGTGGAAGTAGAATTAATTCCATTGAATATTAAAAATTGTTTAAATTGATTTCACTCAAAGTTGAAATGTGAAATTGGGAGGAAAGGAATTGTCTTTCATTAATTAAATACTTTTGGCTATTTGAAAGATAATTAAGGGAAAGTGTTAAAATTAGTAACAAGTATATGTATAGTGTGTCATGACCTTAAAAGTAACAAGCTAGTACTGCAATGAACAAGTTAAGCTAAATTTACACTAATGACATAACTAATTGATAGCAATATGTGCCTTAGGAGCCATATAATAGTTATGTAATAGTAGATTTTAATTCCCAATGGCACTATAATATATTCATAATATGAAAAGGGTTTCATATTATTGAATATAGTCCTTAAGTATTTGTAAGAGGATCTATTCTCAAGTGTTGAGAATATGAGAGATAGATCGCTTTTGTACAAATATTTTAAATATGTTCATGATCATAGGATTAATGACTAGGCATCATTAATTCTAGAAGACCATCCCCTCCATTTGTTTTCTATAATCAGTATGTGATACGGATGATTATAGAGGCAGTGAGTCTCATGCTGCTTGACATGTGATGTCGATATAAACACGTGGATATTCATAGGATGAATAGTCAAACTGTGATATTAGATGATAATAATATGGGGTTTTATTACTTATAAATTATTTATTATCTAGGTCATAATAGTGCATATAATTCTTGGACTTGAGGAATACTATATCTCATACATAGGTGGTTAGGATTTATTACTGCTTGCATAGATGTACTATTTATGTACGGATATATGGCATGTGATAGTTCTAATTTGTTATGTATGGAGGTAAGTGATCGCTAAGATAGAATTCATTACCTCGAGTAAACGAGGTTAAGATCCTATGCTAACTGGTTATTCTTGATAACTAAAGCTCCTGGTTAGAACAGTAAGATTCACTAGAAAGAGTTTCTAGTAGGAATCTAATCTCATAAAGAATTAGAACTGAGATAAGGACATAGAATCGAGGCACATTAGGGTTTGACATAAACCATTACCCCAGCCAAGATTGGGATCTTTAATGAAGGGATTCTAGTGCATGATGATTTATGATCGATGGTCCATGTGATGTTTAAAGTTATCAGCTATAAACATTCATTTCTAATTAGGTAGTCATGATATAGAATGCTAACTGTCCCTTGCAACTTATGGAACTAAGTGTGAAGTGAGGATTTCCACATTAGTAGAGAAAAATGTTTTTTCATTCCCATTGCTAATTAGATATGAACCTAAAAAGTCACACACCCAATAGTGATCACCTTCTAAGTGTAAAAGGTTTATCATAATAATTAATTAAAGTGTTTAATTAATTGATTAGTGGTAAAATGATTAAACATGTAATTAAATTTACAAGAACCCTAGCATGTCCTGATGTTTAATCTATGAAGGTTTCTATTCAATTAAATCGTAATTTGTATATGATGCAAAAGAGAAAGATTAAATTGAAAAATGTTTTGGACTAAATCAAAGACATAATTTTAAGCTTAGTGAAAACTCTTAACACATGAGATGTGGCTTAAGCCCATATGTGATATGGAAAAGAGGCAATTTAGGAGTTAGAGAAAATTTACTATTCATGAGCTCATGTGATGGGTTTAGGGGTTAGAAAATTTTCTACTAAGGTTAAAATTGTAATTACATCTTTTGGCTAGTGGAAATGTTTATTTTACCCCTAAAGGATAAAATGGTCATTTCACCATTTGAAGAAGCAAAGTCCACCTTTGCCCCTTCACCAAATGGTGAGCTAAAAGAATATGTAAGAGCATTTAAGTCTTTAAGAAGTCTTAAGAGTTAAGTCTCGAAGGAAATGAGTATAAAAGGGTTTATGTTCATTTTTCTTTAGAAGTGCTTGAACATCAATTTTAAGTTTGAAGCTTAGAGAGAGAAGTTGATAAAGAGAAAGAAAAAAAAGAAAATGTTTCTTCAAATTTTCTTTTTAATCTTTATGAAAGAACAAATGCTTGCAAATTGAAGAATGCATTTAGTCCAAAACAAACCAAGGAGAAACCTTAAATTCCTAAATGATTTTTGAGGGAAAACTTGAATCAAATTGGGTAACCAAGAGAGGATTCAAGAACACCAAAGAAATCAAGAGGAGACTTGGAGGTGAGCTAGGTGTGGATGATCTAGAGGCTTCACACTTGGGAAGCTCTTTGATAAAGAAAGAAGGAACCTACAAGAGGTAATATGATTACTCTTCCTTCTTCTTTCTATACATATGTGTTTTATACACAAATTAATTGATTGCTTGAATGAGTTTTAGACCAAAATTGGGTGAAGTGAAATTTTAAAATGTTTGAAATTTCACCCCACCGCCTCCCTTCCGTTGCATTTGGCTCCACCATTCCTTCACAAAGAAGTCATTAATGTGTTATTGAAATGCAAATGTATATAACCTAAAGACAAGGACAAGGATATTGTCTAAGAGTGCAAGGAGCACCACTAATATCACAGTTAAATGCAAATAGGAGTAAAGGAGTCCAAGGTGAGTACTTAATAATATAATATAACATGTGCCATAATCTTTGAACCTTTATTGTTCAAACTATTACCATTGAAATATTCCAATTCTTTGATGAACATGAATTGCCTATTGAATATTGAGCTGTTTAATATGATACTTCTTGATAGAATTTGATTATTGTGAACCTATCATTTTGAATTCATAATGTGATCATTGAATTCCTTATCGTACGCCTTATATGAATCTTTCTATGATGCATATTGATAAACAGAAGTACCCTTATGTTATAGGGTAATACATCAGACCTTGTGCACTTGGTATAAGCCTACGGGTAGGGCGAGAGTACTCAACCTCTATTGGGGGAATGCCTAACCGTAAGTATTGATTAGTCTTGTGTAATGTGATACATGTGAGGAGCAAGGCTTAGGCTGCCACTCTTTAATTTATATATGTGGGAAGCATTTCGCTTCTAAGAAAATATTATTTTTGCTAAATATATTGTTTCCAACTTAAATGAGAAATTGGATCATAATGATGACATTGATCAAAATCGTTTTATTGCCATAAAGAGCTCTTCCTGATAATGGTCTTTGTACTCACCATATATATATATTATATTATTATGTACTCACTGAGCTTTGTCTCATTCCCTAGCTATTTAAATTTTTCAAGTAAGATTGATGAGGCAGCAAGGTAAATTCCAAGCCCTACTCATATGCTTGGAAGCTGTTTTGCTAATTTCAAGAGTTGTAATTCTTGACTATGAAGACCATTGTTTTAAAGCTCCATGGTTACCGAAGGTTTAACACTAATGTGATATGGGATTGATATGTATTAAGAACTATAATGTAATTATATTTATGTTGGTGTAATTAATAAGGAACATATGTAAATGAGATGAATGTCATAATGATATAATGAACATTTGGCTATAAGTAAGATGACAGCATAGAAGTTAGCAATAAGGCAATTGGGTTCCGATCTTGGAACAAGGTTCAATATGATGAATGATAAAGGATTGTAAGTTATATGGGATTCTACGAGGTTTAGGTGACTTTAGGGCTCCTTATGCCCTAGGATCGTCACAACTTAATAAGTGGGTCGTGACAGAGGTGGTATCAGAGTAAAGGTTTAAGTCTACTTTAGACTTTATAAATACTATGGGTTATCGGTTAAACCATGGAGCATAGGAATTCCTTGTTGTCATTTGAAGTCTATCGTTAAGTCTAAATCTGCGCTACTCATAAAAGCTTAACTCTTTTAGTTTGATGCATAATATATGCATCATGACTGTGGAAAAGGAATACTAAAATGATATAACTGATATATGTGTTTGAGCTATGTGCTATATGGAAATGGGATGATAAGGATAAAACATGTATATGAGAAAATGACAGTATATGTTCAAAAGTGTGTAAGTGAACAAGCGTATATGTCTAAATAGGATAAATTTCCTATTATAATTAACTGTCAATTATTGACATGGTTTAGTGCAATTGATTTTTTGAAAAATATGTATATAGTGTGAACAATGATAAAGGTATACTAAATCCCTTATGCTTATGATGTATGCGCACAATAATTGTTAGCTAAATGCTATTAAGTGAAAATCTAAATGTAATTTCATGAAAAGTTCATGAAATGTGAATAGTGATGTGAATATGTTTATCCTTGCACATACTAGAGTATGTGCAATTTTAGGATATGAGATATCCTAAGGCAAGTTATATAATGATAGTGAGAGAGGCTTTGGGAATCTATAAGATTGGATTATGAACGGGTAGATTTTGAATATAGGAAATGTTATGCATGTACACATAGTAAAGAGTTTAAATTGGGAAACAAGTGATATAATATTATAGTTCTTTTCTATCTATACAATATGTGACTATTGCATGAAAGTTGGGATGATTGATGTTTAAACTGCTCTTTAAAGCTTACAAACATATTTATATGTTAAATGATGGAATACTAATATTAGAAAGGACTAAAATAAAGCCCTATAGTAGAACCGATAAAAGAATAGTCCATAAAAGTGCACAAAAGTTGAATGAAAAAATTTAAAGCCTCTGAAATAGCTTTAAATGATTGAATTTAGGCCCAAAAGTGGGTGGTGTTAGGTAAACCCAAACATGATTATAGATCTCTGAATGAGTTTCGATTTGATATATTATAGGCCCTGTAACTCTTTTGTAACTGAAAGTTTTGGCCTTTTAAAGTTGACCTGTGCAAGAAGATGATGTTCATTATCTATGGAAGCTGAGTCACAATTGTGACTTATTAATCGCGGTGGCGATTATCTGTCACGCCCTGAGTCAAGGTTGCAAAAATTGTGTAGCGCTCGCGATTCTGAGGCTCATTTAATGACTTAAGGGACTTTTGAATCTTTTGGAAATTAGGATCTTTTAATGAATTATATCTATGGAATAAACACCTACTGAACATGTTAAGTAATTCTGAATGGAATTGCTAGGATGAGAAAGAGATGTTGATTTAGTTTTGATCCAACTAAGATCAATGATTGATATGTATAATGTTATACCATATGAAATGCTTACATGTGACAATGGTTTGATATGTGAACTATATGTAATTGTTAAATGGTGCTTATGATTGATGTCATAAAGTGATAAATGATGTTTAGTAATGATCAGTATTGTCACAACCTAATTTCTAGGCTATGATTGTCCTAGACTTTAGGGTGACATAAGGTCACTTAAACCCTAGAACACCATTGATTTTATTATTATCATACATATTCCATTTGGCCATCTTTCACAAGATCAAAACCATATTCATTCATTTCCAATTCCTAATAATTACTTTACTATTCAATTATACCCCATAGCCTTTAATGTCATTTCATGATTATGAATAAAACATCATTAATAGGTATTAACAAATACTATCCACACATTTTTAAATTACTAACATAAGTATACATATACTTAATAAATGTTATCAATTGTTTACACCATTCTCCAACATAGTGTACATTAGCACTACACCTTTAGTCACCATGGAGTTCTAGGTTGTTTATCCTCAAAATGATACAAGCAACATATACACAACACCTTTAGCAAGTCCCAAGCAGAGAAGTGTAGTTTAGAATTTACCTTGCTAATAATTCACCCCTGACCTAGAAAATTATAAACAACTACAGGATGAGACAAGTTCAGTGAGTATATAATAATATAACATAAAATAAAGGTGATATAAAGGTCTTCACTTGGATTGATTCAAGGTAGCAATGGAGTGATGTTCATCAAAGTTGGTCATATTGAATTTTAGAATGCATTTTAGTGGAAATAATAATGTCTTGGAAGTGGAAAGCTTCCCATACATAAATGTTAAAAAGTGGCTGCCTAAACCTTGCTCACTTACATACATCACATTATGCAAGACTGATAAGGCCTTGCAATTAGGCATTCCCTCCTAACAGAGGTCGGGAACTCTCGCACTACCCATGCGGTTATGCCAAGTGCACAAGGTCTAATGCCTTTCCTCACATCAGAGAGGATTTTTGCTTAGTTATGGGTATTCATGAAGATGTATATTCAAGGTCTACATTAGGAATTCAATAGGAAATAGTTTTGCATAATAATAATTCTCATCATCGAGCAAAACATAGGACTACAGAAAAAGGCTCATCATAGTTAATATCATATAAGGTAAATATAGATTTTCCAAGGGTTCAACAATCTATAGGGAACCATATATCAAATGTCACTTCAAGTACATATCAAGGATTGGTCATTCAAGCAATGATTATAAGCGATAAAGCATGATTACATTATATTATTAAGTACTCACCTTAACTCCTTTGCTCCTAATAATTGTTCGTTTTTGGGTAGTTCAATGTCCTTCACAGTCTTGAGCAATTTCTTTACCCTTGCCTTGAAGTTCTACACCCATCACATTTCAATTACTTCAATTAGCAACTAATGGTGTTACTAATTATATCTTTTACTTGTTTTATTTCTTCAACTTATAATAGAGATGTATTAATTATGTCATACACATACTTATTCTTACTTCATATCATTTCCAAGCTAAATTCCTAATTCAATTTCATGATTCCAAGTCTACATTTCCAAAATTCCCAAATTGTTCTATAAACCCTAGAATTTAGGGAAAACTATTAATTTCACTTTCACACCTCAAATTAACCATAGATTCATCAAATTAACACCTTGGTAATCAATTCCTATCAATTAATTTGAGTTAATTCACTCTTATTCATATAAACCCTAATTGTCCCACTTATATCAAATTTTGGGGAAAACTCGTAATTCCTCTTCAAATCTTCAAATTAATTGTAAAATTATGAAATTAATATAAAATATATCATATACGATCACTTAATTACCACTATTCAATATTAGAACACCTAGTTCTTCTTTTAACTATGTTTATGCCTCTAAGATTTTCAAGTCTTGAATCATGATCTCAAAAGTTATTCTAACACTTCTAAATCATTTTTCTTCATCTAAAATAGCCATAGATGTACTCAATCATAATTTGGAATATTTCCTTAGTCACCTATTATCATGACCAAATTTCCCCTTTAGTGTTACTTAGGTATATTATGTTTTCTCCACTATTTTTCCATTAATCCTTTAACTCTCTAGTCAAATTCTTATATTTCATCTAAAACTCTCTAGTCAAATCTTTATATTTCATCTAAAACCATTCAAGACTACATCTAATGTATAATCACACTAAGTTGGCCAAACTCTTTATATGGTGTAAAAGAAATTTTTAGACAACCAAATCACTAAAATCAACCTTAAAACGTGGAAAAGAGGAGATGGGCATAATTCCTTACCTTGGTTAGCTTGATTTGCTAAAGCACTTGTTAAAATTGGTGTAGAAGGAAATTCTTTCTTTTGTGTGAGATTTTGGTGTAGAGATAAGCAAAGTATTATTGTATAACATAAATTTATATATATATATATATATATATATATATGATAAGTTGAATGGTGAGGATTTGATTAAGCTAGATCCAATGGTTGAAGTTTAATCTTAATGAATGGCTAAGATTGGATCTAATTGGATGGCTAGGATTCTCTCTATAATTGTGATGATCAACATAAGGTGTTGGAGTGTTCAAAGTGAATCTAGACTCATGTGCAGAGAAGGTGAGAGTTTAACGTGGTTTAGGACTTTGACTTTGGTCAATCTTTGTGGCTAATTAGTCAAATTTTACAACTCTTTCTCTACAACATGTTCTATTTGGTGTTGGCTAACTATTCTAATTAGGCTAACTATTCTAACATATGGACTTAAGGTTACACCAATTATGGGCCTATGAGCCGGCCCATTAATGTTGGGTTTGGGCCTTTAATGACCCAAGGCCCAATAACAAGCCCATAGTCCATCAACAAATCCTATGATAAACTTAGAAACTTTCCTCTTTAGCTTTTTTTCAATTTGTGCCCTTTAACTTCTTTACACACTTTATTAGCTACCATATGAACTCTATTCAATTCATTAAATCATAATTAATCATAATAATAAGATCATGTGTTAGGCAAACAATTCAATTAGTATCACAAGTTTCCTAACCAATTCCCTTTCATTTCTATACCATGCTAACCTTCAAAGATCTAGTCTTTTAGCGTCATTAGTACTAGAATGAGCTATAAAAGACTTGGGTATTACAAGTATGAGAATGAAATAAATCAATTACATTATATATATATAAGTATATTGTATGAATTTAGTGAATTATATTGACAAAATTATGGCTTAAATGCTCCTTTATAGACTAGGACAACAAGAAAGGTAAGGACTACCCTGTCATTTATGTGATTAACAAGTATAATCAAAGGAAGAATATTAATCTAGTGTGATCTAAGAGAAGATCACTTTGTAATCAAAGTGGAAGCAATTAATCGTATATGTTTTTGATGTGACCTTAGGAAAAGCGATTATGTATGTGTAAAGGGAAAGTTCTTAAACCCATTAAGGGAGTGAAGTTCTAAGTTTAGTAAAGGACTAAAGTGAAATATAATTTGATGTTGGATTATTCCAAAGAAAGGTGCATAAAATTGACAGTTACAAGAAAGTATATATGACTAAGGAATAGTCTTTACAAAGAAAGTAAAGAGCTAAGGAAGGTTTTATTTTATTAAAAAAAAAAGTGGGACTAGTGTGACCTAAGAGCAAACTAGTGTAAAAATATGGATTGATTTTGGATAAAATGTCTTATATCGTGAATGAGTTCCCAATGGGAAGAATATTGTAAAACAAAATAGATATAAAATTGGAGGATTATATGTAAGTTAGAAAAACAACTTAAATGTGGTTAAGCCAAATAAGTGAGATGTGGAAGGTGAAAAAAAAAAGTGAATGATAAGGCAAAGAATGCATAAGGAAATACTAGATATATGAAGTATAAAATTAAAATGAACGAAAGGGAACAAATGTTATGACATAAAGGAGTTTATGAAGTTGATTGATTAGACAAACCCCATCCAAGAGGAAGTTGATATGTGAAATTGAATAGAATTCAATAAGTTAAAATAAATACCATAACAAAATGGTAAGCTTTGAAAGTAACTAATGGAGCAAGCGCGAGATGGATTAAATTTTAAGGTGGAAGACATTGAAAATTATGACACAAAGAGATTATAAGGGTTAAAGAAAATGTAACAAAAGGAATGAAATGATTCATATGAAGGTCTTTATTGATGAGGATAAGATTATAGAATGGTAAGTAGGGAAAAGTTATACAGACAAGTGAATGATAGGATGCATATTTGAATATGGAAAGACAAAGTATCCAATAAGATGTTGCAATTGGGACTAGGCCTAATGGATTATTTATTTGATGTAATATAATCGATTGATTATAATGATGTTTTTAAAGTTAAGAAGAATAAGAAGTGTAAATGTTTAAGTGCAATACAAAATTTAAGAATGTGAAAGACTATAGGAGTATGGAAGAATAGAGCTGATGGGATTTTAACGAGATTGGTACATGTTCCAAATGAGTTAGACCTAAAGAAAAGAGAATATGAAATTGTTAAGAAAAGAGTGAATCGATGTGAATTATATAAAGAGATATATAATATGACATGCGAAATTCTTGAGAAGAATATGACTTGTAGAAATATGAATATTATATTTAAAGTTATAATTATCACCCTAGTGAGGGATACTAGGAAATGGAAAGATCTCCTTATAATGAGAGCATGACTTGAAATATTAATTTGAATGTTAAACTCTACTATAATGAATGATTGGTATCTACTCAATGGGGACAAGGCCTTTTAATTGGAAAGTAAATAAGATTTGCCATTAGACATGGAAGCCAGAAAATGAAGGAAAACCCACTAGATAAAAAAAAAACATAGTGAATTAAGATGGTCAAGAAAACAAATGCCTCCCTATAATGATATAGTGGCAATTTAAATGCCTAAAAAGGAGAAAAAGCTCACTCAACCTTATGTAATTCATGATATATTAAAATAGACTAAGCAAATAAGAACTACTTGATGAGGAGCTAAATATTCGAGGGAATTACTAATGACACATAGCTTTTTATTCAAAGGTTTACTAAGGCAATGACATAGTTCTGTCGTGGATGCATTGATAGATACCTTTAATGCCACTTGATTAGTGACAAAACAAAGTTGATGGTATTAATTCCCTAGGAATTATTCCTAGAAATGGAGAAAATAGTTTCGTGTAGAGAATGATGTACTCAAATACAAAAGATGAAAAGTATTTCAAGGTAACCATAGTTTAAAAAAGGGCTTGAAGTTATCTAGTAAGAAGAAAAAGAACTAGTCAAAATAAGAACATGGATATGAGAAAAGAAAAGTTGATGCAAGTCTAGTAATAGAGATGCTCAAAATTATTGAAAGATGAAGAATGAAAAGAATATAAGGGATACAATTTACGTATTAAAATTTTTCATGGATTATAAAGCGGCCATATATTTGAATAATAGAAATAAATATCCAGATAATCATGTTAGAATATACCAAGGGATGGTGTTGACCAAGTGAAATTGTATTTCCCCATTATACTTTTTGAAATATAAATCAGGAATTAGAAACAAAGTTGAGTGATAATTTGATAACCAAGTAAGAAAAACAAGTAAGGGAGAAAGAAATACATAAATATGAATGCCAATAAGAACTAAAAATTGAATTGCATGACATGTACAATGATTAAGTTTGATTGGATGCATTATATGAAGAACTTGAAAACATAAAAGAATATATATGCCTTATTGAGCTCAACAGGAAGACCTTTGTTAAGAAATAAATGAATCTTCTTTAGAAAAAAAAATTAAACTATAGAATACAAAGAACTAACAGGGAGTTAAGTTGGAATAGTAGTGTAATTACATGAGATTTATTGTGATAAATTTACCAAGTAAAACAACAAAGAGTATGGTGTGAGATGGTTATTTGATAGTAGATATCTGATCGCCAAAGTGCTTTAATAATAATGCAATTTTTGAAATCAAAGAAGTTTTGGAATTTCTGTATAGATACATCAATACCATTTGTGAAATGGTTAGTAGAAATTTATCCTACTTCATTGTGTGAGTGTATAGACCCTTCTATATGATAATGTGTAACAAGTTCTATTATTAAGAAGTTAGAAATAACTGCCCAACAAATGAATATGATTAAGGAAAGATGAAGTGCAAATATTGTTAAATCATTTTATGTAAAGTTCAAAGTCACAAGCAATATACAAGACTCAAGGAACAAGGAACTGCAATTGATGAAATTAAGGAAAAAATGAAAAGGAATCAAGTTCTAAATTTAAAGTAAAGGATAATGCTTGTAAGTGTGAAGATGACACAGATTAACTGTATATGCAAGGAAATAACTATATATCTAACAGTATAAGTATGTATCTGGACACATACAATAGTAAATATAAAAATGGCAAGAATATTAAAATTTAGGAGTAATGGAGACAATTAGTACTGATAGAGAATCTAAGAATATCTATATGCTAATTTGAGATTCTATAGAATTACAAAGATTCAATGTAAAATTGCACAATTGGTATGTGGAGATAAGACATATCAGTTAATGAAAGATTAGGTGAACTTTGTTATGTTTTTCATTTGTAAATAACTATGCATATACTGTATGGTTATTACATGTTCAAAAGATGATAAAATGATTGAAGTTGTAGAGAAAGCTTTAACAAAGGATAAATTGACTGAAAGTTTGGTTTGATAAAATAAATAATTAATTCTTTGTAGACATGTATAGTTAAGGATTGATTAACTATGCAATGAACTCTTTAATAGTAAGTGAAGAGCAGCAATGGGAGTAATTTGTCTAAAGAGTTGGTACTCGTAATTGGTAACAAGTATTAAGAGTGACTATGACCACTGGACATGGGATTATAACATGTTAAGATACTCTTCTAGAGGTATAAAATGAAATGATAAGATATCTATATAATGCTTTAAGAATTCTTGAGTTATAATAAGTTTGACAAGAGGAAATAGACTTATAGTATACAAAATGAGGAAAGAGATGTTACATATTTGATGGCTTAGAAAATCGAGGTGACATCGATTTCCTAACAAATCTTACAGTACAAGAATTTTTATTAAAGAGAAATCATCAGAGAAATTTGACTAAAAAAAGTAGCGAGAAAATGATAGAAAACTCATAGAGATAATAAATGTGTATAAGAAACCAATTGCGACATGTAGCCAAAGTAATATAAATTGCTTTATGAACTAGGAGTACCTATTTTGAAAAATTTGAGGATGAATTTTCTTAAGGGGGCTAGAATGTAATACCTAAGGTTCTTTAACCATCTATAAACAGTAATGATGATATTATAATATCCATATACCATACCATTTAAGGCCTTAATAGTACACTAAGAACCATAAGAATATCATAAGAGGTGAATTCTAAATAAATAATGTGACAATGAGTAAGGAATGTAATTAATTTCAATAAGCATTTTTATGATAAAATGGAGTCAAACCGAGTTTGACTTAAAGGGACTATGTTAATAATTCATTTGAAATGTGAATCTAAAGTGCTAATGAAAGAGCATTAACATCTTCTAAGACATTGGGAGATGATAATAGTGACATAAGAAGTTGAATTTAATCAAAGTTGCAATGGTGCAATGGAAGTCAAATTTAGTTTGACCTAATGAGTCTACATGATGTACACACTAGAACAATGCAATTGAAAGGCTGGTAAATGTGTATAGAATTTATCTAGCAATATCTAAAGTGTGTAGTGATACTAGAAGGTAGAAATATGTATACTAAGGTGAAAGAAATGAAATGAAAAATTTATTAAGTTACCTAGTTTGAAACGTGCATATATGGATTTGTTAATGGGCTTTTGGACTTTAAGGCCTAAGCCCAATAGAAGGTGGCCGGCCCATTAGGCCCAACAGTGAACATGAAAACTTGTGAGCTAAAAACATTTGGCCTAAGACAATAAGAATATGTTGTAGAGAAAGAGTTACAAAATTTGACCAACTAGTCATCAAAAATTGACCAAGTCAAAATCCTAAAACAAGTTGAATTCTCATTTTCTTTACACATGAGTCTAGGTACATTTTGAGCATCCTAACACCACATGATGATCATCACCATTGTAGAGAGAATCCTAGTCATCCAACTTGATCCAATCTTAGCCATTCATTAAGATTAAATCATAATCATTGAATTTAACTGGATTAAATCCTCACCATCCAACCCATTATATATATAAGCAAAAATTATGTTATGAAATAACATTTAGCCTATCTCTACACCAAAGTTTCATCCTTAGAAAGGGAATTCTCTCTACACCACTTGCAATAGGAACCTTAACAAATCAGGGCTAATCAAGGTGAGAAATTATGTTCATCTTATCTTTTCTATGTTCTAAGGTTGATTTTAGTATTTAAGTTGCATAAAATCCTTTGTTCAGCATAAGAAAATTTGGCTAACCAAGGGAAACCCTACATAAGATGTGGTTTTGAATAATCTTGAATGAAATATAGAGATTTGGTTAATGAATTAAAGGGTTTATGGGAAGATAGGAAAAGAAAACATGAAAATACCTAAGTACAACTAAAGGGTGAATTTGGCCCATGTTAGTGAATGATCAAGAAAGTGTTCTATATTTTAATTGACTACATCTATGGTCATTTTAGATGAAGAACAATGATTTAGAAATGTTTGAATGAATTTTGGAAACTTGGTTTAAGACTTGAACATTTTAGAGGCATAAATATAGTTTAAAAGGGAAACTTGATGTTCTAATGCTAGATATTGACAATTGAATGATCATATAGGTTTCATGTTATGCAAATTTCATAATTCTATGATCAATTTGAAGATTTGACAAGGAATTAATAGTTTTCCCTAAATTCTAGGGTTTATGGAAAAATTGGGAATTTTGAGTATTGAACTTGAATTCATGAAATTAAAGGGGAAATTAAGTTTAAGAATGGTTTAACATAATTTGTATAATGTTAATTTTGAAATTCAATTAATAGAAATGATTTTCCCCAAATTTAATGAACTAGGTTCATTTATGGAATTTCATGGAGGAAGTAGAATTAATTCCATTGAATATTAGAAATTGTTTAAATTGATTTTACTCAAATTTGAAATGTGAAATTGGGAGGAAAGAACTTATCTTTCCTTAAGTGAATACTTTTGGCTATTTGAAAGATAATTAACAGAAAGTGTTAAAATTTGTAACAAGTATATGTATAGTGTGTCATGACCTTAAAAGTAACAAGTTAGTACTACAATGAAGAAGTTAAGCTAAATTTACACTAATGACATAACAAAGAAGTGATTAATGTGTAATTGAAATGCAAATGTGTAGAACTTAAAGACAAGGACAAGGATATTGTTTAAGAGTGCAAGGAACACCATTAGCATCAAAGTTAAACATAAATAGGAGCAAAGGAGTCCAAAGTGAGTACTTAATAATATAATATGACATATGCCATAGTCTTTGAACCTTTATTGTTCAAACTATTACCGTTGAAATATTCCAATTCCTAGATGAACATAAATCACCTATTGAATATTGAGCCATTAGATATGATACTTCTTGGTGGCATTTGATTATTGTGAACCTATCATGTTGAATTCATAATGTGATCATTGAATTCCTTATCGTATGCCTTATGTGAATCTTTCTATGATGCCCATTAATAAGCTGAAATAACCTTCTGATGTGAGATAATACATTGGACCTTGTGCACTTGGTATAAGCCTGCAGGTAGGGTGAGAATACCTAACCTCTATTAAGGAGGAACACCTAACCGTAAGACCTGATCGGTCTTGCATAATATGATGCATGTGAGTGAGCAAGGCTTAGGCCGCCACTCCTTAATTTATATGTGTGGGAAGCATTCCGCTTCCAAGAAAATATTATTTTTGCAAAAGATATTGTTTTCAACTTAAATGAGAAATTGGTTCATAATAACGACATTGATCAAAATCATTCTATTGCCATAAAGAGCCCTTCCTGATAATGGTCCTTATACTCACCATGTTTGTATTGTATTATTATATACTCACTTAGCTTTGTCTTATTCCCTAGTTGTTTGAATTTTTCAGGTAAGATTGATGAGTCAGCAAGCTAAATTCCAAGCCCTACTCATTCATTTGGAAGTTGTTTTGCTAATTTCAAGAATTGTAATTCTTGACTATGAAGACCATTGTTTTTGAGCTCCGTGGTTACCAAAGGTTCAGCATTAATGTGATATGGGATTGATATGTACTTATGAGGCCTCGCCTGAGTACCGGTCCGATCCGTCGAGGGATCGAAATTCTCTTTTGGAGAAACTCCATGATTGGAACTCGCTGTGAGTTTAGAAAATTAATTTTTGTATTTTGAAGGTTGCAAGGTGAGTCGCCACTTTAATTTATTTATTTTAATTGGGAAAATTAAAGAAAACCCAAATTGATTGACTCCAATATTTTTGATTTTATCCCAATGGAAAATGCACTAATCCACGAGTGACCAGGCAGGGCTCGGGGATCAGGTTTTGGTAATTACACAATTTAAGAAAATGTTATTTTCTTTAGCTTAGCTTGAAATGCAAAATAACTTTTGAAAAGGATTTTTTGTGTATGCATGAACAGGAATATAATGATGAATGAACATATATGTATATATATGATGTGATGGAATGACAATAATAAATAAATAGGCCAGATAAATCCTACTTAATTATTACAATATCAAAACAAATGGAATAAAGGGGATCTTTACTCTAGCCCTTATGGGTACCAGGGAAAGCACACATTCCCTAAAATAAACTGAAAACAAAATCACAAAATAAAGGATTAATGTGAATAAATAAAAGGAAAACAATATTGATAAAAAGATTTTTGGAGTTGATGCCCTTCAGAATGGCAGCCTACGTATCCTATTGAATAGGAATCAAACCCCATGTAGTTCTCCCTTCTAGCGAAGGAGGGGTTTTAGAAATGTGTTGATTTGCTTATTAACTTAATTCTGATTCTTAAATTAATAAGTTTTAGATCTTTTCAGTTTTAGACCTAAAGAGAATTCTAGATCTGAATTTAGAATTTTAAAGATAGAAAAGGGATTATACCTTTGCTTTTCTTGGTTTTCTGACAAATGGAATGAGTCTTGCTCCGGATCTCAACTCCACTTTGATTCAAAAGAAACTTGGAATCTGGAATGCTTTGAAATGCATTGGAATGCCTCAAATGAGCTTGAAATGTATTGGAATGCGTTGGAAGTTGTGTCAAGTCGTGCTAAATGAGGCTGGAGGAGGCTCCTATTTATAGAGCTGACAGAGGAGGTGCTGGCGGTACGGACGGCAGCATCGGAGGTAGGGGCGGCACGACTGACGCGCCGGCTGTCCGGGCGACACGCCAAACGTGCTGGCCTTCTGGGCAGCACGCCATACGTGCCGCTATATAGGCGACATGATTTTCATGCCGCACCGATGGCATGGCCTTTTTTCGATGGCACGGCATGCATGCCGCCTTCTGGGCGGCACGAAAATCTTGCCTGCCATCCCCACTTGCGCGGCTCAATCTGTTTTTGTTTGTTTCGGGCCTGTTTCAGCTCCAATTTAAGCTCTGTTTGATTTTGTGGATTTGTAATTGAAAGACGATCCATTGGAGGTACATTTTTGAGGGTTCACAACTGCCCCCTTATCTGATTTGGCCGGACAGAGGCCGAATCTGATAAGTGTGAACCAGAGGCTTAGGATGCCATTCCGAACACTCTGAACGTCCCTTTCAGTATTGGGATTTATGGAAGAGCTTCATGTCTGATCTTTGGCTGTTTTGATTCAGTTTGGACTATTTTCCAATTTTCAGGCTATTTTTGAATTTTTAGTTTTTTTGCAATTCCTGGAGATTCTAGACTCCGATCGAGACTCCATCTGTTTCGGGAGATGGATAAAAATCCCACGGATTCACTGCTTCAGACAGCACTGAATTCTGACTTAAAATAAGCTTGTTATGGGAAAACCACATGAATTGGACCTACGAATCAAAAAGTGAAAAAGATGTTATGATGGGGGGCCCACCTTTTCCTCTATATAAAGCTTAAACTTCTTCACACTTTTCTCATAATTTCATTTGTCTCTCTCTCTCTTCTTTTTTCTCTCTCTCTCTAGCTTATTTTTCTCTCAAATTTTACTCTCTCTCTTTTACTCTCTCCTGATGGATATCTTCAACCAGCCAGCAGCGGGTGCTGAAAATTCAGAGATATTGCTAAAGGAGCCGGAGCAGCACATCAGCTTTACTGGAACTATTCAGGTATGTTTTCCTTTTCCTGCATAGTTAAAAATAAAAATTATGATAATAATATATAATTTTTATTTTTTTTATTTTTTTACAAAAAAAATTACAGAGGACAAATTTAAGGCCCCGGGGTGGCCGTAGTGTCATGGAGCTGGTTCGCATTTACTTGACTAGTCAAGAGGCTGTTGGTCTGCATCTTAAGCCATCTGGACTGCTCGGGTGGCTGGAGCTAGATGTCAAGCAGCCAGTTAACACCACTATGCTCAAAGCATTAGTGGAGCGTTGGTGAGATACTACAAACACATTCCACTTTGGTTGTGGTGAGATGACAGTCACTCCCTTCGAGTGGACCATGCTTACTGGTATGCATTTCAGATCTCGTCCTCTCGAGTTTTATTCTTCATGGATTGAGCGCTCTTCTGTAGAGATGGCCGCTCTTATTGGGGCTGATCCCTCTCGTGGGAGCCTAAGTGTCCCACGTTCTTGGCTTCATCAGACTTTGATGACTATGGGTCAGGCTCTTAGTCAGTATAATGTCGATCAGGGTGCTAGACTTTGTGCTTTGATTATCTTGAGCTGCACTTTTCTGCACAACTACAAGGACTGCATAAATCTGAATATCCTGCGATCCTTGGAGAATTTGGACGAGATTGGGGAGTTCGACTGGGGAGGTGCTGGCCTTTGTGCCATGTATCATGAGCTGTGCAGCATCTCCCGTGGCACGCTTTGTGGGCATGGTGGTACCTTCAATGTGCTTGAGGTTAGTATTACTCTGTGGTATTTTTGTTGGTTGACATATGCCTAAGTGACTGATAAAATTTTGTTTCCTGCAGTACTGGGTTTATGAGCATTTTCCGATGTTGGCTCCATCACTGAAAGAGCCCAATGCTATTGATCCTCCTTACGGACGCATTTGGAGGATGTCCAACAGACCTGACTTCATGATGAAAACATTTGATCAGTGCAGACAGTTCTTTGCTACTGTGACCGCAGACTAGTATTTCTCCATTGATCTTAATATGTCTCTTACTGTTTCATCTCCTATTACTGCATATTGCAATCTGTTTGCAGGTGAGATGGTCTCCATTCATCAGATTTCTGGAGTGGATCCCTGATCGGATTAGGCCTAGCATAGCCTTGGCCTCTTGTCGACTCTTACTCCGTTGTGAGTCTCTGAGGATGTTCTATTTGGGGGAGAGGGTAAGGGCACAGGTTATAGGAGATAGAGTTGTGCCACTGCCACCTCCGATAGATATGAGATTTGGGCTGGTTATCTTGGGAGAGGATGAGTGGGTTAATGGAGCTTCCTGTCTAGATTTTCTGTTGCCAGATGCAGATTACAATGACTTCTGTGAGACATCTTTGATGCGTGGGACACCTCTCTTGGATAGAATGCGAGAGCCATCTCATAGAAGGTCGAGTTCAGCATCTTCCCGAGGTCCTCCCTCCAGAGTTGGGAGTTTTTCACAGGCCGGTGGTACTGTTCCTGTTGGCAGCATGGGTCCTAGGGTCGGACCTTCAGGCGTTATGGCTGGCCATTCAGGCTTTGCAGCTGATCCTGCTGGGGTTGGCCCTTCAGGGGCTAGCGGCTCTGCCCCAGCTCTAGCTCTAGATGTTTCAGTAGGAGGACCGATAGATTCAGTTTCCTTACCTACTGGTCTTGTCTGCTTGCCAGCCTATCTGGATTATTTTTCTGGTGATGACCAATTACGTTGTTATCATCTTCCTAATGCACGTCCACCCTTCTTTCCTACTATCCCTGAGACTGTGACAGAGGTAGTGATTTTTGCTCAGCTAGAACTCTTATCCTTTTGACAGTTTTGCCTTGTACTGATTTCTGACATATCTTTCTTCCTCAGGTTCCTATTAGTTTTGTTCGCTATCACTACGACCTTTTGGGCCGCTATGCATTTGCTTTGACCTCGTTTCTGCATGACAGAGATTTGATGGAGGATAGTCACGAAAAGGATATGCCCAGGCGAGGACGTCGCAGACCCAGGCGTGGTTGCTAGAGACCTGTTTTATCAGTTTTTTGCCTTTTCATGTATACATGGATGATGGATGTATGCATGATATTTTGGATGTATGCACTTTTATGTTTATGTGACATTTTGGAAAATGTATGACATGTTATGTTTTGAAATGATGTTTTGAATGATATGGATGCATGATATGAATGCGGATGTTTGGCTAAAATAAGAATTCCATTGCGCTGCACCTTACGCTTTTTCTCTCGTTTTCTACCTGATTTTGAGAAAAATAAACAATTTTAAACTCGAAATCATATAAAGAGTTATTTTGAGGGAAGGAGGCAGAAGGAGGCAAGATGGCTTGGGTGGCACAGTAGGCGTGCCGCCGATACTGGCCACACAGCTACCGTGCCGCTGCCTCATGCGGCACATCTGTCGTGCCGCCGCCGTAGTGGCACGACCGGCGTGCCGCCGTACAAGGCGGCACGCTTACTGTGCCTTCGGCAGCATTAACTGCAGGTCAGATCTGCCTATTTAAATAGCTTTTTGGCCATTGTCAGTCCGTACTTCTCGATTTCTGTGCCTCAAAGTCACTTTCAATCATTTTTTTGCTCTCCATTAAAAAATTTTATTTTTTATTTCTCACAATGGAGCCTTATTTCAGCCATGCGATGTTCTTATGGTGCAAGAACCTCACAAAAGTGGAGAGAATTAATTTAGGAAAGTATGGGGTAAGCGCTATGCCCACCCTAAGAGGAATAAAGGTGGATTGGGAATTTTTGCACGCCTGTTTGCGCTTTTGGGATCCAACTGCCCATGTCTTCAGGTTTGGGGCATTTATGGAGGAAATGTGTCCTACATTTGAGGAATTTTCTGTACTGCTTGGATCTGATCCAGAGGCTGTGCTGGCTATTCCTATAGAGAAGGTAGGGTATTTCAACTCTTTCAAAAGACTTCTTGATTTGAGCACTGAGGCTGCTAGTCCCATGATGGTGGATGGCTGGGTAGATCTGAATGCTGTGATAGCAGAGTTTCATGATCCTAAAGATTTTGAGGATGATAGGTGGTTCCATTTGAGGATGTGGGCTTTATCCTTCTGTCTGACTGTCAGATACATTTTTGTAAGCCCTACTGGTTGGGGTGATGCCAGAGTTATTGAGCTGATTTCGCAAATGGAAGAGGGGAGATCCATTGCAGCTATAGTGCTGGCTGAGTCCATCATGAGTTTAGACAGGTCTTGTACTTCTGATGGGCCGTGGTCAATTAGCCCTATTATCCTTCAGGTTAGTTGAATTCTGACTTCTGTATTTCAAATCAACTACTTTTTGTGTTTATGCTTATCTCTTCTGCACTTTTCAGATTTGGCTGAGAGACCATCTCCGGATAGTTGGACCTCCCACGAAGAAGGACTATTCTGCTTCATGGTATAAAACTCGGACCATTGTGATAAAGCGAGATTCTGAGAAAGAATGGACAAAATGGTTGATGGAGCTGGACTCTGACGACCTGCTGTGGAGGTATGAATGGTATAAAATCAGAAGATTCATGACCATGAGTTTTGGCTACAAAATGGTTTATCTGCTTAGGTTGAGGATGGTGACCTTTTACCAGGCTACTAGGGTTATGCGCCAAATGGGACATAGTTAGGGCGTGCCCCCAGATGGCGCTCTGTTTGAATATGTTCTAATTACCGAGACTATTGCCCAAGCTGTAAGAAATGGATGGGTGAGAGGTTTTCATGCTGTTCGCCCTACTGACCAAGGCGGTAAATCCACACAGTATATTGATTGGTGGATAGCCAACTCTTGGAAATCAGAGAAGGCTAAAAGAGCTGCTATTCTTGAGGAGATAGAAGAAAAAACATGATTATTGTTTTAGTTTGGAACAAAATTTTGACCATGTCTGTATTTTCTTTTAAATGTTCCAAAGTTTAAATGAGATAAAATAAGACATCATTATTTCATTTTTTTATCTCTTTTGTTGCTCTAATTTTTGCCTAAGCCGCCCTTTCGGGTTTTCAACTTAGTGAGCTTTTCATTTCATTCATTTTCTTAATGACACAATTAAGAGCCGAATGATGAAGAGTTTTATTGATGAATTGGACCAAACCCGCATGGGCTGCCTACGTATCTCCTTATAATGACTTATGATTTTTATTTCTTTTTTTTTCTTTATGGAGAATCAGGTCCACGTAGTTCTGACTTTGAGGAAATGAATGCTGATCATGATTTGCAAATGCTATGCATGATTTACAAGGATGCTGTATGCAAAATATCTCTTGAGTTGATCCAGGTTGCACGGGCTAGCAAATTCTATGCTATCCAAGTTTGTCAGGATTGCTGCTCCTCCGGATAAAATCTTTTTGATTAGAAAGGGACCACTCCAGTTTGGTCTGAATTTTCCCCTTGTATCATGAACAGGTGCCCTTATTTCTTTCAAAACAAGGTGACCCTCTTACAATCCTCTGTCTCTGACTCTCTTATCAAAATGCTGAGCCAGTTTCTATTGATAACCTTGCATCTGATATAAGGCATCCATTCTCTTTTCGTCGATGGCTAGAAGTTGGTTATGGTAACCTTTCGCCCATTCCACTTTGTCCAACTGGCTCTCCCTCAAAATGCGAGCTGACCTGATTTCTACCTCGATTGGTAGGACGGCCTCCATCCTATACACCAAAGAGTAAGGTGTGGCACCGGTTGGAGTACGCACTGTTGTTCTGTATCCCCATAAGGCATATGGCAAATGCAGATGCCAATCCTTATGTTTGTCAGCCATCTTTTGCAGTATACTCTTTAGAGTCTTGTTTGCGGCTTCAACTGCGCCATTTGTCTGAGGCCTGTATAGAGAAGACTTGTGGTGTTGAATTTTCTCCTTCTTTAATAGCAGAGCAACCTCCTTTTAAAAGTGAGATCCATTATCAGTAATGATCTCAAAAGGGACTCTGTACCTACAAAAAATGTTGGTACGGATAAATTGGGCTACTCGTTTGGAGTCCAAAACCTGGTAAGGTGTAGCCTCAACCCATTTAGAGAAATAGTCAATGGCCACCAGAATGAACTCATGTTTGCCGAAAGATTTTGGGCTTATTTTGCTGATGACATCAAGGCCCTAAGTTGCAAATGGCCAAGGCGTGGTGATAGGAGATAGAGGTACAGGAGGTTTCTTCTGAAGTTTTGCATAGATCTGGCACTTATGGCATCTCTGAACATACCTCGCACAATCCTGATTCATGGTAAGCCAGAAATAACCCTGATTCATGATCTTGTGAGCTAGAGCAATTCCATTCATGTGTGGACCTTCATTGCCACCATGCATCTGTTCCATGATCTATTGGGCTTCTGCTTCAGTGACACATCTCAGATGGATGTTATCCCATGTCCGCTTATAGAGTACTTCCCCATTTGGAATGAAACTCTTGGACAACTGTCTTAAAGTCCTCTTTTCTGTCTTAGAGGCTCCTTCAGGATAGAGTCCATTCTTGATGTAGTTGAAAATATCCCAAAACCATGGCTTGCTATCAGCTGCTTGTACATTCAGACAATGAGCTACACAGCCTGACTCGTGTTTAACTTCAATGGTAACTAATCTGATTATGAAGCCGTCACTTATATCAAGCATTGAGGCGAGTGTTGCCAAAGCATCAACAAATCTGTTCTTTGTCCTTGGTAGATAATGGAAAGACAGTTCATGAAAACTAGCTGCTAGTTCATTTAAACGCTTATGGTAAGGAACCAAACGCTCTTCTCTGATTTTCCACTTTCCCAAGGCTTGGGAGACTATCAGATTCGAATCCCCATAAATCTCAAGGCATTTGATTCTGAGCCTTATTGCTGCTTCAAGACCACAGATACATGCCTCATACTCTGCTTCATTATTTGTCACTTCAAAGTTCAACTTAATTGCAATGGGTAAGTTTTCCCCATTTGGTGTGATGAATACAATACCGGCACCATATCCTTTGTTGTTGGATGCCCCATCAAAGTAAAGCTTCCAAACTTCATTGTCAATTGTCAGGATGTCTTCATCAGGAAATTTAGGTTCAACCCAATGATCATCTATTGGAGCTGCAGCTAACTGATCAGCCACTATGCTACCTTTTACTGCTTTTCGCTGCACATATTTCAGATCATATGCAGCTAACACAGCCATTCACCTTGCCATCTTACTGTCAAGAACTGGCTTCTCCATAAGGAATTTCAAAGGGCTCTTGTCAGCAAGAACATGAGTTGTAAAGGAGCAAAGGTAGTGTTGCAGCTTGTGGCAGACCCATACCAAAGCAAGGCACAGTTTTTCTGTAAAACTGTACTTGAGCTCATGAGATAGCATCCTCTTGCTCAGGTAATAGATTGCATTCTCCTTGCTGGAGTCTGGAGCATTTTGGGCAAGCATTGCCCCCATGGCTTCATCAGTTACTGATAGATAAAGCAACAAGGGCTTTCCAAACCTTAGCGGCTGTAGCACTGGTGGGTTTAGTAAATACTGTTTGATATGGTCAAAGGCTCTTTGGCAGTCATCATTCCACTGCTTGGAGGCTCCTTTTCTGAGTAGTTTGAAGATGGGACCACATACATCAGCCAATTGATTGATGAATCGACTGATGTATTGCAGTCGTCCAAGGAAACCTCTGATCTCCTTTTCTGTTTTTGGAGGTGGCATTTCCAGAATTGCCTTCGACTTAGCAGGGTCCATTTCTATACCCTTCTTGCTGACCATGTGGCCCAGGAAAACTCCAGATGAGGCTCTAAAGACACATTTGGCAGGATTGTGTTTGAGATTGTATTGGCGAAGTCTAAGGAAGAATCGCCTTAATACCTCTGAATGGCTTTCAACAGTGGTGCCTTTGATTACCATGTCATCCATATAAACCTCAATTTCTTTATGCATCATGTCATGGAAAATCGTAGTTACCATCCTCTGGTAGGTTGCTCCAGCATTTTTAAGCCCAAATGGCATGACCCAATAGCAATAGGTGCCCCATTCGGTAATGAAAGCTATCTTCTCTTTGTCAGGAGGATGAACCATGATTTGATTATACCCCGCAGCCAGATCGGTTAAGGAAACCAATTTAGAACCTGCCATGCAGTCTACCAACAAATCAATGTGAGGTAAGGGAAAATCATCCTTGGGACAGGCTTTATTCGGATCCCTGTAATCCATACACATTCTGACTTTGCCATCTTTCTTGGGAACTGGCACAATGTTGGCCAGCCAGGATGGATAGTTGATGGGCTCGATGAAATTGTGATCCAGTAGCTTGGCAATTTCTTCTTTGATTGGAATAGACCATTCTGTCTTAAGTCTTCTCAACTTCTATTTGACGGGCTTAGCACCTGGATAAATTGGGATTTTGTGAACTGCGATGCTTGGATCCAACCTTGTCATGTCTTTCGGTTGCCATGCAAAATAGTCTTGAAAGTCTCTGATCATCCTTTCAATGTGATCCCTGTTTATGCATGCAGATGCAATGTATGTAATTTTTTGCATGTCATGAGTGCCAGCATTGACGGGCTCTTTAATTGTGTCATCTTTTATTTCATTTATTTCATTTTTATTTGATGTCTCATTTAAGTCAGATTTAAAAGTTGGAACATCAAAGAAAAATGGAGACACAGAGTCGTAAGAGAAAAGAGTTTGACTTTTATTGATTTCAAGTGGGGATATGTCCCATTTTACATCAAAAGAAAAAGTGAGACCCTTAAGGTCAATTACATCATCAATAGAAGAAATAGAAGAGATAGACTCAGATTCAGAAGATGAATCTATCTCAGACTGGGACTCTAACTCAGGTATGGATTCTGGTTCAGACTCTGGTTCAGATGGATAGAAGGGGCTCTCCTCAAAGGACCAATTTTGCAGCTCGGTCTTTGTGGGCTGGATTAAGGTGGAAAGGTCAGTTTTCTCCTCCTTAACAATGAGCACGGATACTTCATCAAAGAGACTAGCTTCCATGTTCTCTTCCCAATCTCGACTGAGCATGTAGATTGGTTCATAATCTTCTATCTCAAGCCTGACATCAGAGAAAATTTCAAATCCAGGAATCAGTTTTTCGGTAATAGGGCAAACCCAAGGCTCAGGAAAGTTACAGTAAGGAACTGTGTCACCTTCCTTTATAAAATAGCCATTTAGGGTTTTGAAGTAAGGCTGCATGGGCCAATCATAAACCTTACCTCTTTTAAGGGCAGCTATTCTGTCTTTGGCCCGATCCTCCATCTCTTCCATAGCCTCATCAGTGGGCTTGTACCCTAGCCCAAATGGTGGTGTTGCCACAGGATAATCTAGGAAGGACTTCAAACCCTGTTGGCTTCTTCCCAAACCTAGACCAGGAAAGTAATTCATTTTACGGAGCATGTTAGCAACAGTAATATTCCTAAAGGGGTCAAAATCAAAGGGAACAAATTCTTTACCCTCTTCACCCTCAATGTATTGTATGAAGGAGAAACTTGAAAGTGGATAGGAGGATAGCTCAGGCTGAATTTCAAGAATAGGAACAGAGCTTGGAATGTCTGGTCTCCCATGCGTGTCCCCTTTTACAGTCATGATCCCATTTTTGAAAGGGAACTTGACCTTCTAGTGTAGGGAAGAAGGGATAGCCTTTGCTTGGTGGATCCAGGGCCTCCCCAGTAATAAGTTGAAGCAAGAAGGTACATCGATCACTTGGAATGGTATGGTGAAAGATGTTGGCCCAATGGTTACATCAATTATGGCTACTCCAAGGACCTCCCTCTTGGTGTTATCATATGCCCTTACAATCTGATCTGAAGGGGTAAAATCAGTAACCTCCAATCCTAAGCAGCTTGCCACTTTCAGAGGACACACGTTAAGAGCTGAACCATTATCAATGAGAACCATAGGCACAGTCTTTCCCCATGTAACCACTGTGATGTATAGGGCATTGTTATGGTTAGGATCTCCTTCTGGAATGTCAGTTTCTCCAAAAGTAATAGATACCCCTTTTGCAGCAGAGGTAATAGAAGCCACAAGATTTTCTGGTGTGATGTCAATTGGAGTTTGGCATTGATTCAGTGCCTTGCAAAGAGCTTAGCGGTGAGGGTATGAAGATTGGATCAAACTCCAAATTGAAATGTTGGCTTTTATTTTCTTGAGTTGTTTAAGAATGGGATCTTCGTCTGGTTCAAGAATCCCTTTTAATTTATCGGTTGGTACAAAAACGGGTTAGGTAGGTTGTGTGTTTGGGGTTGGTTGGTTCTAGATAACTCTGCCACTTCTGGTGATGGCATCGATCTCCTCAACTAAGTTAGAGAGGTCTAGGATACAGCAATAGCTGGGATTTGGCTCTATTAAGGAGATAGGGTCAACTCCCTCATGATCATTTATGGCATTTATTGTGTGGTTAGGCAAGGGGTTGGTGTTGATGTTTGGTCGGGCTTTTAGGGGAATCAGGTCATTGGAGTCAATGAGGTCCTGAATTCTGTGTCTAAGGGCCTTGCACGCATCTGTTTTGTGCCCAGGTCCCTGATGGTAATCACACCTCTCATGTGGGTTGTAGTTTTTGGGAAGTGGATTGGGGACTGGTTTTGGCTCCAGAAGTTTTACCATATTTCCCTCAAGTAGCTTCTTCAGGATGATACTCATGGGTACACCCCCAAGATTAGAAAACTACCTCCTTTCAATGCGGATAGGCTTCTTGATTTTCATAGTATTAACTTCCCCCCTTTCTGATTTGTTAAGGAAGTAACATTACCCTGATGAGCAGGCTTCTTATATCTTGACCCTGATGGAGTGTCTTCTCTGATATAACCACTTTGTATCAAATCTTCGATTTTTGAAGCAGTGGCAATTAGGGCTTTGAAGGAAGGCAGGTACTGAGTCTGTAGCCTTTCCTGGTAAACTGGCAAAAGGTTCTTGACAATGATGTCAATTTGCTCATTTTCAGGAGGTCGGTTTACCATTTGAGAAGCCTTCCTCCTCCACCTCGTAAGGAATGAGGAGAAGGATTCCTTAGCATTCTGTTTGGTGGTCTCGAGGTCTCTTCTGGTTACATCGACCTCGATGTTGTAATGGTACTGTGAAACAAAAACATTGCAGATGTCTTCCCAGGTCAGCTTCTTGGTGACATCCAAATCCACAAAGCACTTCACAGCTGGTCCGGTCAGTTATTGTTGGAATAATTGGGCTAGAAGTTGATTATCCACCCCTAATGGCTGCATAGCTCTCACATAGACTTTGAGGTGGGTCTTGGGGCAGGTAGTCCCATCAAATTTATCAAATTCAGGCATCCTGAATCTGGGAGGAACCCTTGCATCAGGGAACAAGCTTAAGGATTATGTATCAATCAAATCCTCCTTCTTCTTCATCCCTAACAACATCTTTTCCATACGCTCCATCTTGTCCATGCAGGCTTTTATCTCAGGGTCAACCTCCTTCCTTTGGAAAGGATCCGCGGGTTGGGAGGTGGAGGTAGAAGTGATGTTTGGTGAGTTATTCTTGAGGAACTCGGGTGATGGGATTGGTAGTGGTGGGATGGCATCAGTGTTTGCCATTTCTTTGTCTTTGGATTTGACTCTGGAAGTAGATCCATAGACAGGATAATAGGTGGGTTTCGGGTCAATCTTGAATGATTTTGGCTCAGTAGGGTTTTGGGCCAGAGAGGTCTGTTCCAGTATGGTTCGGACATCCTCCATGATTGCCCTCCTTTAGGCCCTTAGCATGTCTTGGAAAAGGGCCTCCTACCTTTTCATGATGATTTCTTGATGCTCAAAAAGTTTAGAAAACAGTTCATCAAAGATCTCATCAGCCCTGGTAGTAGTGGTCTCTTTTCCAGCAACAGACATCTCTTCAACCTTTAGGATAAAGAAAATAAAGCTGGGTCAGTTTCTAGCTTAGGTATGGAATGAACATCATGGATTATATTTGGGACCATGGGTTGACATGGGTTTTTTGGGATTAGCAGTGTTTGAGTGGAATTAAGACTCTCCAACTTTGTAAGGTTTTATGCATGCATGCATGTATGCATGAATGGAAAAAAGGGTTTCATGATAATGACATACCGAGTTTCAGTATTATGGTACATACAATCCTAAAGGAATGGTTCTATGAGTCATTACATGAAAGGATTAGGGTGGTTTTGAAGGGAACCCATCACACTAGAGATGCGATATAACTAACCACATGTGAGACAAGGAGCCTCGCGTGGGTCGAATGGTACGTGCATACTTGTTACACCTCTAAAAGGATTAGAGGATACGTCGTGGGCTGGATGATTTCACTATCGGCAAGTAGACCTAAGGAAGGTTGCCCACTCGATGTTACTTTCTATCCTTTGTTTTCCTAGGAATCTAGGGTTTAAAGGACAAGGAGTCCGATGTAATGATGCATGAAAGAGTTATTTTGCTTTTGAAGCCAAACTTGGTATTTTACCAAAAGTAATCCACTTTATCTTTTATTTGAAAAAGATTTTATGTCCCCAGTGGAGTCGCCAATTGTGAGGCCTCGCCTGAGCACTGGTCTGATCTGCCGAGGGATCGAAATGCTCTTTTGGAGAAACTCCACGATTGGAACTCGCTGTGAGTTCAGAAAATTGATTTTTGTATTTTGCAGGTTGAAAGGTGAGTCGCCACTTTAATTTATTTATTTTAATTGGGAAAATTAAAGAAAATCCAAATTGATTGACTCCAATATTTTTGATTTTATCCCAATGGAAAATGCACTAATCCACGAGTGACCAGGTAGGGCTCGGGGATCAGGTTTTGGTAATTACACAATTTAAGAAAATGTTATTTTCTTTAGCTTAGCTTGAAATGCAAAATAACTTTTGAAAAGGATTTTTTGTGTATGCATGAACAGGAATATAATGATGAATGAACATATATGTATATATATGATGTGATGGAATGACAATAATAAATAAATAGGCTAGATAAATCCTACTTAATTATTACAATATCAAAACAAATGGAATAAAGGGGATCTTTACTCTAGCCCTTGTGGGTAATAGGGAAAGCACACATTCCCTAAAATAAACTGAAAACAAAATCACAAAATAAAGGATTAATGTGAATAAATAAAAGGAAAACAATATTGATAAAAAGATTTTTGGAGTTGATGCCCTTCAGAATGGCAGCCTGCGTATCCTATTGAATAGGAATCAAACCCCACGCAGTTCTCCCTTCTAGCGAAGGAGGGGTTTTAGAAATGTGTTGATTTGCTTATTAACTTAATTCTGATTCTTAAATTAATAAGTTTTAGATCTTTTCAGTTTTAGACCTAAAGAGAATTCTAGATCTGAATTTAGAATTTTAAAGATAGAAAAGGGATTATACCTTTGCTTTTCTTGGTTTTCTGACAAATGGAACGAGTCTTGCTCCGGATCTCAACTCCACTTTGATTCAAAAGAAACTTGGAATCTGGAATGCTTTGAAATGCATTGGAATGCCTCAAATGAGCTTGAAATGTATTGGAATACGTTGGAAGTTGTGTCAAGTCGTGCCAAATGAGGCTCCTATTTATAGAGCTGACAGAGGAGGTGCCGGCGGTATGGACGGCGGCGTCGGCGGCAGGGGTGGCACGGCTGACGCGCCGACTGTCCGGGCGGCACGCCAGACGTGCCGGCCTTCTAGGCAGCATGCCATACGTGCCACCATACAGGCAGCATGATTTTCATGCCGCATCGACGGCATGGCTTTCTTCCAGCAGCATGGCCTTTTTCTGGCGGCATGGCCTTTTTCCGGCGGTATGGCATGCGTGCCGCCTCCTGGGCGGCACGAAAATCGTGCCTCCCAACGCCACTTGTGTGGCTCAATCTGTTTTTTTCGTTTTGGGCCTGTTTCAGCTCTGATTCGAGCTCTGTTTGATTCTGTGGATTTGTAATTGAAAGACGATCCACTAGAGGTGCATTTATGAGGGTTCACAGTACTAAGGACTATAATGTAATTATATTAATGTTGGTGTAATTAATAAGGAACATATGTAAATGAGATGAATGTCATAATGATATAATGAACATTTGACTATATGTAAGATGACAACATAGAAGTTGGCAATAAGGCAATTGGGTTCCGATCTTGGGACAAGGTTCAATATGATGAATGGTAAAGGATTATAAGTTATATTCTATGAGTTTATGTGACTTTGTGTCTCCCTATGCCCTAGGACCGTTACGGCTTAATAAATGGGTCGTGACAAGTTTCAAGTTTGTAGTTTCTTGGGCATGGCAGGATACTACTATTAATTATGTAAGATTTTTCAAGGGTTGCCACATTATGGACAAAAAAAATTAATGTGGAAACAAACAAAATATAAGTAGGATGAGGCATATGAAGAGAGCTTTTAGAAGCTAAAAAATTGACTAATTTTAGTCCCAATCCTGGTTTTGCCTGAAGAAGCAAGCAGATTCACTATACACTTGTGCCACTTCAAGAGTAGGACTTGACTGTATTCTGACATAGTAAGGCAAGGTTATTGCCTATACTTCTAGGCAACTCAAGTGGCATGAGATGAATTACCCTACCCCTTACTTAAAAGTAGCAACAGTCATTTTGCCCTAAGAATATGAAGGCAATATTTGTATAAAGAAATATGCACGATCTATATAGATCATAAGAGTCTTTAATTCATTTTAAAGCAAAGAGATTTTGAATCTAAGGCAAAGAAGATGGGTTGAGTTTTTACAGGGTTATGACTATCAGATATTCTACCATCTTGGAAAGACCAACGTAGTGGGCAATGCATTAAGTGCAGAGCCTATAGGAAGATTTTGAGCTTGACACATGTACAAATGCACAAGAAACCAATTGTAAAAGAATTGAAGGAGTTATTCAATAAGGAAGTCTAAATTGAAGTCAGTAAATCAAAAATGAAAGTGGCATACTTCCTAAGTGTAGCCAAAAGTTGAATCAATGAGATAAAAGCTTCGCAGGATAAGGACCCATACTTAATGAAGTTAAAGGAGGAGTAAAAGTAAGAAGGACCAATTCAAGTTAAGAAATGAGCGCATAAGTGTGAAGCCATGGTATGTATACCAAATGTTAAAGGAATAAAGAGAAAATAGTAAAGGAAGTGCATCAAATGCCCTACAGTGTTCACCTAGGGACTACCAAGAAATAAGGCAGTTAGAATGCAAGTGGGAATGTGTCACTATAGACCTTGTAGTAGGATTGCCAAGAACTCTTAAAAGTTATAACTTCATATAGATCATCATGATTGAATGGCCAAGTTCACAACTTCCTTGAAGTGAAGACCATGCATACAACAATCTAATAATGCATGATTGTATCTAAACAAATTGTAAGCTTTTATGAAGTCTTTATGTCTATCATTGCTATTAAACAAGGTACTGGTAGAAACCACAATTAGACTTCAATATGTCATTCCACTTAGAGACTGATAGATCTCATGAGAGGAAGGAATATGTAAGAATGTGTGTTTTAGCTTAGTAGTAGTTGGGACAGTACATCTTATTGATTAAGTCGACCATAACAATAGCTATTGTCCCTTTGTCGATATGACTTCTTATGAGGCCTTATATGGAAAGAAGTGCCACCCTCCAATTTATTGGGTAGAAGCAGGAGATAAGTATATGGAAGCATTAGAGCTACTTAAGGAAACTACAAAAAAATTGTCAATAATCTAAGTAAGACTGAAGACAACATTCAGCAGATAAAGAGCTATGCCAACTCCAAAGGAAAAGAGATTCACTTTGTAGAGGAAAATCATTTATTCTTAAAGGTTTCTCCCATAAAAGGCATCATGAGATTTGGTAAAAAGAGAAAGTTATCTACTTACAATATTAGACCTTTAAAAACCTCGATAAGGTGAGAGAAATATCTTCAAGGCCGCTGGCTCTAGCCTATGTCCATCCCATGTTTCATGTTTTGAGGTTAGGAAAGTATGTGATGGACCTATTGCACATCCTTCAACCTCAAATATTGAAGTGGATGAGGAGTTGTCCTACTAAGAGACATTGATAGCCATATTGGATAAATAATTGAAAACATTGAGAAACAAGACATAACAATGGTCAAAGTTCAATGGCAAAACTATAGCATTGAAGAATGCACATAAGAATCGAGGATGAGATCACTACACCATAAATGGCCTACAGCAACACCAAAAAAATGTTGCATTATATCTAGATATATTGCTTTAGGTATAAGGCAACACTTTTAAGGTGTTGCATTTATGGCTGTTGCTATTTTAGCTATGGCAACACATTTTTTATCTACTGTAACACTAAAAAAATTGTTGCAATCTCTTGAGCTAGTGCAACAGTTTCAGCCAAAAAAAGATAAAGCAACACTTTTAAGAGCAATTGCAACATTTTTTGAAGTAAACCATTAGCAACACTCTTTAGTCCAAATGCAATATTTTTTTATAATTATCAAATGCAACATTTTGCAACACCTTTTAGCATAATTGCAACACCTTTTCTATTTAAAAATGCAGTACTTGTTTAGCATAATTGCAACACCTGTTTAGCATAATTGCAACACTTTTGTCATGTGCAACATTTTTTTTCACTGTAAAGCAACATTTTCACTGAAGTAAATGCAACATTAGTTTTTAACAATTGAAACACTTTTTACAATTAATACATTAAAGTATAATCATTCAATTAAATTAGATCAAAATAGAAAAATACAAACACTATTATAATCATTCAAAAGTATCATAATATTTAAGATTTCATAATATTCATGTATACCATAACCATTCAAATACATAACTAGAGAACAACAAAATTAAGGACTACATCCACTAGCAAAATTCAAATAAAGACCACCACTTGGGATAACCCCTTTCACAACTTCATTTGAGTAGTTACTCTTCACAAATGCCATGAACCTGAAAAAAAAATTTATGACTTTAGATTGATAAAAAAATCATGAAAAACATGTCTTGCAAATTCTTACAACATAAAAACTATGATATCATGATGAAGGCAAACTAAAATTTTAAAAAGCTCAAATTTATAATATTTTGATTATTGTGCTCACTTTGGTACAAGCAAAAAAAAAAAAAAAAATTTGTAAGTTGATAATTTGCATTGAACACACACATCACCAATAAAAAAGTTTACAACCAAAGATAACTCATAGATCATAAAATGGCATGTGTTTTGCTCAAAGATACTAAATATAGATATGAACCTAATGATTTATGCACAATTTATACTTCCTAGGGAGAATTTTGCTCTTCGCAGTTGATAGCCACAAAGATTTTACAAGTTTATAATTGTTACCATCGTAATTTTCAAGAAACTTCAGGTTTACCTTAAAGCAAATTACAACTAAACAATTAATATTATCTACACAATTTGGGTTCTTTTCTAACTAACACTACCCTAGGCCTGCAGCTAACTATTTTTTGTCATATTAAGTTAACAATTTTGCTTGTTTAGGTACTACTTATACCAATTTTTTTCATGAAAATACAACTTTCAAGGACAGTAAAGTTTGCAATTATATAGCAGTAGAGAGAGCAAACAAACATGACAATTATGCTTGGAATGTGATTAAACACCTCCACATCAAATGCTCTTCAATTAAGCATGAATGAACATTATTTCCTTGTCTACTTTAGATTTTTCAAGACAATCAATAACATGTAATAATGTTGGGTTGACCATATTAGCAAATTCTAAGACTTTAACAAATATAAAATTCAATAAGACTAACCTTGAAAAGTGATTGGTGAACTTCAACTTTTTTCCTTAGAAGTATCAGCTTTATTATGGCCAGTAGACTGAGCATCACTAGGGAGGGGACCAGCAGCTTCAAGAGGGATAGTTGCTATAAGTTCCTCAACATTGACTTTTAAGTTGGGGTTGTCTTCTCCCAATTTGTTGACAACAATGGTTAAGTAATCACGCATCTTCAATTTCATTTCTTCAGCTAGTTGGCTCCTTATTTTAGATATCAACTCATCTACAAAGTCATTGGGAATTTTAGGAGTCAATTTTTTCTTATGTTTCCTTGATATCCCATGCCGACCAACAAGGAAATTTGGTCCATGAGATGCCTCTCCTCCAATAAATTGCTCCACAGCCTCACTGTTGTCTGGACCTGATGAGCCAAGTTCTTATATCCTTGACTATAAATATGTGAGAGTTATTTTACATGTGTACATTTATGATAGTAAGTAATTAACTATGCTCCAAACTTATTTGTAATAAATAAGGTATTTACAATCTTAAATTTGAGTACTTCGTCCGTTGAACTATATGTACGACCCTCTTTTTGCTTGCGGGTGGCAAGAAACATTTTTGCCTTAGTCGGTGGTTCTAGGTTTGGTTTAGCAAGTTGCTTACATGGAAAAAAAATCATTAAACATATTTATTGAAATTATAGAGAGACATAATTTACAAAACACAATTTTAGACACTTAAAACATACCAATTTCTCGTGGATTTGTGCAAAACTTCATGGTCCAGCTGTGTGTATTTCCTTAAAGTTCTTGCGCTTTGTTGAATTTTTTTCAGCCATTGACTGAAAATTTAAATGGAACACCAAGGCAAAATGTATCAATTATTTTTTATTCAATTTTAGGGAATTTAATACAAATATAATATATACCTTAACTTTCTCATTGCCCCAATATTTCAAGAGCACCTTGAATTCTTCCAATGGAATGTCATCAGGCATGTGTTTCAGCCTCTCCTCATCAGTGTCATTTTTTATAATGATTACTTTTGACACGAGATTTATACACCCTCCATGCATCACAAATTGTGCGCAACACCCAAATCTTTCCTTCTTCAAGTATTAAGTACTTATGCTGAAATGAACAGGTCTTAGGTTAATAAACAAAGGCATAAATTTTTTACAATATAAGACATAATTTTGGAAGATAAAGTTATGTTTCATAGACTAAGATTAAGATATGCTTACCTTTACATACTCCCATAAGTCATCTTTGCCAGGGACTTTATGCCAATTGATGCAGTTGAGTGGCATATATTCCCTTGCCAATGACCCTAAGAAATTGCTGAATTCTGATAGTGTTTGATCATCGGTAGCTATAGGTTGATAATTCTCATTTAGCATAATCACCTTCCTTTCATCATAGCTCTTTGTATGGACAAAACTCATTCTTGATTTTCCCCTAGACTTTTTTTCTTTGCCTTTAGTATTTAGGTCTATCACATACAGACCAAATATCAAGTAGGGCATATTTTAGTTGAAAATAGAAATTTCATAATGCTACCTGTAGGAGCTTCAACAAACTCAGGTTCAGCCAATGTTGGAGATGGTTCAACAATTTCTGTCCCTGTTTCAACTTGAGGTGCTTGTTGGCGTTCCCGTAATGCTAAGAATGCATGCATTGAGCCAATGCCTTCATTTCTTGGCTGCCTAAGCTGCTTACTATTAGATGGTGCAACAACTTCTTTCCTTGTTTCAACGTTAGCCTTGCAAACACGAGTTTACAAAATATATAGTTAAAAAACTTATCATTATAATTTCAGACTTCAATACATAACTATTATAAATTAATTTATAGGATGCAAAATATTATTTCACTTGTGCATGGTTTGGTACTACAGCTTCCTTCCTAGCAGTAGGTGCAACAAGATTGGATCGTGATCGTGTTGTTGGACCAGCCACTTCTTTGTTCTTTCCATCATTTTTGTTATGCTGAAATACAAATTTCAAACAAGAGTTAGAAGATATACAATTAACTTTAATTTTTTATTTGGTTTCCATATCTTTATAATTTGTAATACCTTGGTGGTTAATTGAGTTTCCTCTTCTTGACTATCATGATCTGGTTGGTAATCTTTACTTGCCTCCACCACCTTGTCCTTCTCTTTCTTTCGTGAACTAGAAGATGTCCTACATATTGAAATATGATGTAGACCAAGTTCAACCATGCGTGCATTATTTGCTGTAATATTTTCAGATCGCATCTGTTCATATGAACTCTTCACATCTGGGTTAACATCATTCTCACAGCAAACTGGATCTTGCTGAACATGTTGAATAGGAATTAAGTAAATTAACAACATTAAGAATTTATGCCAAGCTAATCCAAACATAGAGCATTAGGAATAAAAATTTACCTAAATGGACTTACCATTTCAACATTATTTGAAGGAGGAACATCTGAAGATTCGCCAACCTCTTCATTATCTTCCACATCTGCTGCATGCATTTCTTTTTGTGTTGTCTGCATAGTGTCTTCAAGAAGTAATTTTTTCTTCATTTCCATGCTACATTTATCTTTAATTTCCTTTTGTTTTCATTGATGTTATTGTTTAACAGTTTGCAAAGTCACATACTTGCGATTCGGTGTGGATTTGATGCCTATAAGAGTAAAATTATTAGAATAAAGCATATATATATATATATATATATATATATATATATATATATATATATATATATATATATATATATATATATATATATATGCTTTATTCTAATAATTTTACTCTTATAGGCATCAAATCCACACCGAATCGCAAGTATGTGACTTTGCAAACTGTTAAACAATAACATCAATGAATATATATATATATATATTCATTGATGTTATTGTTTAACAGTTTGCAAAGTCACATACTTGCGATTCGGTGTGGATTTGATGCCTATAAGAGTAAAATTATTAGAATAAAGCATATATATATATATATATATATATATATATATATATATATATATATATATATATATATATATATATATATATATATAAGCAATAAAATAATGCAGATTTTTTTGTAATCAATGCAGACTTTTCCTTAATTAACCAAAAAAATCTCAGAAAATAAACCATAAGAAAAATAGCAGGAATGTTTCAGATTTTGGCATATTTCAGATTTTGGATTAATAAAATGTTGTATCAAGTTGAGTATGCAACAAATAATTAGAGGATCTTGCTAACTTGATGATATGTAAAGGTGATGACGATTATTGATTAATAATTAACGTCAATATAAGTTCTAATAATTATTAAAATATTTACAAAAAATATTTATAATAACTTTCCATTATAGTCTAAATAATTCATTAAACAGAACATGTCAGAAGACTTGAACTTTTGATGTTCGTGTGAAAGATGTTGATGAAAAAAAGAAGAAGTATGAGATAGGCCTAAATTGGTATGACAGATTGGCATAGCTATTACATGGGAAATTTGAAGAACTTGCAAGTAGATGAGACTTGTATACCTTATAATTTTATGGTGATGGATAAAGCCAAGGCAACCTCAGATTCTAGTCTCTTTCTCTCCTCTATCACCTTAAGATTCAAAATCTCTTTCACCTCATGCAAAACTTCATACACGATTAGACTCAACATAATGAACAAGATCTCCACAGCTACAGACTAGTGATTTCACTTGAATCATGCATGCAAGTGTTTCATCATTTAATCAAGCTAGCTAATATAACGTAATCAGCATATAGCATTTTATTTAGCCACCATCAACCAAAGAAAATGTAAAACCACACAGTTCTACAGACGGCAGGATAGTAAGTGAAGCAATAGAAAAATATAAGTATTCAAAGCGAAAAATCTCCTATTTCTCTTCACATGTGTCATGTATTTGCCCCCGTAATTTTTTGAAAACAATAAAAGAAAAAAGGGAAACACAAGCAACAATCTAAATATACTGAAAGAACACAATGAATTGAACTTGTTTGTGAAACAAAAGAAAAGGTACTCATATCAATCGATGACTGTACTAATTTAGTAGTAGATATTAGCTTTTCAATGTTTTGATTACTTACACCTACTACGATTGCTTGGTGTAATCTCTAAGGTTTACTTGTTTTTATATAGAACATACACCATCTCTTATGTGTTTACATCCGTACAATTTCTAGCCGTTTATAGTCTATAAGAAGTATGAAAAAATAAAAATAAAAAGAGAAAGAGAGAGAGAGAGCATCACCTAAAAATCTGTGGCTTTTATTAAATTATTTTAATTCACATTGCAAATTTTTCACCCTAACTAAGCAGCCAACAATTTATATATATAGCAACAATTTTTATATTTTTAACATAAAAAAGAAAAATGTAATTTTTCACCCTAACTGAGTAGCCAACAAGTTTCAATATATGGAGCTATGTGAGTGAATAGATACACAACATGAACACACATTCTTATATTAAAAAAAGAACACAAAATTTATTAATTAATATAAAAAAAATTTGTTGCCTCTGTCGATGTATAGAATAATGGCTGAAGCAGGCACATGTAGAATTTGACTGGACTAATAATAATACAGTGGTTTGCTATTAGATAGAAACCCTCGTGTGTGGCTGTTCAATTTATTTTTATATAACATTTACAATAAAAAATAAATAATATCCAAGAATATATATATGAGAAGGATAGATGATGTTAACAATTTGATTTTTTCTAATGTTGACCAGTCACTATGTATGGTTTGTTTTTTGCAAATTTTAGGCCTCTGTTTGGTTTGTTTTCAGCAGGATATTAAAAATGGATAGGAAAGGCTGTTGTTTTTTGCATAATAAGCTAGCAGCCATATGATAAAAAATGTAAGGGACTTGTGAAATATACCTCTTGTTATGATCCTTCTTGGTCTTATGACCATATGCGGTTGATTTTGCATCATCGGTTGCACTCTTTCATCAACAAAGTTGTCAATATAAAATTCTAGCATATCACCATCTCTAAAGGTATCCATAAATTGAATTACATCATTGTCACATGTGAGAAGTTTCCATCCACCTTTCTTCCCTTTACTAACATAGACACCTCCAATTTCAGTGTAGTTGAGATCCTCTTTAACATATTGCATCAGTGCAGCATAAGACATCATGTCCATATTAACACATTCTTTGATGTCAGTTATAGTTCCACCTGAATATTGAGTCTTTAGGAATCTTCCTTGATGGTGGAATCTTAACAAAAACTCTTTATCTTCCATCCTACATTGTAAAAAATAACATATTTTACCAAAATAAAAAATTAAACTAAAATAAAGATAACATATTATACAATAAGTGTCATATATTTAAACTTTTAAAGTTCCTACTATGATGTATTTTGAATTGTAGGTTATAGATCAAGTATTGACATCCTAATTTAAAAGAGGCAACAATAAAGAATATAGTTCAAAAACACCAAAAATAACTAAATATAAAAAATCTGCTAAATTTTCAAGTAACAACTTTAAATATTATTGTAGTATTTGTGGTAATAAAGTAATATTCCTAAGTAATTAATCAAATATAATTAAATTTAAAGAGTAATCAGGATTACAGAAAATCAAAACATCAGTTTAAAAATTCAAGAGAGAATTTTACAATTTTATTGTTGCAGCATTCCATCCAATCCCAATCTATGTCATCTATGTCAAAATCAGATTCATTTGCTGTTGGAACAGTTGTTTTTTGCACTAGATTTGACGCAGTGAGGATTTCTTTACTCGGTACATCAGCTCTATACCAGCTATCCTCACTAACATCGATATCCGCACTATAATCGACTTCATCATCGTTTACAGCAAGCCCATTCATATCTTCTTCAATTGCATTGTTTCCATCTCCTATATCAAACCACTCCCTTGGTAATTTCTTAAGAACATAGTGTGAACCCTTTTCATAGGATCTTCAATGTAAAAAACTTGGTGTACTTGTGAAGCCATCACAAAAGGGTCATTTCTATAACATAACCTTTTGAAATTAACCCGAGTAAGCCCATAATCATCCTTTTCTTCTTGGTACCAACAACATCTAAATAAAACAACATTATAAGCTACCCAATAATCAACTTTGATAATTTCTTCTATTGATCCATAGTAACTAACATCCCCAACTTTTGGGTTCTGGTCCTTTGAACTTGCAAAGCTTGTGGTTAGCGCCCTAAAAAATATGCCACTATTTTGGGTAGTACATTTCTCATCTCTTTGCTTGGTATGAAATCTATATCCATTTATTACATATCCACTGAACCTCTTTGCTACTCGATTTGGTCCCTTTGCCAAACATGATAATTCCCTCGAAACTCCATCCTTCTTCCCAACCTCTTCTTTTAACCACTTATGGAATTCTTCACTATGTGCTCGTGCCCTTTTGTAACTCTTTGACTTTGCACAATTCTCAACTAATAGTTGATGTTCCCTACAAATCAATGATAATATTACTAAAGGATCAATGAAGGAATTAATGTTTACATAATTTGATTATATAAATTGAAATTAGGATCAACGTCTTACTCCATCAAGTTCTCTACTTCTTCATTCACATAATTAAATAGACTATATCGGTGAGCTTTGGTCCAAGTATCATCATCCATATGAATAGATTTGCCATTTTTGTTTCTCCCCATCCCTGGAGGGTAACCATTTTGTTCATATTCAATTAATGAATTATGGACTTTAGTCTTCACACCATCACCCAAATATCTAGAACAAAATGTCAAACATTCTTCAGCCAGGTACGCTTCTGCTATGGAACCTTCCGATTTACTTTTATTACGAACATATGATTTCAATTTACCTAAGTACCGCTCAATAGGAAACATCCATCTATTGTGTACCGGACTACCAAGTTCAACTTCCTTGCACAAGTGAATTGGTAAGTGAACCATTATGTCAAAAAATGATGGTGGAAATACCATCTTAAGTTGGCAAAGTGCTTCCACGATATCACGTTGCAACTTCGGCATATCATTCGGATCAACAATTTTGTTGCACAAACCTTTAAAGAATGATCCCAATCTAATCCAAGGTAATGAAACCTCGGGTTTCAATGTTTTTTTCATAGCAAATTGTAGCAAATGTTGGAGGATAAAATGAGCATCATGACTCTTGTATCCATAAATTTTCCTCTCACTCATTTGCACACGACGACTGATATTAGATGCAAAACCATATGGCAATTTGGCATTCCATAACACAGAACAAAATATTTCCTTCTCTTCATTAGTCATATCAAAGATAGCAGCCCCAATTTGAAGGTGTTTGCCATCACTAGAATAAGTAGGATGCAATACCTTCCTAATGCCCATTTCTTACAAATCTATACGAGCATTTAAGTGATCTTTAGTCTTACCAGGAATATTCAATAAAGTCCCTAATACATTATCACAAATGTTCTTCTCTATATGCATGACATCAAGGTTATGGCGAGATAAATTATGCCTCCAATATGGTAACTCAAAAAAAATTGACTTCTTTTTCCAAGGGACATCACAATCGGCCTTTTGCTTTATCTTTTGCTTCCCAAACACATTTTCATATCCAAGTAACAATTCTTCAACATCCATCCCAGACAATTCAGTAGGAAACTTTCTCATTTCAATATCACCATTGAATCTTCTTTTATCCCACCTCCACTCATAGTTTGGATCAAGGAACTTCCTATGGTTCATATAACACATTTTCCTACTATGCTTTAAGTACATTGAGGAAGTCTCATAATGGCATGCAGGACAAGCCAATTTACCTTTAGTTCTCCAACCTGATAACATTGCAAGTGCTGGAAAATCACTAATGGTCTAAAGTACACTTGTATGCAGTATAAAAGTTTGGTCAGTTAAGGCATCATAAGTTTCTAACCCTACATCCCATAATTCTTTCAACTCAGTGATCAAAGGTTTCATATACACATCAATATCATTCCCAGGAGAAGTAGGGCCAGGGATTAGAGTTGAGAGAATTAAATTTTCTTGTTTCATGCTTAACCAAGGGGGTAGATTATAATTCATTAACACAATTGGCCAAGTGCTATGGGATATGCTCATTGTCCAAAAAGGATTGAACCCATCAGAAGCCAAACCCAATCTAACATTACGTATTTCATATGAAAATTGAGGATACCTAGAATCCATTGCCTTCCAAGCCTCACCATCCGTCGGATGCCTTAACTTTCCATCCTTTTTTTGCTCTTTTGCATGCCATATCATAAGTTCAAAGAAATCTTTGCACATGAACATGCATTGTAACCTTGGTTTTAGGGGGAAATATCTCATCACTTTTGCTGCCACTTTAGGAAATTTTTTTGGAATTTGATTATCATCCCTAACATCTTCATTCTCCACCACTTTCCACCTCGAAGCACCATAAATTTTGCAGACATTTGCATTTTTATTCTCAACCCAAAATAACATGCAATCATTAGGGCATGCATGTATCTTTTCATAATCAAGAACCAACTCTTTAATTACATTCTTTGTAGCATTAAAAGATTTAGGCACATTGGCATTAGGAAAAGCCTCTCTAATCAACTCCAAAAGATCTGAAAAAGCAGCTTCACTAACTCCATGAATACACTTGAAAAGGTAAAGCCTAACCGTGAAGCTTAACCTAGAAAATTTATCACAACTGGGGTATAGTGGTTGTTTTCCCTCCTCTACAAGCTTATAAAATTTTCTTGCATCTACATTTGGTCCCTTCTTAACTCCATCTTCATTTGTTTCTAATCCATTGCCTAAATTTCAAAAAGTATCATGCAACATTGTACTAAGGCCATCATCAAAATTAGTACCCATTTCACAATCTATCTCATTAACATCCCCACACAAATTGCCATAACATGAAACATCAAAAATCCATTCGACAAACATTGGAGAAGACCCATTGCAAATGAGATGTTCGTAGATAGAATCTCGACCATGCCACTTGAGATTTTCACATTTTTTGCAAGGGCACGTACATTGGTCTCCTATAGCAAAATTAGCAAAAATGTTTCTTATGAAACCTTTCACTCTATTAATATATCTATCACTAAACCTTGGAGATTCCAACCAACTTTTATCTTCATTACCCATTACTTTATTAACTTCGAAGGTAATTTAAAATAAAAGGCTGCAAAAAAATACTACCTCATAAGCATTTTTGTCTTTCTAATTTAGCAGTATGACATTTTTTTTTACTTCGCTATTAACTAATTACAAATAAAACTAGAAATATCAATTAAAATCAAGGAAGACTACAAACAAAAAATGCACAAACTAAAACTAATCACTAAAAAATAAAATTAAACAGGGAGAAGAAGAAGAATTGAAGAAGCAAATATATAATTTTGGAATATGTTATTTTATTTTTTCCTAAATTACATTGGACAATGATCATTATTTTTTCTATTATTTTTCATATTTAAAATATACCTTTAAATTTAATATATCTAATTTGATCGATTCTAATGTTAAAATATACCTTTTAATCGAAAACACTTTTTAAGTTTGATTAGATCCCTTTGTTAAGCTAAATTTATTGAATAAGCTTGAGTTGGTTACCCATTTTGCACCAAGTTAGTGCCAATGAGGTGCATGGTCAGTGGCACTCATATAAACATCCAGTCTTTCTATGTGTTGTGCTTCAGTTAGCAGTAGTATATAACAAACATACAAATTTTTACTCTTGTATTCGTGGAAATATTAATATTATTTGTAGCTTATATGGTTATAATAATCCATGAAAGTCTACTTACAAGCCAAACTTGAAAGAAATTTCCTTGAAGTTTAAGGGGCATTTGCCAACATCTATGATATGATTCTAATAGCATACAATATATACATTGTTTTATGTGTATCACATGGTCACATTCTTGATCACTTTAAGTTTATAATTTCCTTATATAACAATCTTTTGACTTATAATTTTATCTTTATATTTATTATTAAAACTAATTCAACTAGATCAGCTTAAAATTTAGAAAATCTGAGACTTGCATTCCTATAAAATAACAGCAGCTATTATAAATAAATAAAATTTTGTTACTTTCTGTAAAAATAGATTTGGGAAATCTATACCATTCTCTTTTTTTTTTTTTTGGCATACTAGAAATTTTTAAATGAAAATAAAGTGATGATATTTAAATTTCTGATGTTTTACTCTATAAAATAGATATTCAACAATTGAATTTCTACTTCAAATATATATGATTCTTTAATTTCTTGCACTTTCCTTTTATTTGTAAGTCTTAATTTGGAGGATCTTATTGTTGACAGGGAAGCAATTAGAAACAAATACATCTGTTATGTTTGTTATTGAAGATCATAACAACTTTGCATTGATTAGAGCGGTAGATTATATATTGGAGACAAGAAGAGAGAGAATTAAGAGAAAAAGAGTGACAAATAAGAGAGAGAAAGACAAAGAAAATTTAAGAGAGGGAATATGAGTTTGTTATTAATCATTTTTCTTACCTCGTTATGTTATATATTTGGTAATGTCAATTGACAACTAATATAAGCTAACTAATTATTTCTAGATACTGAATGCTTGTAACGATATTTAACTTTTATTTTTTATTATAAATCCCAAATTTATCAATAATTATTTTAAAGACCAAACCAAATATTCAAATACAGGATGTGCTAATTAATTCATCCTCTAAACTATTAAAAAAAAAACCTCAAATGGATTAATAGACAGAACACATTGCACACAACAAAATATAATAACTGAGGTCTCATGATGCTTAAAAAAAATAAAAATAAAAACAACAAAATCTACAATTTTTAATTCACTTAAGGTTAAATTGTAGTTTTATGATATTCTCAATGCAAGATATATATATATATATGATAGTAGTAGTAATTATATATATATACCAATTATTTACCCATTATAGTTTCAAGTATAAAAGCTATATATTACATGTTCTTAATCACAAAATTCACAAACAACTAGCAGAAGAAAACAAGATTTCATCATCAATAATGGTACAAATCTTGGACTAAAAAGCTACCCGTAAAATAAAAAGATTATATCAAAAAATTAGGTCAAAGAAAACATAAAGAATTCCAAGAAGATCTTACTTGCTTTGCCTTTTTCTTTCCCCATTCTACCCTTCCAAAGTCCTTTCATTGATGAATCTTAAGAGAATTAAATCATGATTTACGAGGCAGTCAAAGGAGGCAGCAGCATATTGATGATTTTCTTTAAGAATTAAGATTCTTTTTTTTTTAAATTTCTTGCCTTTTTTATTTTTATTTAATTATTTTTTTTTATTTTTGGCTTTGGAGAGAAAGAGATAATGAGAAAGTGAAAGAGGGAGACCCCATTCCCTCTTTTTCTTTACCATATGGTTTTTATCCGTTTTAAGGCAAATTAGCTTTCATCTTTTGATTTTAAATTCTATAGATTGACTCTTAATTTCCTTTCTTCTCATGTCATTATCTTTAATGTCTTCTACATTTTAATTTGTCTCTAAAATTTCCTTTTATATAAATATATATTAATTATTAAAATATATTTTTTATTTTTATACGTATGTGTATGTATATATATATATATATATATATATATATATATATATATATATATATATATATATAATATATATATATATATATATATATATATTTCTTATGATGTGGACACATCTTATATTCACAGTTACATGTTTATGCTTGCGATGTAGACATGGCTTCTAACTTTACTTGATCTTATGTACACATCTTGTAATTTTTCCCTATGATAGAAACAAATATGATAAGATGTGATGGGGGGTGAGGCGGGGATTCCATGTCAGATTTGGTAATAATAATAATATTATTATGTAATTAATCATATTTATTTAAAGGGATAAGGGAAGAAATTATGTTCATTATTATTATTAATTAAATGAAAGTGGTAAAATTGTTTCTAGGAAGTCATATCATGCATGTGGTATAGAAGTAGAAATTTAAAGATTATACTATATGCATGTGAAAGATTTCTAATTTGAAGATGGATCTTTTAATTTTCCTCTTTTTGTTTGTATTTATGACTACTTTCCATTTGTCTTAGAGAAACTTACACTAATTGACCAAAATCGAGTCGAGGGAAGAAAGAGATATATATAGAGAGAGAGAAATAGAGAGAAGCATTAGTTATATATGTAGTGAGTGGTGTTTGTTTCTGGAAATAGACAAAGCTATAAGCTTATGATAACTAATAATAAGTGTAACATAGAAGACTTTCTTTTCTTTGATGATGGATGTCACCTTTACATGTTTTTTATACCTATAACTTGAATTTCTAAATGTATCCCTATCATTTCATATCTAAAACACCTTTGGTGGGCTATTAAATTAGTTTGTTGAATTCATATTAGTTTATTATTATTATAATAATAAGTTTTAGGTAATACTAGCACCTATAACTATAAGATTCAAATTTCACTCACAATAACATTTTTTTTAATTTTTTAAGAAAATTAAAAGGCATCTATAAGTACAAAATAATATATAAAAAATTACACCACACGTGTTTAAATTTTTTAAAATTTAATATTTTGGTGTCTAAATTTTTTTTTATCAAATAAATTTCTCACTTTTTAAAATAATCTCATATATATAAGTGTTTTTATCAAATAAATTTCTCAATTTTTAAAATAATCTCAATTTTTTTTATCAAATAAATTTCTCAATTTTTAAAAATATAATTTGTTATCTAAATTTGTTTCATTTTTTCTTTTCAATTTGTAGCTTTTTTTATGATCTAATCCACCATAATTTTCTCTTAAACAATAACTCGCATCACTTTCTCTCAGGTACAAGAAAAATAAATAACTTTTTCATATGAAAATAATTTAATATAGATATATCTGTAGTTTTGTGTCTCTTCTATTGCAGAGTATTATGGCACCCCAATAAAAATTTATGGATTTGCCACTAAAGTCTACCACTTTGTGTAGTACAGGTCAAAAACAAAGAAAAGTCGAGAAATAACAAACTGGGAAAGCACAAAATCTACTTCATTGAGCATATTTCTTACTTGATTAACGACATAAGGGTCAATGTCTTTGTTATTTGATTTTGATCACAAAAATTTTAATTTTCCAACACATAGCTTGAAAAACCTTTAGGTAACGTTCAAAAACTAACAAAGTGCTAGAAAACGAAAAGAAAATAAAAGAAGGATTCGGCACCTCAGGTTATAAAATGCTACAAATTCCAAATGCAATATTTGTACAGTCTATACCCATCACAATCCATATCAAAATGGGAAAGTCTATACCCAAATTTGATTACATGCATTTCAAATTAATTCAAAAAAAAAAAGAAATAGATAAAACTTACTGGTGAGATCGACAGATCAATTGACATTTGAGGCTGATTGCTGCCGATTGCTAACCTAAAACAGTGGTGGATTGATCGGCATTGGTGGATTGATCGGCATTCTTCACAGGAAATGACAAGGATTTTCAGAAAATTAATTTGAAGAAAGAGAGGGAGAGAGCGAGAAATAGAAAATAAGAGCAACCAGACAGTGATTCTAAGAGAGAGAGAGTGATTCTGAGAGAAAAAGAGAGAGATTTTAGAAGATTCTAGGTCTGAAAATTGAGGGAAACGGAAATATAATAGAGGGAAAGAAAGAAGGAAAAAAAATACAGAAATTAGGATAATAAATTAAGTTAATCGGTAAAAAGAATAAAATATAGATATTACTTTGTTTTGTTAGACACACACACACACACACACACATTGTGAAGGCTTTTTAATAATAATAATAATAATAATAATAATAATAATAATAATAATAATAATTATTATTATTATTATTGTAATGATATTTATCTTTACATTTTCTTATGTTTGTAAATGAAAAAAAAAAAAGAGACAAATAGAATTTTCAATGTTTTAGTATGGTTAAAAGGAGAATACTTAATTATTAGTAATTGTGAAAATATATATATATTAAAAGCTAGTCATAAACAGCTGAAATACTTCTTACTAAATTGCAACGTTTATAAGTGTTGCATTAGCTAGAATAATGCAACATTTATACCAAACTGTTGTATTAGATTTAGTCCAATGCAATATTTCTAATAAAGTATTGCATTAGTTTTTTGTTTTTCACATTTACAAGATCTAAAGCAACACTTTACACATGATGTTGCATTAAATCAAAATCAATCTTATCTAAGGCAACACTTGCATAGCAACATTTTTAATTTGTATTGCCATAAGCCATTATTGGTGTAGTGCATGCTTCAGAAGTATCTAAAATTATTTCTATCTTGATCAATAAGTGCTCTATGATAGAATTCGAGGATAAATTTTCTTAAGGGGAAAGAATGTAATACCTTATACCCTTGTCTAATTTTCACATTACAGTTGTATAATTTTTTTTTTGCACTGCGTTTTATTAAATTATGCATTGTATTCTGTTAATTATTACATTGTGTCCTAATAATTTTTGCAACATTTGCAATTAAATGGTATTGTGTTATAATGACACAGTGTTATTTTTGCACTACGTTTGGTAATTATTCACCTTATGCATAATATATGATTATATGATTAAGTGTATTTAATTGTGTGTAATTAAGATTATGTGAACATAAATTTTGTGTGCATGTGACTAGTGGATCCCACCATCACATGGATAGAAATAACATTTAGAATAAGAAATGAACTCCTTTAACACTTTCATTTTTGTCTTGATAATTTGGGAATATGTCATCATCAATATCCATTAAGGGAAATTAACTGATTCTTCATTTAACCTTGTTTTAGAATTATTCCACCCATCTCATTAAGGGCAATATTATCCTTTGTCAAGTGAAAACCCTATTCTTCCACCTACAATATATGAGCATCATATTCTCTTATTCATCTCCCTCAATTATTCATAAAAATTGGATGAACATAAAAGAAAACACTCTTTCTCTCTTCTCTTAATTTTGGCCAACCTAGTTCCATTAGCAAACGTAGGAATTTCAAGGGTTTAGCCACCTCTTATTCTTGGGGAAAGGAAAAGCTTCAAGAGGATAAAGGAGAAGTGATGCTTGTGAAGTTGAGGAGCATTATTAAGTTAGGATTAAAGGAGCCAAGGTGAGTATACGATATGCTAAAGTAATATGTGCATCCATATATGTGACATTTGATAACCACATGAAAACCATTGAAATCCTAGCAACTATTCCTTCATCGTATCTTTCATAACCCAAAGTGGTATTTAATTTTCTCTGCTAGATTGATATTGAAACCCTAGTGCTTTCTTGTGACATATTTTCTTTTAGACATGCCACAACGTTCGTATCATTCCTAAATAATAATTCTTTTTGAATCATTGAATGTCTTTAACCTAATACCAATTTGTATACCCTTGTTAAAACCATTGAAATCCTAATGGCTATAGGAGAATATCATTAAGACACCATATTTTTCTTATATGCATACTATTTAATCACCACGAGCTATCTTGCACATATAAAGGCCTATTGGATTCATAAGACATTGCATCTTTCATATGTTTATATATATATATATATATATATATATATATATATATATATATATATATATATATATATATATATATATCATATTGTTCAATCTATGAGATATATTATTCTAGGTGAAATCCTTTAAAGCAGAACTCCTCGACTGGTATAGGGTTATACATTAAACTTGTGCATATGGTAAAAAGCCCATAAATAGAGTGAGTGTATATGGACCTTAGCTAATAGGGGTTTGATGGTCCTATCCGTTTGACCTGATCAGTTGTATGCTTTCAAGTGTTATATGAAAGGCTAAGCAAGGCACTTGCTGCTACTCTATCTATTTATAAGTGTGAAGTATGTTGCTTCCAATTTTATTGATTTTTGCTGAATTATTTCATGAGATACCTTTTCTATGAGTTAATTAATTCTTTAACTCACCTATGCCTGTATGGAATATCCTATCCTCACTGAGTTTATCTCACCCTTTTTAGTGGTTTATACTTTTTAGGAGATCTAGAAGAGCAAGCAAGGTAAATCATCTTAGGTATCTTGCCATCATTTGGGAGGTTACACTACTAACGAAAATAGTTTTGTGTTAAGTTTTAGTGAACTTTAAAATCTTCTCAAAGCTCCAAGCATCATATGATTGTTGTCTTTAATTTGGAGATTTTTATTTATTTGATAAAGCATATAGTCTGTAATAGTTAGAAGTTTCAACTGTTAGTATGATTACTATGATGCATGACTTGATATGGACTATGATATGATATGACACAAATGATGAATTTAATGAATCTTAAAGTAATTAATTATACATAAATAATGGTTAATGGATGAAAGATAATGCAAATGGTTAGGGCTACAAGCTTGGGTTTGAAATGTAATGGTTTAAAGTAGTGCTTAAGGGGTTCTATGAGTTTGGGTGACCTTATGTCTCCCCATGCCCTAGGACCATTACATCTTAAGGATAGGATGTGATAGTAATACCCAAACTTTGAGTTAACCATAGATACTCAATTATATGATTGGAATATGGATAGAGGTGACAATTAACGAATGAAAGATAATGCAAATGATTTGGGCTGTGATCTTAGGTTTGCAACATAATGGTTTGGAGTAGTGCTTAAGGGGTTCTAAGGATTTCAATGACTTTATGTTTCTCCATGTCCTAGGACCATCACATCTCAAGGACGGGATGTAATAGTAACACCCCAACTTCGAGTTAATAGTAGATACCCAATTTATATGATTGGAATATGGACAGAGGTCATGGGAGTCAAATTGTTAATTGGGTATTGGTTTGGTAATCGAGTATCTAATTATGCAAAATGAAGTAGAAGACCTAAGAATGTCATTAAAGAATATAAATTTAGAGTAGAAGTAAGTGGATTGATAAGTCAAGGAATAAGAATAGGAAGAATGAAATCAAAATTTTGATAGGATGTTGGTTTAAGAGTTGAACCCTTAAATAAATAAGTAATGGCTTTTGACTTAGAAATCAGTTCCTAAAATTTACTTGAGGTATTTAGATACATGTAAATCCAATGAAATTGATTAAACTATGAATTAAAATTAAAAGAACAAAAAGGGCAATTTTGTAAATAACCTGAAAATTATGACTTAATGTTCTATTAACAAATAAAAAGAAAAAAAAAATAAATTCAAAGGGATATGTCCAGCCATTGTGGGTTTTTTAGACCAAAATAATATGTGATAAATTACTTAAAAAAACCTATACAAAATAAGTTATTTTATTATAAAAATCCACCCATCCTTATCTAATCTTCATTTATGTTTCTATTTCCTATTACTATCTACTTCTTTAACTTTAGCTCTCCCAACAAAAGAAAATTTTTCTCTCTCACTAAGAACCACATGGAAATAGCTAAAATTGTAGAAGAAAAATTTTAATTAAGATAAGATTTATAGCTTATTCATTTTCTTATGATGACTTGATGAGGTATGTAAAAGTATTATGTTTTCTTTCTTCATTTCTTATCCTATTTGATTTGGCCAAGTGGGATTTCAAAGGAGAGAGTTTTTGCCTTGATATTTATGATGATTAGTAAGTTTTAACAAGAGAGTAGAGGGTAGAAACTAGTTCAAGAGCAAAGCCAACATAAAAAGGAAGAGAAGGGATTAGGATTTGGAAATTCTCCTAGAATTGATGGCTTAATTCAAGGATCTTAAGGTCTAAATTTGATCATGAAAAAAAGCTAAAAATTTGTAGGCATGGATGTGAAATAATTTCTCATAGAATAGTTTGACTAAATTGATATTATCTTGTGAGATATGATCCCTGAACCAAGATTGACCTTGCAACTAGGTTTAGTCTAGAATTTGAGATTGACCCTTCAATTAGAGGACCCTAAGAGTGGAACTTAAAAGAACTCAAAATAGATAAAATGATCCTCCATATGTTTAGTTTGTGATTAGAAAAAATTTCTATTAGATGAGTGTAATTGAAAGAGTAGGTAGAGGTTAGTTTGCCCCTACAATAAGAGCAAAACATATTTTCGAAATTCACCAAAAAATAATGTAGAGCTCTAAATGATATGATTTTTGGATATATTACTAGTTTATATGTACAATTTATAGTCTAGAAAGTATTAAAGAGATTGGAGTAGTATAGGTAGAGTTATTACAGAAATAGTGTGATTGGGTCAATAGAAATCCCATAGATAGAATTTAAGATTTAATAATTTAGTGTTAATATTTAGTGCAATTGAGCATATTGTGTACATGAATTATATGTAGAGCAATATGCGAAATGTCAAGAAGGTGAGGATGAAAAACTTAAGAATCACTACTTTCACTTTAGCTAAAAGGAGGAAATTGTATGAGGAAGTTGTTTAGTTGAGGTGAGTGAAGAATGTACAATTAATATTGTAATTTGAATTACTAAAATTCCATACATGTTTATTGAAAAATTAAAAGATGATTTTAATAAAGTTCTTTACAAGTATTATATAAGTGTTGATGTTTATTATAGAAACTAAATGATTTATTGAAATCTTTTTATGAGTTTATAAGTTATTAAAATAACTTATAAGTTTGCAAGTATTAAAGTTTTATCACAAAATTATTTGATATGTATAGTGTTTATTATGAAATTGTTTTGATATTAAAGTTGTATATTTGACATTTTCTTATTTGGAATTATATATAGCTTTAGATTATTTAAGAATCCAAGTGATAGAATTATTATTGATATTTTTCCTACTTAATCTAGTTGTTCTATTTATATTATCATTTGACCAATGAATGAGGTACCTAAAATGGTATAATATCTTGAACCTAAAAGCAGAAATACCCTTTCTGATGTGGGATACATCAGATAGTGTGTACACTTTGGCTAGCAGACATGGTAGAATATCCAGACTCTAGTTAGAAAGAGTAATACTCCTTGCTATGAAACTTGGCTCACCTTGCACCGTTATGGTTGTGTGGCATTGCTCCATAAGAAGAGTCTCCGCTACTAATTAAGTACTTAATTAGTGGTGATGTGTAATAAAATAATTACTCTCATCTAGTTGATAGTGATTTCTACTAAATATACGATTTAACCAAGTTATCTATATGTATTTTTTTATATGAAAGAAGTGTTAAAAAGTAGTACAAGAGGTGTGCTCTATGCTCCACAAGAAGAGATACTACTATTGCATATGAAATAGTTGGTATTTGAAAGGAGTTTTGAAATGTATATTATTAGTTGTATTTGTATTTAAATCGTATTTCAATTTATTTGTTATTTGAAGAAGGATTTGAACCGTAATACAAGCTATTTGCATTTGATGAAGTTTTTAAAGTTAATATACGTTATTTATTATTTGAATTAAGTTTCCAAGATTATTGCAAGTCATTTGTTTTTTGATATTTGGTTTATGATTAAGTCATAGTAATATACATAAACTATGAGTATTTATAATTTTTTTTATGATTAGTGTATTGTTTTTAAATATATTCTTTATTCACTAAACTTTTTCCAAAACTCACCCCCCTCTACTCACCAGTGTATGCAGATTAATATGGGAACCAAAGTTTTGAAGATAAGATGTACAAATATTAATTTATGGATTAAAAGGCAACATAGTAGGAAAATGAAATTCTCAAGATCTTTTTGTTCCTTGGGGATCATTAAGTTAATTTAATTGTTCAATTTGATTTGAGTGTAATTGGTATGTTATAAGTTATAAATGACATGTAATAAAAAAAATAAAGAGTATTAGTGATAATATAAGTTATGATGTTTGGATATATATTTGAATGTGAGTGGTTATGCATGAGAAAGATAGTGAAAGGATGTGTATTGTCTAATGGTGTTAAGAATATAAGAGAGAAAATATTTGGAAGTGTGATTTTATGCAAGTTGTGATGTTAGGCTAATTGTAAATGAATGGAAGTGCTTAATGTCTAGCTATTATGATGCTATAAATTTAATTGTATGTGTAAGTTCATGGGTTCTATAGGTGTTTAGTGCCCTTATGGTTACCCAAGCCTTAGGACCATTGCGACTTTGAAGATGGGCTATGACAGTAGCATAAAATAGAACCAGGCTGAACGTGGTCTAGAGATAAGAGAACACAACTCAAATGATGTTGGTTAAGTGGCAGAAGCTATGTTGCATTAGGGGCAACATGTAGGTGAACTTAGAATTAGGCCCATCTCCTACTATAGAAAACATAAGGAATGCTAGTGATCTCAAATATGACAGATGACTTCCACCTCCAAGGCCAATGGCATTGAGTCAAGCTAATAAGATGGCCATTGTTGATAGTGTCTCTTGAGTTAATTAATGATCTATACTTAGGGATGGTCAAGCAAATTATTGTGGTCATAAAACCAATGATTAATGGGAATAGAACCATCTAATGCACCATTGACCAAAGTATGGAACACTTTATAATGGCCTTCACTCATTTCTCTGAGCTTATGGAAGGTAGAAATAAATATATGGCCAAGAGAAGAAACTTTGTTGATCAGCTAAGAAGGAACCTTCCTTGAAAATCAAAGAAATAATGCCTTAGAGACTTGACATAAAGAAGTTAATTTGCTGAGAAGTAAAGGAATGGTGGAGCTAAACACAGTGGAAGCAAGGTGGTGGGGTGACATTTCAAACATTTTAAAATTTCACTTCACCTAATTTTGGTCCAAACATCCATTCAAGCAATCAATTAATTTGTGTGTAAAACACATATGCATAGAAAGAAGAAGGAAGAGCAATCATATTACCTCTTATAGGTTCCTTCTTTCTTTAACAAAGAGCTTCCTAAGTGTGAAGCCTCTAGATCATCCACACCTAGCTCACCTCCAAGTTTCCTTTGGTTTCTTTGGTGTTCTTGAATCACTTTCTTTATTCAAGATTTTCCTTTAAAAACCTTTAAGAAGTTAAGGTTTCTCTTTGATTTGTTTTGGACTAAACATATTTTCAATTTGCAAGCATTTATTCTTTCACAAAGAATAAAGAAGAGAATTGAAGATTAAAAGAAAAATGAAGAAACATTTTCTTCATTTTCTTTCTCTCTCTCAACGTCTCTCTCTAAAATGCTTCAAATGAGAAAATGATGTTCACTCTTCTTTGCAACATAAAAACTCAAAGCTTTTATATCATTCCAAGACTTAACCCTTAAGTCTTCGCAAAGACTTAAACACCCTTTAGCTCATCATTTGGTGAAGGGGCAAAGTTGACTTTGCTTCTTCAAATGATGAAATGACCATTTTATCCTTTAAGGGTAAAATGGACATTTTTACTAGCTAAAAGATGTAATTATAATTTTAACCTTAGTAGAAAATTCTCTACCCCCTAAACCCATCACATGGGCTTATGAATAGTAAATTTTCTCTATCCTCTAAATTGCCTCTTTACCATATCACATATGGACATAGGCCACATCTAATGTGTTAAGGGTTTTTATTAAGTTTAAAATTAAGTTTTTGATTTAGTCCAAAATATTTTTCAATTTAATCTTTCTCATTTGCATCATATACGAATTAAGATTTAATTGAATCGAAACCTTCATGGATTAAACATCAGGTCATGCTAGGGTCCTTATAAATTTAATTAGATGTTTAATCAATTTACCACTAATCAATTAATTAAACACTTTAATTAATTATTATGGTAAACCTTTTACACTTGGAAGGTGATCACTATTGGGTGTGTGACTTTCTAAGTTCATGTCTAATTAGCAATAGGAATGAGAAAATATTTTTCTCTACTAATGTGAAATCACCACTTCACACTTAGTCACATAAGCCATGAGTGATAGCTAGTATTTCATGCCACGACTACCTAATTAGAAATGAATGTTTATAGTTAATAACTTTAAACATCATATAGACCATCAATCATATATCATCATGTACTAGAATCCCTTCATTAAAGATCCTAATCTCTGCTAGGGTAATGGTTTATGTCAAACCCTAATATGCCTCAATTTTATGTCCTTATCTCGGTTCTAATTCTTGATGAGATTAGATTCCTACTAGAAACTCTTTCTAGTGAATCTCATTGTCTTGGCCAAGAACATAAGTATCAAGAATAACCAGATAGCATAGGATCTTATCCTTATTTACTCAAGGTAATGAATTCTATCTTGGCGATCACTTAACTCTATACATAACAAATTAGAACTATCACATGCCATATATCCATACGTGAATAGACATCTCTGTAAGTAATAATAAATCCTAACCACTTAAGTATAAGATATAACATCCCTCAAGTTAAAGGATTATATGCACTATTATGGCCTAGATGATAAATAATTGGCAAGTGGTAAAACCCTATATTGTTATCATCTAACGTCACAGTTCGACTATTCATCCTATGGATAGTAACATGTTTGTATCAACATCACATGTCAAGCAGCATGAGACTCACTGCCTCTATAATCATCTGCATCACATACTGATTATAGAAAATAAACAGAGGTGATGGTCTTTCGGAATTAATGATACCTAGTCATTAATCCTATGACCATGAACATATTTAAAATATTTGTACAAAAGTGATCTGTTCCCCATATTCTCAACACTTGATAATAGATCCTTTTACAAATACTTAAGGATTATATTCAATAATATGTAACCCTTTTCACATTATGAATATATTTATTATGCCATTAGGAATTAATATCTACTATTACATAACTATTATATGGCTCTTAGGACATATACTACTATCAATCTCCCACTTGCACTAGAGCCATTCTGCTTAGTATCAGAAACTCATCTTCTCAAGATGAAGTTTAATTGTTACTAACTTTTGACTTAAGTTAATGGATTAACCAAGTTAATGGTTAATGATATTTCCAGTAGTTGATTTGATAATATCTTAATGCCTTTCGAAATATTTTGGAATTTAGTGAGGCTCCATTATTATCACAGCAGAGAGATACTCATGATGTACTGGAGAAACTCTTAAATAGTTCATAACTGCTGAATCCAAAATAGCTTCTTATTTGCAACATCGTATATAGTAAATTTGGCTTCCATAATGAAGTTTGTAATAACAATTTACTTAGAACTTTTATAGCAAATTATTTCTTCGTCACAGATAACAACAATCCCAATGATAGACTCTCTATCATTTATGTTGTGACATTCTTCATTTCTCAAAATTAAATCTTAAATACTTCTTAAGTACTTTAGAATAATTTTGATTATATTTCTAATAATTTAATCCTAAATAGGATTAGAATATGTTAGTCATATTAACAACATTCTAGATGTCTGGCTCATTATATAACTTTTGTATAATTTAGATTTCTTATAGTCATACTATAAGGAATCCATTCCATATTTTCTTTGGGTATCTAGAGAATCAACCCTCAAAAAGTGGATATCAAAATTGTAGGAAATAAAACTTTTGGAATTAGCGTGTTGAACTTTTCAACATCTTTTCCAAATATTGACTTAGACATATTTAACAGTCTCTTCAATCTATCTCTATATATATGAATTAACAAGAATGAAAAATATTTATCTCAAGTCTAAATGAAGAAAGTAATGGTAAAACCATTCTACAAATGCAAATATATTAATACTTTTACAAACCAATGTGTTATCCATGCACAAAACTTAAAAGTGAGGATACTCCCACTATCCTTTTGTACATTAAGGATTCATCTTGCGATGATACAACTCATTAAGGTTTTGCATACTTTGGAATTTTCTTAAGACTCTAAGCCTTTAGATTTATTCCATTATTATGTTTTCTTTTCTAAAGAAAGAAAACTAGTATTGACATCTATATGTCAAACTCATAATCATTATGCATTACTATATCACATATAGCTATAATAGAATCATCTTATAATTTGCTTCATCATGAATGTACAACTTTTGTGCATTCATATAAAGTAAATTATATTTTTCTTAAAATTAGATATTTTACTATCTCAGGATTTACCTCATCATGAATATACAACTATTATTTATTCACATAAAGAAAATCATATCTTACAGAAAAATAAGATATTCTACTAAACCTTTTAGTAGCTTTTAAAGATAAAACATTTAGTTAGTTTTAGACTTTTCACAGGGTTGATCAAATTTACCTTGATCATTTTGTTAGACATTATTAGATAACATTCACCCAATCATTTTACCTTTCTCAATATGTCAATTTCTTGAATAAACACTTTATTAAAAAATAACATCTTTGCTAACAACTCTTTGTTATGCAAAAGATAGAAATACTATCTTAAACCACCTTTAGGGTATCCAACAAACCTTATCTTAATTAGAATTATCTTCTAATTGGCTAACTTCAGCTTACCAAAAAGCTAGATATCTCAAAACTTATTATAAGTAAGAATTTTGATATCTATCCATATCATATCATATATGAGTTAGGATTAGATAGACTTTAGAGAAAATTATATTTAAGAAAATTATGCTATTAATTGTAAATTACCAAAAGGAAATAAACAAAAACTTTTATAGTTCATTATCTATTACATCATATCATATATGTTGTAATTTATTCTTTTGAGCATTCTATCACATATGGTTTTCCTAAAAAGAATTATGATTATATGCCAATTTTATATTTAGGAAATTCCTCAAAAATTAGTAATTGTGTTCTCCCCACTTCGATCAAATCAAAGAGTTATGATACTCTTTCCCTTTTGTATGAAATATCCATAATATTTATTTTCCTTTTCATCTTGAATTTCTTAAACATTTCAAAAATTCAAATGAACAATTCATTTTATTTACCTTTCTCTAAAGGGTCAATATCATATATATAGATAAATATAATGAATTAGGAAAAACTCCCACTAACCATTTCACAAATGGTATTGATGCATCTATATGCATAAATTCTAAAACTTCTTCGATTTCTATCCTTTTGTCCAACAAAAGGTGATTTAATTGTTTTTGCATTAGATACTAGACTTCTAAGTTGAAACAAGTTCACACCCTGACGAGTAGTGACGGATGTTATCCAACTAAGTAGTCTTATCTTCAACTAAACAGACTAATCAAAGAAATAATAGTGGTTTTAGATTGGAGTTCTTTATGGCATTATCATAAAAGCATTTAGAGTTATTTTGTTATTATTCACTTAATAATAATACATCAAACATATAATTCATACTCTAGTTTATTACCATAATAAACCATGCAAACATTTTTCTTATAATGGAATTCACAATTCCTTGAAGTTACAGAATAATATAGCTTAAGAATGAAATACATACATGATTTTAAAATCATCATTAAGTATATACAAGACATACAAAATATGATTTCTAAAATCATCATGAAGTATTCTAAAAGTTCTTTGGAAATAAACACTTTGCCCCTTAGATTTTTCAAAATCATTTCATTTAATTCCATGCTTTTGTTGTTTACTCTGATCATGCATATGGCACAGAACAACCTATATCATGAATCCTAGCAATAGATGAACTATTTGAATCATTGGAATATAGTAACAAGAGATAGATTTACCTTCACAAGGTTTATAGATAGATTTACCTTCATAAGGTTTATCCTTCTCTTTGTCCTTTAGTATTCACAATACTTAGAACAATTACTTTTCCAATATTCATTACATTGACAATAGACACATTTTCTTTTGTCAACCATAGCATTATCTATGGACTTGTCCCTTGCAATTTTTCTTTTAGGATTTATAATAGAAACTTTTTCTATTACCTTAAAGTGCATTTTCCATCTAATGGAAATTGGGAATGAATTTGAAGAATTAAACTATTTAAAAATTATTATTCATCAAAACATCTAGACTCTCCAGTTTTTTGATGAATTTAATCATCATATGAAAATAATTCTAAATTTAGTTTAATTAAAATTAATAAGAAATAAAAGAGGTTTCTCACAATTTAAATTCTTTCATAAAGAATACTAGATAGAAAAATAAAAGAACAAGAAATTAAAGATGAAACATTTTCTTCTTTGATTTCTTTTCTCTTATTTCTTACTCTAGTTGAATAGTAAGAATAGAACAAGAATGAAAAATATGGAGAAGACAAAGAAAAATAAAGTTATGAAGATCAAGAAGAAACACTTTCTTCTTTTCTTCCTTTACAATTTCTTTTCCTTCCTTTTTTCTTTCTTTTCTTTTGCTTTTTCTTTCTTTATAATTTTCTTCATATTCAAACAATATAACTGCCTTAATATCGCATATTAATCAGTGTATTTATGCTCATCATACAAGTCTTGTAGATGATGCACAATTACTTGGAGTATTGTTATGCTCATATGTTGTTTTTGCAACCTTTGACTTATAAAACAATCATATAGCATCAAATTCACCCAATATTTTGATTCCATTGTACTTAGAGTGATATGTTCCTTTGGAGTAGTCTTTTCTCTAAAAGACCAAGAATAAATGAAGTTGAATACATACACTATATACTCATATGCAAGGACCATAGATTTAGGCCCTATAAGCCTAAAAGAATAAAATATATTCGCAAGTAGGTTTGTCAATTTCATATTATCAAAATGCAGAAAATAACAAGATTAATAACTTATGTAATTATGTAGCTACCATAATTATTTGGTCTTTAATCAAAATGGTAATCCTACTAATTTGGCAAATCCTATACTTCCAAATAGGAAACGAAAATCCTGTTAGGGTGGATTTCTAGTAGGTGATTGAATTCTTATTAGATTATCATAAATTCCTCAGATATATATTGTCATTATTGGAATTTTGATATCTAACAAGTGAACAACACTTGTTCATCACAACTCTTTGTAAGGCTCAATCAATCTAGTTCCTAATGTTTCCAATCTCAAATACGCATTGTCATTATTGGCTTTTCACACTAGTCAAGTCAAACCCATTGGATTAACAAGTATAATGATTTGAACATCATATGTCTCAGATACTCATTATCATTATTATTGACATACAATGTATCCTATACTCGTAACATCACATGCTTTACAATAACTTCAAGAAAACATTCAAACCAAATATATCACCCCTATTTATCCATAATCAATGATATAAGTGTTTAAATTTTTCTTAAATTATTGCTACAATGGAGAACCATGACTTGATATTTCCTTTGGAAGATTTTCGGGCCTTATAGATTAGTCTCACTTTGCACATTATCCATTTTAAACATACATGATATGTATTCATATATATCACATATATATTTCATAAAATGGATAATATACACATACGTATGATAATGGATTTCAATGGATCCACTTCCTAGCCACAAGGAATGGCTATGGGATTTAGGTTAAACAAATTACAAACATGAAATTACAACATTTGTATCTTCATGCTCCCACTAGGCATCTTTATGGGTTGAACCTCTTCTTGTTCTTGCACCTCCATATCTCCATATGTACATTAGCAACCTTGGCATTCCAAGGTGAGATTACAAAAACAAAAGAGCTTATAGGCTTAATGAAATTAATTTACAACCTAAATGAGTAATAAACATTTAATTACATCCCATCAAATAATAAAATTAATTATTACATGTCCATATTAGAAATCATACATTATGGGTTCTAAATCCATGGTCAACAATCCATGCCTCTCAAACAATAACAAAACATATACATACAACAATTGCATTTATAGATATGTTGTTCATCATTAGAACATTTCCATATTTTGGAACATTTCCAAAAAATCCATTTTGAATATCATATATTCAATTTTTCTATAGCTTAAAATCATATTTTGAGTCATAGAAATTTACTTGATCAAAAAATAAATCCAAAATAATTTTGGAAAAAATTAAAGTTGGGTATAGACACAGTGAAAATCATGACCACCTTCGCGGCCACAATATGAATTTCGTGAGCACAAAACTTGAATCGTGCTTGCAATTCTCTAAACTGACCTAAACAACATTTGATCTGATCCTTAAATTTGTGAGTGCAAAATCATTTTTGCGGTCGCTATTTGCCAATCGCAATCAAAAATTTTTATTCGCAGGAGCAAATTCTATGTCCGACAGCACAACATTTGTGCAATAACTCCTTTTGAACCAAATAAAAAACCTCTAAAACAACATATACAAAGGTTTTACAAAGAAATTATATGGCTTTGATACCAATTAAAGGAATGGTGGAGCCAAACATAGTGGAAGCAAGGTGGTGGGGTGACTTTTGAAACATTTTAAAATTTCACTTCACCCAATTTTGGTCCAAACATCCATTCAAGCAATCAATTAATTTATGTGTAAAACACATATGCATAGAAAGAAGAAGGAAGAGTAATCATATTACCTATTGTAGGTTCCTTCTTTCTTTAACAAAGAGCTTCCCAAGTGTGAAGCCTCTAGATCATCCACACCTAGCTCACCTCCAAGTTTCCTTTGGTTTCTTTGGTGTTCTTGAATCACTTTCTTGATTCAAGATTTTCCCTTAAAAACCTTTAAGAAGTTAAGGTTTCTCTTTGATTTATTTTGGACTAAACATATTTTCAATTTGCAAGCATTTGTTCTTTCACAAAGAACAAAGAAGAGAATTGAAGATTAAAAGAAAAATGAAGAAATATTTTCTTCATTTTCTTTCTCTCTCTCAACTTCTCTCTCTAAAATGCTTCAAATGAGAAAATGATGTTTGCTCTTCTTTGCAACATAAAAACTCAAAGCTTTTATATCATTCCAAGACTTAACCCTTAAGTCTTCGCAAAGACTTAAAAACCCTTTAGCTCATCATTTGGTGAAGGGGCAAAGTTGACTTTGCTTCTTCAAATGATGAAATGACCATTTTATCCTTTAAGAGTAAAATGAACATTTTCACTAGCCAAAAGATGTAATTACAATTTTAACCTTAATAGAAAATTCTTTAACCTCTAAACCCATCACATGGGCTTATGAATAATGAATTTTTTCTAACTCTTAAATTGCTTCCTTTCTATATCACATATGGGCTTAGGTGACATCTAATGTGTTAAGAGTTTTTACTAAGCTTAAAATTAAGTCTTTAATTTAGTCCAAAACATTTTTTAATTTAACCTTTCTCATTTGCATCATATACAAATTAAGATTTAATTGAATCGAAACCTTTATAGATTAAACATCAGGACATGCTAGGGTTCTTGTAAATTTAATTACATGTTTAATCATTTTACCACTAAACAATTAATTAAAAACTTTAATTAATTATTATGGTAAACCTTTTATGCTTGGAAGGTGATCACTATTGGGTGTGTGACTTTCTAGGTTCATGTCTAATGGGCAATGGGAATGAGAAAACATTTTTCTCTACTAATGTGAAATCTCCACTTCACACTGAGTCCCATAAGTTGTGAGTGATAGCTAGCATTCCATGTCGTGACTACCTAATTAGAAATGAATGTTTATAGTTGAAAACTTTAAACATCACATGGAGCATCGATCATAAATTATCATGCACTAGAATCCCTTCATTAAAGATCCTAATCTCAGTTAGAGTAATGGTTTATGTCAAACCCGTGCCTCGATTCTACGTCCTTATCTCAGTTCTAATTCTTGATGAGATTAGATTCCTACTAGAAACTCTTTCTAGTGAATCTCATTGTCTTGGCCAAGAACTTAAGTATCAAGAATAACCAGATAGCATAGGATCTTAAACTTGTTTACTCAAGGTAATGAATTCTGTCTTGGCGATCACTGATCTTCATACATAACATGCCATATATCCATACGTGAATAATATATCTATGTAAGCAGTAATAAATCCTAACTGCTTATTGTGAGGCCTCACCCGAGCACCCGGTTCGATCTGCTAAAGAGAATCAAAAATTCCCATTTGGGAGAAATATCACGATTAGAACCCGCTATGAGTTCAGAAAAATTGTATTTTGTAAGTTGTAAGTTGCAAAAGGAGTCGCCACTTAATTTTGTTTATTTTACTTGGGAAAATTAAAGGAAAAACCCAATTTGATTGACTCTAAAATTATACCATTTATCCTAAGGAAATACACTAGTCCTTGAATGACCAAAGAGGGCTCAGAGACTAGGTTTTGGTTTAAACAATACAAAAAAAATTAGTTTAGCTTTAATACAAAATAGCTTTTAAAAAGAAGTTTTTATGTATGCATAAATAGATATAATATGATGCATGGAACAAATATGCATGGCAAGATATGAGATAATGACTGTTATAAAATGTGAAAAATAAAGAAAAACTACTTAAAATTATTGTAAATTAAAATATCAAAATCAGGGGATCTTTCCTCTAGCCCTTATGGGTTCTAGAAAAGGCACACATTCCCCAAATATAATCTAAACAACTAAAATAAGAAAAAGTAATAAACAATTATAATAAAAAGAATTAAAAGTTAGACTTTTATTTAAGAAAAAAAATGGATCATAAACTATGTGACGAAGGTGATAGAGAGAAGAAGTTGTTATTTTTAGCGGAGTTGAATGCCTTAGAGATGGCAGGCTTGCGTATCCCTTTGAATGGGAATCAAACCCCATGCAGTTCTTCCTTCTTGTGAAAGAGGGATTTTTAAGTCATTACCTTTACTATAATGTTTTGATTGATTTTAAGGGCTTAGGGAATTTGTTAATTAGGCCAGATTTTAATTAGCAAAAATTAGATCTTTTTAGATTTAGATCTTGAAATTGAAATTGAAAAGGAAAAGAAAAGAACTTTTACCTTTGGCTTTCGTTAGTGAGGAACGTAGGGAGCAAGCTTAGCACTGAATCTAAGTTCCACCTTAGCCTGGTAATATCATGAGCACTCATTTTGGAAGGACTCTTGAATAAAACGAACTCTTTTCTTAAAGGAAAGATTTTGGATCACCTTTGCTTGAATACCACGAATTCCCTTTTGAAAGAAATAACTTGAGTCACACCTTTTCTTGATTAAGAAGCTTAAAGATAAGGTTTGGGGTGATTAGAAAGCTTATGAATGGGGTTTTGAGATGATCAGGAAGTTTATGAATAAGGTTTTATGTGATGGAGAAGGTTTTGGAATGAGATTTTAGAGATTTGAAGGTTTATAAAGAGGGTTTTTATGATTGGAAAGCTTAGGAATAGGGTTTAGAAAGCTTTAAGGAAAGTATAGAAGCATATAATTGTGTGTGGAAGTTGTTAGGAGGTGTAAGGTATTTATAAGGGGAGTTTGGGGGCTTCAAAAGGTGAATTTTCGGTATGGGAAGCAGGAAAAATGCGCTGCGGTAACTCATCTTAGGATGCAGTAACCACAGGGTCAGATGCGGTAGCCAATTGGCTACCATAACCATTTTTTATCCGATTTGAGCCAAGTTTGATTCTATGGGTTCGTAATTGAGTGCTAATCATATGAAAGTGCAAGTTTCAAGAAATTTATTTTCCAACCGGGCACTGCCCCCTTGACCCCTGCCCACTAATTGGCTAGTAGGACTGCCATATGCATAGTGCATGAATCTTAGTAAGTATCAAGTTGCGGTCGGATCCTAAGGGTGCAAATTTGAGGGTTCACACCTATGTATGAGATATAGTATCCCTCAAGTCAAAGGATTATATGCACCATTATGACCTGGATGATAAATAATTGACAAGTAGTAAAACCCCATATTATTATCATTTAATGTCATAGTTCGATTATTCATCCTATGAATATCCACATGTTTGTATCGACATCTCATGTCAAGCAGCATAAGACTCACTAACTCTATAATTATCTGTATCACATACTGATTATAGAAAATAAACAAAGGTGATGGTCTATTAGAATTAATAATGCCCAGTCATTAATCCTATAACTAAGAACAAATTTAAAATATTTATACAAAAGCGATCTATCTCCCATATTCTCAACACTTAAGAATAGATCCTCTTATAAATACTTAAGGACTATATTCAATAATGTGAAACCCTTTCACATTATGAAAATATTTGTTATGCCATTAGGAATTAATATATACTATTACATAACTATTATATGGCTCTAGGGCACATATTGCTATCAAGGCCCGACCGAGATAGCTATAATGACAATAGAGAGTATGCACCCCTGGTCGAGCTTGACAAGGTAATGATCCTCCACCTTATGATTTTTTTTCTTTGGAAAGGATAATAGGAATGAGGATAGGGGGATGTGAGTATAAGGTTTAGCAGAGGAATGTGAGAGTACTAAATTAGTGGGAGGATAACTAGTTCTATAATGAGCAAGACTAGGGATATGAAAGGAATGACTATCGTGATAATCAGCTGATAAATAATGATTTATTGAGAGTCCTAAGAATGATGGGACTATACTTCAGCGAGAATGCTCGGCCTGTCTTTAGAAAACCATATCCTAATTAGATAGACTGAGTATATCTCTTCTTAAGGGGATTTAAAATACATGTGTTCATTCTCTTCTTCGTGGAGGACAACTCAAGCATAGTGTAGCATATTTCTAGATTCATAACACAATGCAGAGAAGCTTCAGCCAATGATTTTCTCAAACTTTGGTTATTCAGTAATTCACTCACTAAGACTACTTTCACTTAGTACACCAATTTACATCTAGATTTCACTAAAACATATCACTAGATGGAAGAAAATTTCATACTAAGTTTTATCGAACCCTTCCAATTATTATGTTAGTTGATCTAGCTAGGGCTTACCAAATGCCTAGAGAGTTGGCTAAGAAGTACATAGCTCAGTTTAGAAAAATGAAGGCTTACTATAATGCCAGCATCTTCATAGTAGGAACTGGTAAGTCTTACTTTTAGTGGTGTGAACATTACTATTAAAGAGCACTCTAAAGGCCATAAGTTCAATGACTTTTATGACCTTTAAAATTGAGTCAATAGGTATAAGAGGTTACTCAAAGAAAAAGATAAGAGAAAGTCCTTTTCAAAGGGAACTTATTACTAAGATCCTATAAAGGTGTCCAATTGTGAGGTCTCACCCGAGCACTAGTCTGATTCGCTAAAGGGAATCAAAATGCTCATTTAGGAAAGAACTTACAAAGAAGCCCTCGGGCTTATCTTTGAAAGGTTTGAAAGTTATTTTTTAGAGTCACCACCTTAATTTATTTTTATGTGGGAAAATATAAGGAAAAAATCCATTTGACTCTAATTATTACTAGAAGGAAAAAGATCACTAGTCTCGAAACCAAAGAGGATTAAGGGACTAGGTTTTTGGTTTATTTTAACAAAATAAGTTTGGCCAATGAATATAAGAGTGACTTAAAATATATTTCATGAATAAATTAAAATGCATGAACAATTTATAATATGCATGATCATTCAATTCATCTATTTTAATAATAAAGTAAAAACATAGTTAAGGTTCGCAATAAGAGAAAGTTAATATTACAAGAAAATCTCAAACTTAAGGGATTCCTCTTCTAGCCCTTATGGGTTATAGGGAAGTCACATATTCCCCAAACTAAACCAAATATCAAAGTAAAGGAAAGTAAAATAAAAGCAAGTGAAGAAAGTGATAGGGAGAAGAGTTGGTTAGTTTTAATCGGATTCAATGCCTGAACCAAGCATGTCTACGTATTTCTTTGAATAGGAATCAGAACCCACATAGTTCTCCCTTTTTGCAAAGAGGTTAATTTAACCTAGCCACTTTATCATGTTTTGATTGATTAATTAAAAGAGCATTGAGTTAATTAATTAATTTAATTGATTATCGAGTTTGATTAGCTAGCAACCTAGATAAATCAATTTAATTAACTAACTAAAAGAGGCAAGGAAATTTAGATAACAAAAAATTAAAGGAAAATGGAGCTTATCTCATACAGTAGGCGACGACTGGACTCGGATGGCGGGCAATGGCTGGCTTAGGATGGTGGATGGTGGCTAGCCTCAGATGGTAGGCAGTGGTTAGCCTTAGATGGTGAATGGAAATGGCTTCAGATGGTGGGTGGCGGCTGGCCTCGGATGGTAGGTGGTGACTGGCCTTAGACAATGGGCGATGGCTGACTTAGGATGGTAGGAGGCAGTTAGCCTTAGACTGTAGGCAGTGGCCGATTTTGGATGGCTGGTGGCTACTAGCTTCGGTGGGAGGTAGCTAGCCTTGGATGGTGGACGGCTGCTAGCCTTAGATTGGAAAAATGAGCCTTAGGCAATAGAGTTGCTTCGAACAAGCTGGTAGAAAGCCTTTAACTAGTTGAGTAAGAATTAAGGAGAAACCCCTCAACTTGCTTTGTAAAGCAAGGATCAAATGCAGAGTGGTTTGCTTAAAATTAATGCTTTTCAAGCTCTGAAAGTTGGTGTTCTGAAGTGTGGAGGAGCCCTCTATATATCTAAAGGAGGATTGGAGCTCATAATATATGAACTTTCAATATGGGATAGTGGAAAAATAGGGAATGCGCATAAATTGCCACATAAACCTCTGCAGCACTACATAGGGCTATGCGGCAGTGCCGCATGCTGTGCAGTGTCACACAAGGCTATGCAGCAACTGCATAAGGCTATGCTGTAGCCAGCCTTACTTTCGTCCATTTTTGCCAGTTCTTATTAGTTTCTTATCCATTTTTTGTGATTCTAGTTGCGTTATACTTATTACTTAGTCTTGGATGATTTGAAAGGGTTCAAATGTTAAAAGGAAATGTTTTGATTTTTTCATTTTAAGAGTTTTCAACTTATGAAGGTTTGTTTACTAAGCCTAAGTGCTTCGAACGTTTAAACACATATTGAAAGGTGCAAAATCAAGGGTTCACACCAATGTCTAAGAGGATGAAAACTCTAATTCTGAAGTGTAATACCCAGGGATTTCATGGCTCATTTTAGCCCTAATGATGCTATCACATCCCAACTTCTGAGACATGATAGTCCTAGAACATGGGGAGACATAAGGTCACCCACGCCCACAGAAGCCACTTATACTTATACAATTATGCCAAGGATCATACCAAAACCTCTTACATTAACTTAATTAAACCCTTTTTTTTAAAAGGAAAAACCTTAAGTTGTTGAAGCTAAAAATATACTTTAATACAATCCATAAGAAAATAATAAAAAGACTCCAAATAAAGTCACCAACATGATATTCTAAAATAATGTTCCCATAATATCTCTCGAAATGTCTAAGGACTCATCATAGTATTGTATTATTATAACTTGGACAAGGAAATTTCCCAAGCAGAGTAGGTAGCTTGAGTGATCACCTTGCCTCCTCATAATGCTCACCTAGAACCACACATGGAAAAAGGAGATAGATGATCTCAATGAGTAAAAAATAGGGCTTATACAATAACACATATCCCTTAGAAAGGACTCATAGCTCATAACTTATAGTTCATGATTCATAGTTTGCAATTTAAAAAGGGTCACAGAAATTACACTTATAACATGTAACATATAGAGTGAAGGTTACTGCCATAATCACTCAAACACATAGAGTGAAGGCTATTGCCATAATTACTCAGACATATAGAGTGAAGGCTATTGCCATTATCACTCGAACATATAGCTGATGATTACTTGCATCGATACTAGGATAACATAGTCGATGATTACTCGCATCAGTATGAGGATCACACAGCCGATGATTACTCACATCGGTACGAGGATCATATAGCTGATGATTACTCGTATTGGTATAAGGATTTCTACATAAAGGGTTAGAGGCACCATAGCCAGAGCTAATGGTATTCACATATAATAATAGCACTTAAGGCAATAATAACATGTATCACAATAGCAATAGTAGTTTAACTTTTGAAATGAAAGATACAGGAATAGTGTAGTTCTAGAAAGAGTATAAGTTAGGGCAATAATCATAAAGGTATTATCATTGGATAATCAAAACTAGTTTTTGGACCAATTGTCCTTTGGCAACCCAAGCTTAACAAAGAAATCATAGATTTTCATTTTAAAATAGAAAAGAACTTGGGTTACAAGAATATCAAAGGTTCATATATTATGATAGCTTGTACTTGTAACAATAATATAATGTTTACTTACACTTGTAGCATGAATACAATGTTTACTCACTTTGTGGTTCCTTTTCTCCTAGTATACGTAGCCCTTTTGAACCTTTAAAACTCCTCAAGTTCTAACATAATATTTAATTTAATACCTAGTATTTATTTAATCATCATGCTACCCCATGCACATATAACATTCACATACACTTAGAGTTGCACATAAATGTGCACTCATCACTTGCACATAACATGTTGACTTTAAATGTCTTGCACACTTAGCCTTTATAGACTCACATGAAATCACATTATAACTCATACCAATACTTTTCTAAAGTCAAACACAATGTCATGATCGTAACATCAATTCACTTTGACAATCATCTTAGTACACTTAACACTTCCATACATGTCAACTTATCAATAGCCTTTCAAGTGTTATGCTCATCTATTAAGACCAATTCATTCAATCAATCTCTTCATCAATTCAAGATCATTAATTCATCTTTAACTCCTCATAAATCCTATTTCCATATTATCCAATCATGTTCACATATTAATCACAACATAAGGTTAAGATACCTTAAGTATACTAAATTGCCTCTGGGCTTGTTCAGGGTCATTCCTTCAATCAACATGCAACCAAACCATTTATCATTCATACATACATATCAATAATTAACAAAATACATCACATAAAATTTATAGGCATTGGGATAAAAATTCCATTGTAGACTAAATGCCCTTTAAAAGAGAAAACTGAATTTTCTTACTTTTTGCACTTTCTGTCTATTACAGTAATATGTAGAAACATGGTTTGCACCAAGATTTTTCATGTAAATCAAACAAAAATCATTTTAGAACATAAATATGTAGGAATTGGCACATATATAAATCCATATGTTTGCAAATTTCCAACTTTAAGTTTTAGGATGAAAAACCATGAGTTTTCTTGTTTTTAGTACTTTCCGGTCACTACAACAATATGTAAACATGTAAATGAAACCATTATTTTTCATTCAATCACAACAATTATCAATTTAGAACACTAATACACACCAATCAGTCAACCATGGACAATTCCCATGGATGAAAATTCTAAGTTTAGGTTTTAGAGTGAAAATCATAAGTTTTCTAACTTTTTGGTGTTTTCTAATATTTACAATAATATGTAAACACATGATTTAAATCATTATTTTCCATTTAAACATAACAAATATCAATTTAGAATATATATCCATACAATTTGGTAGCCCTTAGGGTTCATACACATGAAAATTTTCAACTTTTAAGTTCTAGGACGAAAATCATGAATCTCCTTGTTTTCTAAAACTTTTTGGTCATTACAGTAATATGCAGAAATATGGTTTAATTCAATGTTTTTTATTTAAACACATCAAAAATAAGTTTAGAATGGAAGCATGAAAAAATCACCCCCTGGTAATGTTTATGCATGAAAATTTTAATTTTGAGTTATAGGATTCACTTTTAAAAAAAATCGCATAGAAAGGTTGATATTTTCGGTAGAGAAAATTAATTTCTCTTTCAAAAACTCACCCAAACTGAATTAAATCTATAGAAATCAGTAAATACCTAGTTCAAAATAATTTTCTTATAATTTATTTCATAGAAATCATATAAGACATTGAAAGAGAAAAAAAACTTACGATTACAGTCAAGAAATCGTAAAATTTGAAGGTGTTTTGAGAATTTAGGTAGAGAGAATTATTTTGGGAGAATTTTTTTTGTGAGGATACTGAAATAACAGAGTATGGCTGCTGGAATACTAGGGCTGGCCGAATTTCTTGAATTTATATGTAGGGTTATGGGCAATTTCTAAGATTACCCTTAATGAGCTAGGTTAGGAGTGTTTTAGTGTAGTTGGCATTTAGGTATTTGGGATTTTTATTTTAATTTAGGGCTGATTATGGGTAATTGAAAATAAAATATTTTTCTTATTATTTTTATTAAAATTTCCCCCAAAATATTTATTTAAAAATTATTTTAAAAATACGCATAAAATTATTTTATGCTTAAAAATTGTCTTTTTACATGAAAATTCATTTTATGCACAATAAATTATTTTATGCTAATGCACATCATATAAATCATTTATTTTACCGTAATAATTTGTATTAGATATATTAAAATTAATTTAACATGCCACATGCTCATAAATCACCTCACACATGAATTTTCATAAAATCACATATTTGTCACAATAACTCTAAATTCAAACAATTTATCACAAAAACTCTTAGGGTAGATATGGGTTGTTATAGATGCTATAGGATAAGGTCCTTAAATGTTAGCATAATATGGAAGTAAAAGGGAATTGATTAGGAACCTTATGACACCATTTGAAATGTTTGTCTAGTTTATGATTTTATTATGACTAATTATAATCTAATGGATTCAATAGAGTTTATATGATAACTAATGATGTATATAAAGAAGTTAGAGAATACAAATTTGAAAGAAAGTTAAAAGGAAAATTTCTAATTTTGTTAATGGGCTATGAGCTTGTTAATGGGCCTTTGGACATCAAAGACCCAAGCCAACAATAGTGGGCCAGCCCATGGACCCATAATTGAAATAGCATCAAGCTTGTAGGTTAGAATAGTTAGCCAAAAACCAAAAATTGGATGTTAGAGATGAAGCCACCAATTTTGACTTGTAGCCAGCAAAATTGACCTAAGTCAAATCCTTAACCAAGTTGGATTTTTAATCTTTCTACAAAAATAACTAGATGCATCCTTTTAGCATTCCAATGCCTTATGATGAACATCACTTGAATTGATGAAATCTTGATCCAAATAAAGTAGATCATAGCGATCCATTAAGATTAAATCTTAGTCATTGGATTAAGCTTGATCAAATTCTCACCATCAAACCCATCATATATATATGTCAATTAATTTTATGTTTAGCATTTACAATTCTCTACACCAAAAGCTTCACATTAACTAAAAGGAATTTTCTCTACATCAGCATCAATAAGGACCTTACTAAACCAAAATCTCCAAAGGTGACAAATCATGTTTATCCTTTCCTTTCTATGTTCTAAGTTTGATTTTAGCATTTTAATTGCATAAAATCTCTCTTACACTATATACATAAATTTTGGCCAACTAAGGGTGTGCATACATAAGATGTAGTTTTGGATGTTCTTAGATGAAATATAGAGATTTGGCTAGAGAATTAAAGGATTAATGTGAAGATAGGTATAAATTCTAATTGAACGCATCTATGGTTACTTTAGATGAAGAAAAATGATTTTAAAGTGTTAAAAAGAATTTTGGGAACTTTATTCAAGACTTAGAAATCCTAGTGGCATAAACTTAGTTAAAAGAGAAACTTGGTGTTCTAATGCTAGATATTGATAATTGAATGATCACATAGGTTTTATAATATGTTAATTTCATATTTCTATGACTAATTTGAAGTTTTGGTGGGAAATCACAAGTTTTCCCCAAATTTGATCTAAGTAAGACAAGTTAGGGTTCTTATGAATAAGAGTGAATTAATTCAAAATAATTGGTGGGAATTGATTGCCTAGGTATTTATTTAATGAATCTATGGTTAATTTGAGGTTCAAAAGGGAAATTGATAGTTTTCCCCAAATTCTATATTTATGGGCAATTTAGAGATCTAGAGATTTAAACTTGGTTTCATGAAATTAAATAAGGAATTAAACTCTCTATTGTAAGTTGAAATAGTGAAACAAGTATAAAATAGATAAATTATGACCAGTAACATTATTGATTACTAATTGATATGTAATTAAAATAATATGGTATAGAACCTCAGGGTAAGGGCATGGAAATTACTCAAGACCATGAAGGATACTAAATTAATCAAGAGTGAACAATCAATATGAGTAAACAAGTTTAAGTGAGTACTTAATATAATGATGTAACTATGTCATATCACTTGCAATCATTGCTTGCATTAGTATCCTTTGACATGTACGTTGAAGTGACATGGAATATGTGGTTGCCCATTAATTATTGAACCTTTGAAATTTCGTGTTCTTCACATATGATATTTAACCATTATGAGCATCCTATATTGGTCTTATGTTGTGCCCAATGATAAGAATGGTGGATATGCCAAACTATTTTCCATTGAATTCCTAATATAGACCTTGTATGTGTCTTTTATTGCTACCCATAATTAAGAAGAAATCCTCTCTGTTGTGAGGAAAGACATCAGACCTTATGTACTTGGTATAAGCCTGTGGATAGGGTGAGAGTACCCAACCTTTGTTAAGGGGAAAAGCCTAATCGCAAGGCTCGATCAATCTTGTGTAGTGTGATGTATGTGAGTAAGTAACGCTTAGGTCATCACTTTTTAATATTCATATGTGGGAAGCTTTTTGCTTCTAAGACATTATTATTTATGCTAAAATGTACTCAAAAACTAAAATGTCTAATTTTAATTAACATCACTCCATTACCATCTTGAATCTATCCAAGTGATATCTTATATTGCCTTCATATTATGTTATATTATTATGTACTCACTGAGCTTATCTCATTCCACAGTTGCTTAAAATTTTTTAGGTCAGGGTGACTCATTAGCAAGGTAAATTCTAAGTTATGCTTCTCCGCTTAGGACTTGCTTTACTAAAATGCTATGTTTTAAGTTTTGCTTGTGTTACTCTGAAGATAATCGATCTAGAGCTCAATGAAATTTGAAGGCTTAGTACTAAAATGTATTATGTTGGAGAGTATTGTAAATGAATGGTAGTAATTGTTATATATACATATTTATGATAGTAAGTAAGAAAATGTATGAATAGTATTTATTAATACTTAAGAATGATGTTGCAATCGATGATTATGAAATGGTATTAAAGTGCATTGGCTAAATGAAAGGACAAAGTAATAATTAACATGGAAAATAGTAATTGGGTTTAGATCTTGGAATAAGGTATAATATGGAATATGTAAAAACAAAATGTTAAGATTGATAGGGTTTTACAGGTTTAGGTGACCTTATGTCTCCCTAAGCTCTAGGACTATCACAGCCCATAAATTAGGTCGTGACACGAAAGAGAAGTGTGTTTGGCCAAGCTTAAATTTGGAAATGCATATGAATGTTTAACCCTTAATAAACCCTCTAGTTTCAAGAAAAAGCCAACCGAATAAAATAAGATAGCAAAAGAATATTGATTTGATTTGACTAAGGCTGATGAGGTCTTTAACTGTTTACTAAAAGATAATCAAATTACCTTATAGCCAGGCATATAATATCTCCCTATGAAGAAAGGGCCAAGAAAGATTACTGCAAATGGCATAATTCTTTCAAGCATATTACTAATAATTGCATTATCTTCAATAATGTGATTCAGAAGGCAATTAATGAAGGGAAACTAGACTTTTTGAGCAAAGGAAAAACCAATGTAGTGGAGACCAATCCCTTTGCCAAAGGAAATAAAAGGAATAACAATATGGCTAAAATCAGTACCACTAGAATTAAAATCTTGGGCTAAGTGTATAAGCAACCTAATCCTATTATTTGGCCTAAAGAAAGGGTGGACCTTCAAGACAAGGTAGAAGGGAAGAAACCATTAGAGAACAAGAAGGCCAAAAAACAGAAAGCTTGGCCCACTGATGAAATTAGTATTCACCTTACCGAGTCTCTAGTAAAATCAAAAGCTTACTTAGCTTACCCCTTATGCAAGTTAAAGTTTAAGGTGGTGCCAAAGAGAAAACAACTTGAGGTTTCTCATCTTAAAAAAACCTATCAACCTCCTTCCAGGTAGAGAGAATGGAGACATGTTGTGGCTAAGGGATCAAACAAAATCCAAGATTAATCATGAGAACAAAGAAAGATTGAACTAGTTTGGGCAAGGGTTTGGGATCACCCTAAAACAAATGACCACCTTAGGGCTCTAGATTCTGATAAAAGGCCCATGACTTTCAAACTTAAGCCTCAAAAGGTGGAGAAATAAGAGAGACATTTGCTACCAAGGCCAAAGGGAAGTGTTTCCAACAGGCCTGGCCCTAGGAAAGAAAAGAGGTTGATCCTAACAAAAACATAAAAAAAAAAGTCTCCATAAGTAGAGCAAGCCAAACTAGTAGCAAAATGGGGAGAAAGTACAACCTAAAAAATAGTGAAATAGAAAGTGCAGGCTTAGAACAAGCAAAAATTTTAGAAAGTAGAAGTTTAGCTTAAAAAAGATAATGACAAAAGGGTGGTACTTCGGGCAATGCTATACCATACTAGTAATAAGCCCAAACCTTTTCTGTCAGAATAAATGTGCTCAACATGCAAGTAAAGAAAGGTTTGGGTCCTGTGAGGCCTCACCTAAGTATCGAGATGCTTTTGAGAAAAGCATCATGATTGGAACTCGATATGAGTTTGGAAAAAATGGCGTTTGAAAGTTGTAAATTGCAAAAAGTGAGTCACCACTTTAATTGTATTTTATTTTGGGAAAATTAAAGAAACAACCCAAATTTGACTCCAAGATTATATCAATTTGCCTAAAGAAAAAGCACTAATCTATGAGTGACCAAAGAGGGCTCGAGGACTATATTTTGGTAACAAACAACATGAGAAAACATATTTTGTTAGTTTGGCTTAGAATTGCAAATTGCTTTTAAAATAAAAAGAGATTTTTTTTTATGTATGCATAATTAATTGCAATATGATGCATAAGACAAATATAATTCATGCAATGCATGATATGCCAAATAAACAGTAATGGCAATAAAAGAAAAGAAAAATAAAAAGAGCCAATTTTATAAAAAAAAATGATTACCTATTATACTCGAAGAAGGTGACAAGAGGAAAAAAGTTATTGATTTTGGTTGAGTTGATGCCTTAGATTGCATGCCTGCGTATCTCTTTGAATGTGAATCAAATCCACACAATTTTTCATTCTTACAAAAGAGGGGTTTTATGTTTTAAATTTTATTTATAATGTTTTGATTGATTTTAAGATTGGAGATTTATTAATTAATTTAGATTTTAATTAACATAATAGTAGATATTGTTAGGTTTAGATCTTAAAGAAAAGTAGAAGAGAGAGATTACAAGATCAGATTTTAGAATCTTAAAAAGAAAAAAAGACCTTTGATCTTCTTTTCCTTTGCATGAATGGAGCTAGCTTCACCAGGTCTAAGGATCAGAGTCTCCCAAGATTGAATCTTGCACAAAAAGGTTAGAGAAGAATATAATAATTAAAAAATTAAAATAAATAATAATTAAAAAATTAAAATAAATTCAAAATTATTTTTGGAAGGATTTTAATAAAGAAAAAGGGAAGATTTTATGAGAAAATAGAGTTTTGGCTTGAAAATTGAGGAAAATTGGGAATTTTGGGGTCTAGAAAACTCTGTCAAATGACTAAGGTAGACTCGTATTTATAGGAAAAATCTGAGGCGAATTTAAGAAATAATTGGAGGACCTAGTGGTGTGCCATGGCACCATTTGCATGCTGGCTAGTTAGGTGGCACGCTATGGATGTCGCCCCATCTAGCAGTACTCAGGTGATGTTGCTCAGCCCTGGTTCATACCTAGTTTGATTTTCTACTGGTTCGACCCGATTTCATCCTGTTTTGCCATGTTTTGGTTTTGTTTCTAATCCGATCTAAACCCGATTTGATTCTGTAGGTCTGTCATTGAGTGCATGTTATTTTGGAGGTGCAAATTTAAGGAATTCCATTTTTCAATAGGGCACTCCCTGGCATCTCGCAAAGGGGCATTGCCCCTCTTGACCCCTGTCAGCTAACTGGCTAACAAGACTGCCGTACTGACTCTGTGTAACGCATTAATCTTAACAGGTATCAAGTTATGGTCAAATTATAAGGGTGCCAATTTGAGGGTTCATAATTGCCTTCTTATCAGAATTGGCTTTGAGCAAAAGGCCATTCTAATGACAGTGAATCTTAGGAAGAGGTGCCATGTCGGACTCTGGGTTTGTGCTTGTGCCACATCATATTTTTGGCTTATGTGTTCTTGTGCCACGTCAAATTTTTGGCTTATATTTTCTTATGCCATGTTAGATTTTAGGCTATGTGCCATGTTAGATTTTGGGCTTGTGCCATGTCGAATTCTAGGCTTATGCTCGTGCTATATTAGACTTTAGGTTTGTGCCATATTAGATTATTGGCTTGTGATATCTGTTTGAGTTTGTCACTCATAAGGGCATTGATGCTTGTGCAAAAATTATAAAATTAGCTTGTTAAGGGTAAGCATGTATAAGAATATAAACCTTTTGGGAGAGGACCCATTTACAATAAATGAGATTTTGTTAATGGCTATTGGTTCAACTTGATGTTGGAGGTGAGAATAGTTTTGGTGAATTTCAATCAAGGCTATTTGTCCAACCTTAAGAGGTGGATTTTTATCAAGGCTACACTACAACAATTTTTGTGTATTATGACAAAAACAATTGTGACAAATTAAAATTTGTCATTATAAGTAATCTTTTTGTGACAAAAATAGAATTGTGTTACATTATAAATAAAAAGTTGATAAAATTGGGACAAAAAAAATAGTTGGACAAAATATTTTGTCATATGAGAAGGAGGTAATTAATATATAATGACGAAATACTTTTTGTCACCATATTTTGTCACAATAATGTGGTGCTAATAATCAAGTTAGCTAATATGACAAGACTATTATGTTACTAGAAATTTTGTCACAAAATTTAAGCATATAAAATATAGTGACAAAATATTTAGTCATAATAAATATTATAAAATTAATTTGTCAGGACATATAGTGCTATAATAAATGATGAATTAAATTTTGCCACAGAAAATGATCTTTTGTGACCAAATAAAATAGTGTCATGTAAAAACTAAAAATTTGGTGAACTAGTGATGAAAAAATTTTGTGAACCAATGCAAGTTAGCTAATATAATAAGACTATTTTGTCACTAAAATTTTTCTCACAATATTTAAGCATATAAGGAATAATGACAAAATATTTAGTCACAAAATAAATAATAGTTCTTATGACAAAAATAATTTGTTACCACATATAGTGCTATAGTAAAATTGCAATAAAAGTATTTGCATTAGGATGATTATTTTATTTAGTGATAAAAATTCATCAAAAAATGTTATGCACAATAAAAAATTAATTTAATGTAATGCATTGTAAAAAAATAAGTATAATTTATATGGCAAATGAGAACACACATGACAAAAATTATTTTATAACACTCCATGCTAGGGAAAAATTTAAAGTTACTAGAAAATTTTTGCATTTTTTTTTATTATAATTAAAGAATTACATCATTTTGTGTGATTGTCATTAAAAAATTATTAGATATAAAAATTTTTAAAAAATTAGTATTATTTAAGTTATACACATTTGATTACTAATAATTAGAATTATAAATTTTAGCTTCTTAATTAACAATATTTTAGTTCTTCATTTTAATTCTTATATTTATTTTTATCCCTAAATTTATGAAATTGAATATTTAACTTATTAGTTATTATGGTTTTGATAACTGAAATTGCTAATTTAAATCACAAGTATTTTTTTTTTTGCTTCAATATATTTTTTCTTTTGTTGGTGGTATGCTATTAATAAGTTATAGATGGATATGGAATGACTATATGTCCTAGTGTCTTAAAAGTTTATAAATTGTATTAAAATATAAGAGTATTGAACATATTTATTTTTTATAAACGATTTTGTTTTATTCAATATTTAAAAAAAGGGAAAAACCAAATTGGGTAAGGAGCCCAAAATGATGAAAAAACCCCTCTTAAAATTAAAATGTAAATTATGATTGCATGAACCTACCTCATGCTCTAGCTAAAACCAGGAAAACCAAATTGAACTAAGGTACGCACAAGTCAAAATAATCCAACCAAATAAATATAAACCTAGTAAAAGTAAAATAGAAGATAACAACTCAGCTCTAAGGAAACAGTAAGAGTCCTAATAAGAGTACTAGGAAATTTCTTTCGCAAGCCAACTTCAAGACAACAGCATTTTGCTCTTTTCAATCATGCCATTTGGAAGGTCAGTCTAAAAACAAAACTCCTAGCAAAAATATCAACACTAACTGAAACATACCAGGCTAGTATAGCATGTCAATATATCATATCAAAGAATATCCTAAATATTAAGGTAGTAGAACCTTCCAAAATTAGAGCTTTAAACTAATGAGAAGCATTGCTACCAAGACCAACAATATGAATATCTAATAAATGATGTGAAATCAATAAAAATACCCAAAAAGAAAAGTACCATAAGCAAGCAATAGTGTCCATGTAATCATAAAATGAGTAGCAGGAAGAACCAAGTAACCAATATATAAAGCTTCAAAAAAGAAGAGATGTAGAGGAATTGCAGAGTAGGACTAGATCCCATATCACATCAATTGAGGTCCAACAAATGGCAAACAAAGCTATAACATTTTTAGACCAAACCTAAACAATCAATTGAACATATCCATTAAAACTCATGAAAAATAAAGCAACAATATAAAAATGTAAATATCTAAGTCTAATTAGTAACCATGCTAAAAATAAATGACAGATGAATATAACCATAATTATAATTTCTTTACTATTTTGTTTTCTTTATCTTTAAAGTTTTGAAAGGTAGAACTAGATATTTTTCTGATATCACAAATGTTATCTTGTAAAGAATAAATGAAAAAGAAAAGAAAATAGTTAGTGATTATTTGGAAATAGATGAAAGTTGTACAAAAAAAAAAAAAATCTCATGTAATACCATGTGGCACAATAGTAAAACTTATTATCATCTTCATCATCTTCATCTTTGTCACTACTCTTATCATCTTCTTTGTCATCAATATCATCATCATAATAGTTAATTATAGTATCATGTTCTTCATCACTATAATCTTCTTCATCAATTAAATTTTCATCAACTTTTTCTTTTTCTTGAATTGATTTTTGAATTGATGCAACAATGCTACTATCAATTTCACTTAGAACTACATCTTTTCGAACCAATGATTCCATATTTTCCTAGTCTATTTGTTCAACCTCATTAACATCATCTATCTCATATTGTTGATATGGCTCATCATTCAAAACTAATATTTAATCTCTTTTGCAATTTCTGGAACATCATATATATTTCTTGGACATACTTTTTGCACAATTTTCCAACTACTTCCATTTTTTATGTCATCAATATAGAAAACTTGCTCTACTTGAGTGGCTAGCACATAAGGATCATTTATATACCATTTTTGACTTGTTTTAACACTCACTAATTGACCATATGTCTTCAATCCATTTCTTTTATCACTCATATTCCACCAGTCACATTTAAACAAGAAAACATGATGTTTGTAATAGTATTCTAGATCAATGATATCTGTTAGTACACCATAAAAATCAACTTCTTCTGAATTGTGTTCTCCTTTGACCAACACACCACTATTCTGCGTGAGACAACACTTATCACATTTAATTGTGTGAAATCTAATCCCATTAACTATTATACCACTATACCTTGCGACATGAATATTAGGACCCAATCCTAACACATATAACTAATGTTGTGATCCAAGTGAGCCATTTAGATTCAAGTTTACTACCTATAAAAAATAAGAACTATTAGTTAGTTGCAACATCATTGTGAATATTAAAAAAAAATAAAAAATGTACAGTACTTCAATGCTACTTAAATAATTTTCAATATTAGAAAATAACATTTAATAAAAAAAGAACAATTTACTTACATATTGCTTAAACTAAGATGAAAATTCATTTTCATGTTTTTGTTGCACATCAATTAATCTTTGCCTTTGAACTTCTTCTTTATGTAAACTAAATGATTAATTAAAATTATAATAATACTACTATTTACATAAACAAACTACTAATTTTATTTTGACAATAAAAAAAATACTTACTCTAAATAATATTCTATCTCTATGCAGTTATTGAGTATGCACCACTGAATTTTCTTAAAATCAGATGAGGATAACATACTATACACAGGTGCTCCTAGTGGTCTTTCCTTTTGCATGAAAATTGTAATTCCATTATTGATTTCAATTTGAGGTCCATCATAATTCCTTTCTAAGTGATTGTGTTCAGTTTCAGTTTCTCGAAAATACATTGAACAAAAATGAAGACATTCTTTAGTGATGTATGTCTTAGCCATAGAACCCTCTGGATGAGCTTTGTTGCCTACAGTTTCTTTTAAAGTGCATAGATACCTGTTCATAATTATGACAAAATTAAAAAGAACAAATATATAAATAAATAAAAACTAAGTTATACAAATATATAAATAAAAAAAAAACTAAGTTATATAAATAAAAAAAAAACTAAGTTACAATTTTTTGTTACCTTTCAATGAAGTACATCCATCGATAATGAATTGGTCCACCTAATTCAGCTTCACGTGGTAAATGAATTGGTAAATGTACTATAATCACAAAAAAAAGAGGATATGTCATTTCAAGCTTACACAATATTAGAATGATATTTTTTTCAACTTTTTGAACATAAGTCCTTGAAGAAAAAAACTTAACTCAGACAACATATTATATAAATCCTTCTTCAAATAGCCATGTGCTGTAATTGCAAGTAACTGTCGTAAGAATATATGATAATAATGGCTTTTCATACCTAATATTTTGCAATCATTAATATTCATGAAATCGAGGTAGATTTGATGCATATCCATAAGTAATTTAATTGAGTTTAACCATTCACAAAATTTTTTCCTTTTTATTAATGACAAAGTGTAACATGTAGATAGCATTAAAAACTTGTCACCATCTCGTTGTAAGTGCAATTCTTTCCTTATACCCATTGCTTCTAGATCCATGTGAGTCTTGAAATTGTCCTTAGTCTTTTCATCAGTATTCATCAATGTTCCCAAAATATTTTCACATATATTTTTCTCTATATGCATCACATCCAAATTATGACGCAATTTTAATTTTTTCCAATAAGGCAATTCAAAAGATATACTTTTCTTTATCCAATTTAGCTCTTGCTCAACATGTTTATGCTTTCCTGTACTATATTGCTTTTCGAATCTCAGATTTAGAATATTAGCAAGCTGTCTCAATATATCATCTCTAGATAATTCTTTAGGTTCTAATCGATAATCTGGCTTACCATCAAATTTTTTACTAATTCTCTATGGATGTTGTTTATCTAAGTATCTACGATGATTCATGTAACATTGTTTTCTTCCATTCTTTAAAATATATGAGCATGTTGACTCATTGTAAACAGGACATGCTAGTTTTCCCTTTGTACTCCACTTAGATAACATCCCATATGCAGGAAAGTCATTTATGGTCCACAATAATGCATGTAATTTATGGTCCACAATAATGCAGCATGCAATTGAAATGTATCATTAGTATATGCATCATATGTTTCAACACCAACTTCCCACAATTTTTTCAACTCTTCTATTGGTGGTCGCAAGCACACATCAATATTATTTCCTAGAAAATCCTTACCTGGGATGAGCACATTCAAAAACAAAAATGGCTCGTTTATACATTTCCAAGGTGGCAAATTATATAGCAATAAAATAATTGGCCACATACTATAATTAGTGCTCATATTACCAAATGGATTGAATCCATCACTAGCAAGAGCTATACATTACAAGGATATCAAGCAAACTAATTATGATTCTTATCAAAGTCTTTCCATTCCTTAGCATCAACTGGATGCCTAATTTTCTCATCATCAACATGTTTTTCTTTATGCCACATTATATCTTCAGCATTTTCTTTGGACATGAACAATCTTTGGAGTCTAGGTTTCAAAGGAAAATATCTAACTACTTTTTGAGGAATCTTCTTGCATTTTCCCAAACCATATTTCCACCTAGGAGCTTTACAGGCAAGATTAGGACATTGATTAAGATGTTCATGCCCCTTCCAATATAATATGCAATGATTCACATATGCATCAATCTTTATATAGCCGAGGCCAAGATCATGCATTATTTTCTTTACCACATAATAAGAGTTCGGAAGTGTTTCACCTTTTAGAAGAGCATCCTTGAACAACTGTAGATTTAGATTAAAAGACTTATTGCTACAATTAATTATAGCCTTATTATATACATCATCTTGACAAGAAAAGATAACTTGGAGTACTTCTTGCAACCAGGGTAAAGTTTGCTTTGAGCATCATATAATAATCTAGCAAATTTCTCAACTTCTCTTTTAGGCATAGATGCTTCATGATTGGTGGAAAAGGCCTCTACATTAGATTTATTAAAATTGCTTTTTTACATGTCATTCAACATTATCGAGACATCATTAATCTCCTTTTGATCCTCAAATTGATTTTCAAAGTTACCTCCATCATATGTATTACTGTATTGATTATCAGTATCCAATTGAAAAGGTTCACCATGATGTATCCATCGTGTGTAGTTTTCAAGTATGCCATAATGAAAAATGTCATTTTTGACTTCTACTAAACTTTTGAAGATACAATAGTTACAATTATTACACGAGCATCGACTCCTACTAATGGAATCAACATGGCATTTTGTTGCATCCAAGAAATTTTGTACCCCTTGAATGTAGGGGAGATAAAATTTATTTTTGAGTTTCATCCAACTTCTATCCATTTAATTATCCTAATATTTAATAACAAAGAATGAAATAACATATAAGCTTTCAATCACTCACATAGAATAAATAAATAAATTCTAAGTAAATTAACTAAAAGAAATGAAAAATTAATTAACATGGTAAAATTTGTTATATAAATTAATAACATTGATTATTAAAAATTATACATTGAATCCACTTGAAATCCACTTCCAGCAATGCTAATTTTGGAACACCTTTAACTTGATTTTGTTTTTTTAAAAAAATTATTATCCAAAAGGATGTTGAATCAATTTCTTGATTGAATTAATGAAAAGCCAACCATAAGACCTGAACAAAACTAACCAAACTCAATAAATTCGCCAAGAGAACAAGCCAAGAGAGTATTAACATCTTAACCTGAACAAGCCAAGGTAGTAGCAGTAGAGCATTAGTTAACGCACACCTTAGCAAAATAACTAGCCAATAATGAAAGAACAACCCAGTATTAAAAAATTCCAACCAAAGAAGACATCTCAAAAATTCAAACTCAAATACAAATTCAAGTTGCCTAATAGTATCTTCAATTAAAACAAACTTAAACCATCGTAGAGAGCATCCCCTTCAATTGGATGCCTTGAAAATCAAATTTTGATTTTTTTTATTCATTTAGAAACACAATTTCATTTGACATTCATAGTTTTAGCAATAAGGAAAAGACAACAACTAACAAGTTTAAGTAGCGTATCCCTTCAATTGGATGCCTTGAAGATAAAATTTATATTGTTATCCTTCAAAATGTCACTCCTCTAAAATCTAAAAGGTGGAGAACAAATTAAATTATTTTGGTTAAATTCATCTAAGAAAAAAAAAAAAAACACCAATCATAGACCTTCTGAAATCATCACATTACAATGTTAAAAGGTAAAGCATCAATAACATATATTCTTTTCAAACATAGGTTGAGTAATGATCGAATTTATAGAATATTAATGACCATAGTGACATTAGACTCAATAATTGCCCTTCAATGGATTCCGAGTTACCATATGGCCATGGCTAAGAGCATTACAAGTATTAAGATTTTTGGATATTGGTAATTTAGTTACTCAATTAATTAACTTCTTATGACAACTTTAAAATTAAATTGAAAATCACACACTTCTGATATTCCAGGTATATCAAAAATTGATAAGTAGTAAACCATGAAATAGCAAAAGGATGATAAAAATTATAGAATAAAGATAGATCACAAAGGATGATAAAAATTATAAATTTAATAAGCATTACAATGCAACTTATTTCTCAAAACTTGAGAATAGAAATTGCAAAATTTAAAGTTAAATAAATGAGTTCACCTATTAATTAACAGTCCAAAATTCTATTTCACCTATTAATTAACAGTCTAAAATTCTAATCAAAATCCAAATTAATGGAGGATTTGAGAGTAATAGATGTTTACCCATGGTCTACACAGCAGCTAGCTTCCAAAATTACAAATTGGTTTTGGGTTGCTTTTGGGTCACCTATATATCCTCTTCTTTCTCTCTCAATTTTCTCCAACAAGGCTTGTTAATTCAAAGCATAGAGAAGAGTTTCTGGTGGTAGAAGGACAGATGGTGGTTGATGGGTTGGATTTTTAGTGGTGGTCGTGTTGTCTTCTTCTGTCACTTTTCGTTCTCTTTTTCTAGTGGTAGAAGGACAAATGGTGGCTATTTTGTTTTTTTTTTATTTTTTTATTTTGATAATCTGCAAGTCTTTTTTTTTTTTTTTGGTGAAACCATCTGCAACTCTCTTTCTATTCTTATTATTATTATTATTATTATTATTATTATTATATTTGACAATATGAGAGGTCTCCTTATTATATTTTATCATCAATAAGCTAATTTAGAGTATAGGTGTTGCATATAAGTTAATTAATATCTTAAAAAATAAGTTAAGTTAATTAGCAAATTTAGTCTTTTTATATTTTTGATCATCACATAATTAATTTGTAATGAATTATAATAAATTAAATTAACAAATAATCAAATTGTCCTGTAAAACTAAATAATTAGTTGGAGTATAATCAAGCTAAGTCCAAAAGAAATATTGTTGGACTCAAGGTCAACTTGATCATAGAACTTGAAACTCAAAACTCAACTTAAATTTGGTTCGTAAAGCTACTCGAATAGTTCGACTCATCTCAAATCAATTACTTATTAAGAAGTTTTTACATTGAAGCTCGACTTGATTAATTCTTTATTAGAAAAAATTCTAAAATAGACTTGGTTTACCATATCAGATTATGGATTAGTCATCCATGATTTGACACATGGTATAATAACTACCCCATTAGGTGTTTTACTAATTTTACTACAAATTTGTGATTAATCCTTAATATGTAAAACTTAAAAAAAAAAATTGGTATATAAGTACAAAAGATTACTTGAAATTCCTTAAATTAAGAAAAGATCAAATTGATCCACCATGAATTGATAGTTGCTAGGATTTTTTTGACAAAAAGTTTTTTCCCAATCAAGTAAATGATTTTTTACTAATATTATAGAATTACAATTATATCAAATGGATTGCTATGAATTTAATTATTTTAATTAGCATAAGGATTTAATCAAGAGGTCTTATTGGGTATACTATATTTTTATTTATATTGGTCTAATGCAATTATAAAAATTAAAGTACCAATTACACTACCTTCTTGTATTAATGAACATAATTATAATATAGTTTTTATTTTTTTCTTTTATTATTTATATTTTTTAATAAGTATGTTTTTTTAATTAAAATAATGAAATGGAAAAACCAATTTGAACAAAGCCCAAATTGATGAATATATAAAGAGAGCTATTGTAGTGATAGCTATCATAATTTTATATATATTGATAGGAAGCCATTGTAATAAGCAAAGTCACTTTTTAGTATTATTGACATAAATAATTTTGTCAAACTTGAGAATATGATGAAAATATTTGTCACAATTTCATACTTTTGGCAAACACATTTTTGTCACTTTAATGATATTGTGACCAAATATATTTATCATTATTAATATTTTTTGACAAAAAAAAAATTCTCACTCCTGAGAATTATCATCACAAATATTTCTATCACAATTTGAATAGTAATAAAAACATTTGTCTTTTTTTAATAATTTTGACAGAGATATTTTTTCACTATTATTCTTTTGTGAAAAAAATAATTTGTCACAAATTTAAATGATTAGCAAAATTACTTTTGTCACTAAGAATGTCTGACAAAATGCTTTTGTTGCAATAATTAATAATTGACAAATTATATTTCATCATGTTAAATATTATGGCTAATAAATATTTGTCGCTATTTAAAATGTGAAAAAAAAAATTGTCATTAGATATATTTTGTCACTACAAATCCTATAATAAGACTCTAAAATTTAGCTTTTTTGTGACTAACTAGAACTTATTGTGACAAACTTTTTACTTTTTGAAATAAAATATTTTCTCACAATAAGTTGGATTATGCAACAAAATAATATTTATCATAACAAAATTATTATATTGTGACAAAAGTCTATTTTGTCAAAATATACTTATTGAGATGAGCTTATTGTGACTAATTTGTGACAATTTTGATAGTTATTTTGATGAAATTGTTTGTTACAAGATGCCTAAATTCTTATAGGTGATATCTATTCAACCTAGACTTTAAAATTCGAAGATTTGGTCCACCTAGGAGGGGGAGATTTGATTATGATCAAAACTATTTATTTGGATTTGATGTTGGAAGGATTGGGATCAAAAGAGGTTATGTCTCTGAAAGTTGAGGAGTGTGGGAATGTTAGTATAGGTGGCTCGAGTTGGTTTGCCCATGAAAAGTTATGGTTAACAACCAGTCCTTGTCAGAAAAGGTCCTAGCTAAGGATTGGTAAATGGAAGGGTAGTTCAGATAGGTCCTTGGAAGGACAGGTTGTCTTTGAGAGATTAGGTCAGGTTGTATCAGGTTTTAGATTAGGTTAAGCACTATCACTTAAAATTTCAGGTTCCAAAGTTTGAGCAAAGATGGTCGACCTAATAGAGTGCTTAGGGTAGCGGGTTCATTTGTTGAGCCAACTTGAGCTTAAGAGAATTTACAAATATCGCCAAAGAGGCAATTTAGCCAAGAAATTTAGGATTTAATGATGGTGGGCTTTGGTTCTACTACTAGGCCCATGCCTTGAGATTTTGTCAAAGAATTTGACAATAATATACTTAGGATGCATTATCTTTGGAAGTGTATGGTTGACCACTTGAAGAGATAGTAGGTCTAGATCAAGAAGTTGGGGGTAAAGGTGTTTTGAAGGAGATAGGTGGGGTGCCACCTTGTGAGTTAACTTAGCAAGTTTGATATATAGATTAGAAAGTGAGACTAGACTATGATTGATGTGGTGATGGTTGAATGAAATGTAGGAGGCTAAAAACTCTAAGCAAAAGTGATGATTTTGACAAACACTTAATAGGGTACAAATGTAGGGAAACATGACTCTGTCAAAGGTAAGACTAATATAATGACTATCTTTGGATGAGATAGGACCAATGGACTAGACAGTGAATCTAATTTGAGTGAAACAGAGCTTCATTTGAATTATTGCTTCGAGTTGACTCTATCCTTTGGCTAAGCTACCTTTGCAGGTTTTCAAATTAGCAATTTCTTTAATTATTTACTCTAATTTCTGCCTAAGTCACCCTTTCGAGTCTTTAGCTTAGCTCTTTCTTTTTCTCTGTCTCTCTGTCTCTCTGTCTCTCTTTCTTTTCTTTCCTTTTCTTTTTTAAAAAATTTTTCTCTTTTTCTCTTTTTTTTCTTTTCTTTTCTTTTTTTTTTTCAATTTTGGGTTGGCAAGGGTATTTATTTTGTCTTGTTTAAAAAGGTCTGATTCTGTTTGGATGATGGGTTGGATTTCTAGTTTGCCTTCCCTCTTCAATTGGCAAGGCTATTTGTTTTGCCTTACTTGTAAAGATGATTGAGAACTACTCCCAGCTTATAGCTAGGATGGGAGCTTTGGTATTCTACAGAATACTCAGATTTTGGCAAATGGGTGTCAGATTGGAGAGAAAGTAACATGGATGTCTATTTGGGGAATCTGAATGTTTCCCAATGAACTGTAATTTTGCTGGAGGCTACCTTTAATGATCATTTTGTTGTGGCCTTACATTTAAGAATTCTTGGCCCTTCATATGTGTTTCCTTATTGGTGTAAAAATTCATTATTTCATTCAAATTGGATGAAAAGAAACACATAAAGAAAGTAATTTGAAAAATTCAAACTTTATTAAAAAAATTGTCTTCTTTCTTGATTACAATAAGAATGAAGTTTACATAAATGACTTTGATAAACTTAATAGGATGACTCTGACAGATAGACTTAAAAAAGATGACTCTGATAGAGAGACTAAAAAAAAAAGATGACTTGGATAGTCAAACTCAAAATGATGACTCTGACTTAAACGATGACTTGGACTTTAATGACATAGACTTTGACGAGTATCCTTCTTGCTTTGTTGACTAGGTGGCTTGAAAGGTTGATGGGTAAAAGAGATATTTATTATCAATGAGGTCTTAAACTGACTTTAAACAGGTTAGGTTTAGCTAGAGTCAAACTCTTCAATGTTATGTTCAGGTTCTTTTTCATTGTCTAAGTCAATGGTAGCAATCTTTGATTTCCTTTGAAGGTGCTCTTCAACTTTGGATGCAGTTGTGATCAAAGACTTGAAAGTGGATAGATATTTTATTAACAAAGGATCTCAGTAGTTTGGAAGTAGATTCTTGATGAGGATATTCACTTGTTCTTACTCAGTTGGCCTATTTACCATTAGAGCAGCTTTGGCTTACCACCTTGCAAGGAAAGTGAAAAAGGTCTCATTCAAAAGCTACTTAGTGCTTTCTAAATCCTTTCTTGTAATGTCCATTTCAATTTTGTAGTGGTAATATTTGACAAATGCCTTGCAAATGTCCTCCCATATATGTTTTTGGGTGTCATCCAAGTTAATAAACCATCTTAGGGTAGCACTAGTAAGGGTTTGTTGAAAGAGTTGAGCAAGCAGCTCGTTGTTGATACCAAAGGGATGCATTGTGCTTATATACATCTTCAAATGGATCTTGGGGAAGATAGTACCATCAAATTTGTCCAAATTCAACATCTTGAACTTTAGTGGCAACCAGGCATTGGGAAAGAGGCATAATAAACTTGTATGAATCATGCCTTCCCTCTTCTTTAGACTTTTACCAACTTTTCCATGGTTTCCATTTTGAGTAAGAAGACCTTCAGCCTAGGGTTAGGTATGGCTTCTCTCCATTAGAAAGGATCCAAAGGAGAGGAAGTGATTTGTGATGGTTTATTAGGTGCTAGATGGGAGAGTGTGTTTTTTGGAGGATAATGGGTGAGGGAAGTGATGGTGGGAGTGTAGTTTCAAAGGTTGGCTTCATGGAAGATGTAGAAGCTTGGGCTTGAACTATGCTCAGATTTTGGTCCAGGTTGAGTGGGCCTTGAAATGTGGGACTTAGGGTTTGGATTATGCTAGCCTAACTTATTATGTCTTGGACATCATTTAGTATAGCCTTTCTTTAGGATTGCAATTGGGCTTGAATTTATGCCACTTGTTTCTTAAACATCTCTTCTTATTGCTCTAATTGTTTGGCTAGAAGCTTGTCTATGATATCTTTATCTTCTATCTTGATGGCAAGCTCTTTGTTGAATTTAGTAGACATCTTGGTAACATTTGAAAGGGAGAAGAAGTTGAGTTAGTATCTAGCTTTAGAAAATGGGTATGATGAACAAATGACCTTGGGGAAAAAAGGTAATGGATGATGCTATTTTTATGGTTAGGTTAATAGTGAGTGGATGAAGGTAAAGGAAGTGGTATATGATGTTAACTAGGTCGATATTAGCTTAGGGAGCTAGGTTGGAATTTAGCTTGGTAATTTTTAGTTTGGGAGGCTAGGTCAAAATTTAATTGGGGTTCAAATTTTAATTTGAAAGCTAGGTTGTGATTTAGCTTCGGGGACTCAAAATTTAATTTGGAGAGCTAAGTCAGTGTTTACCTTTCAAAAGTGAGGTCAGCTTTTAGCTTGGGAAGCTAGGTCAGGATTTAGCTTTAGGAATCAAAGTTTAGTTTGGAAAGGTAGGTCAAAATTTAGCTTTGGGTAATTGGGTTTGCAATTTAAGGATGGTCTACCATAGGCTTAAGGATAGAGGGTCTATGGGTTTTTTCATTAGGAAGATGGATATACCATGGGTCATGGGTTTGATGGTAGTTGGGTAATGGGTTTGATTGGATTGGACCATGGGTTTAGGCGAACCATGGATTATAAAAGATGAAGTTAGGTTAGTATTTATGTAACAACCTACACTCACCTTAGGAGTTTCATGATAACTTACTTGATTTTATAGCTATTGTGACAAAATATGTGCTTTCATGAAATTAATATGCTATGTGATTGATGAGTATGTGGAATGTTAGATTATTTCTAATATACATAATATGAATTATGAATATGAAATGAGTGATTTTTGTGAAGTATAGAGCATAAAATGATTTATTGCATACAAACTGAATTTTCATACACAAAGCATTTTTTAAGCATAAAATAATTTTTATGAGTATTTTTAAAATATTTTAAATTAAATATTTTTGGAGGGATTTTAATGACAATAAGAAGAAAAATATTTTATTTTAATTATTTATAAACAGCTCATAAATTAGATTAAAAGCCTAACTCACCTAAAGCCCACTACACCAAAACACTCACAACCTAGCTTATTAATGGTAAACTTGTAATTTTTGCACCATAACCCTAATTTTAACCTAAATTTTGGCCCTATGAGTTTAGGCAGCCTCCATTCTATTTTCCCATCATATTTTTATAGAAAAATTCTCCCACTTCCCTCTCAACAGAAATTTACAAGGTGCCTCCAAACCTTGTGATTTTGTGATCATCTTTGTAAGTTTTTCTCTTCTTTCAAGCTACTATTTGATTTTTATGAAACTAATCATGAGTAATCCATATAGAGCTTTATATTTACTATTTTTCTTCTTGTTAAATTCAGCCTATGTGTTTTATTTGAAGGAGAAACTAATTTCTAACTGTAAATAAAACTCTTTCTTCTCAAATCCACCAAAGGCGAACCCTAAAACCTAAAAGTTAAAATTTTCATGCATATGTTCAATAAAAGGATATTATAAACTAAATTTTGTTATGATTATATAAAAAATATTGGTTTAAATCATGCATTTACATATTACTGTAATGATCGGAAAGTATGAAAAGCAAGAAAATCCATAGTTTTTCATGGTTAAGAGGATTCAGCCTACCTTGAGATTTTGATCCAAAGGCCTATAGTTTTTGTATGACATATTTTAATAATATTTGGCATGTGTATATGAATGATACATGGTTTAATTGCATATTGGTGAAAGGAGTAGCTCTAGGAAACACCTACAGTGATTTGGCTATATCTAGGGTTTCCAAACCCAAATTGTCATGTTTGACTAATATGTGTATATGATTAAGTGTCACATTCCAATTTTAGAGATATGACAGTCCTAGAATATGGAGAGACATAAGGTCATCCATGCTTGTAGAATCCACTCATGTACATATAAACACTGCCTGGGATCATACCAAAACCTCATGCATTAACTTAATTATCCAATAATAAGGAAAACTCTTACTAGCAGAAGTATAGTATTAAAATACTTTAAGTACAATCTATATGAAAAGACCATTTAAGACTCCATATAAATTAACAAATAAATAATAATCCAAAAACGAAACTCCTAGAGTATCTAAAAAGACTCTTCGAATCACAGTAAGCTAATAAATTTGGACAAGAAAATTTCCCAAGAGAAGTAAATTACTTGAGCTATCACCTTGCCCCCTCATAATGCTCACCTGGAACCATAGAAGGAAGAATGGGTGAGATAGATGATCTCAGTGAGTAAACAATAAAACTTGTAAAATAACGCATATCCCTTTAAAATAGTTCATATAAATCATGGTTTACAAATGAGCAAGGTTCACAAAAATCAACTTGTAACTTGTAAACTTATAAATAGCGATGGCTATTACCTTATTCACTCTAGGGAAAGGTGGCATCATATCAAATTCTAACTCCCAACTTGGAACTTGTAAAGAGTCATGAAACTAATCAGGCTCCATGGTAAGAAGCGCCCTTTCTAGCTTAGGTGGATACACTACCCCTATCCATCGGGTTAAGACCATGTGCACAAGTACCGATGATTACCCACATCGGCATGAGAATTTCTGCATAAAGAGTTCATAGATACCATAGCTAGAGCTAATGGCAATCACTTATAATAATAGCATTGGAGAATGCAATCATATGTAACATAATAGCAATAGCAATTTAACTTATTGAACAAAAGATAAATAACAATGTGGTTCTAGAAAGAAAGTAAGGTAAGGCAACAATTCACAAAGGTTCTTTATTATCATTGAATAATCAAAAATAGTTTTGGACTAATTGTCCTTTCACAACCCAACCTTAACAAAGAAATCATATAGTCATATATAATTGAAAATGGAAAAGAACTTGGGTTTCAAGATTCTCAAAGGTTCACATATCTTGATAACTTGTACTTGTAACATGAACATAATGTTTACTTACCTTATGGTTCCTTTGCTCCTAGTACTTGTAGCCCTTGAACTTCTAATAATCCTCAACCTCTAACATACATTATAATTAAATACTTAGCATTTGCTTAACATCATGCTATCCTATCCCATAACTACCCCATGCACTTATGTGATTTACATATACTTAGAATTGCACTTAGAAGTGCACTCATCACTTGCACATAACATGTTGACTTTTAAAGTCTTGCACACTTAGCCTTAATATTTTCATATGAAATCACATTATAACTCACACTATGACTTTTCCAAAGTCAAACACAATATATCATGATCTTAATATCAATTCAATTTAACATTTGACTTAGCAAGTAACCTTAAAGAGTCATGCTTATACCTTTTGACCAAATAATGCAATCAATCCCATAGCCAATTAAAGGTCCTTAATCAAGAATTAACACATCATAAGGCCTAATTCACATGCTACTTAATCATATACATATGTTACTCATAACATAATAGTAGGGTTAGGAAACCCTAGGTAGGCCGAATTGTCTCTAGGCTTTGTTTAGAGTTATTCCTTCAACCAACATGCAATTAAATCATTTATCACTCATGTACACATGTCAATAATCATTGAAATATATCATACATAAATTATATACATTGGAATTAAAAATTCCAATGTAGGTCGAATACCATATAATAAGGGAAATTATGGACGTTATTGCTTTTCACACTTTTTGATCATTATAGTAATATGTAAACACATTATTTAAACTATTATTTTTCATCCAAACATAACAAAAATCAGTTTAGAGTACATTAATGTAGGAATTGGCACCTCCTTAGAGTTTATACACATGAAAATTCTAACTTTTAAGTTTTAGGATGAAAACCATGAAATTTTCCATACTTTTTGATCATTACAAATATGATTTAAATCGATATTTTTCATTTAAACACAAAAAAAAATAGTTTAGAATGCATCATCATACAATTTGGCACCCCCTTTGTAGAATATACATGAAAATTCCACTTTTGGTTTTTGGGTTTATCTTTGGTGGATTCGCGAAGAAAGAGTTGTGCTTATGATTGAAAATTAGTTTCTTCTTCAAATAAAAACACCTAGGCTGAATTTAACAAGAAGAAAATAATAAATATTTAGCCCCAAATAGATTTTTCATGGTTATTTTTATAAAAATCAAATAATAGATTGAAAGGAACAAAAAACTTGCGAAAACGATTACAAAATCGTAAGGTTTGATGGCACTATGTGAATTTCAGTTGAGAGAATATTTTTGAGAGAATTTTTCTATAAAAATTCTAAAGAATAATAGAATGGTGGCTGTCATAATAGGGTTGGCCAAATTTTAGCTTATATATTTAGAGTTTTGGAAAAATTACAAGTTTGCCATTAATGAGCTAGGTTAGGAGTGTTTTGGTGTGTTGGGATTTAGTGAGTTGGGCCTTTTAATTTTATTTATAGGCTGATTAAAAGTAATTAAAATTAAAATATTTTTCTTATTATTATCATTGAAATCCCCCTAGAAATATTTATCTAAAAATATTTTTAAAATGCTCATAAAAACTATTTTATGCTTAAAATCGCTTTGTGCATGAAAATTCACTTTATATGCAATAAATCATTTTATACTTATGCACTTCATATAAATCACTTATTTCACAATAATAGTTCATATTATACATATTAGAACTAATCTAATATGCCATATACTCATCAATCACATAACACATGAATTTTCATAAAAGCACACAATTTGTCAAGGAATGGTCAGAATACTCGGTTCATCAAGTCCATGAAAGCAGTAGGAGCATTCGTCAGGCTGAACGGTAGGATTGTGAAATCATAATGACCATATCTTGTACAAAAAGTAGCCTTGCAGATGTCTTCTCCACAGATCTTTAGTTGATGATATCCGGACCTCAAGTCTATCTTAGAGAAGTAGCCAGCTCCTTGCAGTTGATCAAAAAGATCATCTATCCTTAGCAAAGGATACTTATTCTTCATGGTGACTTTGTTGAGCTAGTGATAATCAAAACGCATATGGAACAAGCCTTCTTTGTTTTTCATGAAAAGCGTTGGCATGCCCTATAGTGAACTACTCAATTGGATGAAACCTTTGTCGAGTAGATCATACAGTTGTGTCTTTAATTCTTTCAATTCCACCAGTGCCATACGATATGGAGGTATCGATATAAGCTACATACACTGTAGCAGTTTGAAGTTGAACTGGATCTGACGATTTGGTGGTATTTTAGGTAGATCTTTTGGAAAGACGTCCATGAATTCGTCCACCACTGGTGTGCTCTTGCCATGAACAAAGGCCTCTATACTAGTATCGACTATATGAGCTAAATATGCTTGGAAACCTTTCTTTAACATCCTTCTCACTCCCAAGGCTGATATCAAATTTGGAGGGTTCTCATTCCTATCTCTTTGATACACAAACTTCTTCTCATCCTTAGTTCAAAACTCTAAAAGCTTCTCTCTACGGTCAATACGAACTCCATGCTCATATAATCAATCCATTCCTAAGATTACATCAAATTCTAGCACATCAAGTTCTAGCAATTCTATAGGAAATTTTCATCCATCAATGGCTATCTCATAATCCTTAAACCTATATTTCACTTCCATTACTTCTCCCAAAGGAGTTGACATTACTAAAGGTCTATCATTAATTCCTTATTTCTACTAAGACTCTTAGCAAAACATGGTGATATAAAAGAATGCGTAGCACCAGAATCAATTAAGCATCTTGCACTAGAATTTTGGATGGGAATGATACCTATGATGGCAATGTGCAAAGTGGGGGCCTCTTGCTAATTCAATGTGAAGACATGACACTTGCTCTTATTGTCTGCTGCTGGTGTGTTCCCAGCAACTAGCACTTTGCTCTTGGCTCCTTGCCCTTGGGGTTGGAATGGTCTAGGTTGTGGAGGCGTGAAGGTCACATTCCCTAGATTCCTCATCAAAGGGCAGTCTTTGATTAAATGGCCCATCTTTCTATACTTTAATCATGCACTAGAGACTCATTGGCAAACTCTAGGATTTTTCTTTCCACATTAGCCACAAGTGGGAAAGCTCTGTTTAGATTATCCATTCCACTATCCAAGTGTTGTAGTGGCTAGCGATGATTCCTTCCCTTCACCTCCTCCTTTTCCTCTATGCTGACCTCCCTGCCCCTTGCTCTTATGCTTCCCCTTTTGCTCACGTTCAGCTAGTTTAGCTCTCTCGGCCTTATATCTCTTTTCCACTATCTTGGCCAAGGTAAAAAATTCAGTCACTGCCAATGAGTTGAATAGAGGTATTATCAGTCCTCTTAAGAAGCAGTTGACATGGCTAGCTTCAGTAAAAAAGATGTTGACAATGAACCTTCTAAGTTGATTAAATTCCTTAGCATATTCTAATATCGACATTCTAGGTTTTTGCTTCAATTGCTCAAACTATAGTGCCCTATCTTGCCTCTGCCATTTAGGCAAGAATTGATCCATCAACTTTTGCTTAAATTTTGCCCATGTAGGTGGGTCAGCCCAATATAGTCACTCCTCAATATTTCTTTTGTACTAATAACATGTCTCTTTCTTGAGTTGGAGTCCTACCAACTCAGTTACTAAAGCGTTCGAGCATGACAATTGATAGACTAGCTTGTCCATCTCATCTAATAATTCATGAGGGTCATCACTTTCCTCACTATAGAAGATAGGTGGTTATAGCTTCTTAAACTCTGAGATGGTCATCCCTTCATCGGGCAGCCACTTCCTTTCCCTCCATGCAGGTGCCACTACCGTAGGAGGTGGAACTCCATTCCCTTCTTGTGTTAGGGCACTTCCTACCTTTGAGCTCATAGCTTGTCCAATTCCTCATGCAAGTCCCTCATATGAAGAGGCTTACTTGCTAGAGCGCATGGTTGGTGCCCTCAAGTTAGATCTCTCTCTTAACCTTGTAGGTGTAGAGGCAGCATTTGAAGCAATGTCAAATATCGCATCTCACTAGCCCTAACAGGTTGGGCAGCTATGCGGACTTTCTTCTTAGGAGGCATTCTGCTATAATGGTAAGGGAATTTAGTGCTAACTCCCTTCTAACCCATCTAACCCTATTATCATATCATACTTACTAAGCATTTTACATGAGTACACATCATATCATACCACATCTCAGATCACATAGCATATATCACATACCATGGCATGTATCATGAATCATAATTATGTAACATATAACTGAAAGCATCATGAACTTCCTTATCATATATAAGTCAATCATGTCATAGGTAGTTAAAGAAATTAGTCCATACTAAGTCGCTAGGCAATCAAATAGTATTATTCGCATCGTATAAATCTTATACCACTAGGCCAATAGTTATCAACTACCAGCACAAGCCTTAATTGTGCCCCTCGTCAGGATGAATGTCAAGTAGCTTCCAAGATCACTCAGGTGAATAATCGATAAGAGGGCAATTGGCAGAAATGTGACTGAAACCATGACATTTAAAGCAAAGTAAATCTTTATACAGCGTGCAACTCGTCGAGGACAAAGTCCTAGATGGTGAGTGAAAAAAATCTCTAGGTATGTGGTCATCCATTTGCTCAACATCTCTAGTCTAAAGCTGCTCCAGACCTCCCTTAAAGTATAAACCAAAGACCTAAGACATCGATTTTCCTCCATCAAATCTGAGCAGCCACTTTAATTTTTTTTATTTTGGAAAAATTAAAGAAAAAATCCAAATTTGACTCCAAGATTATATCAATTTGCCCAAAGGAAAAGCACTAATCTATGAATAACTAAAGAAGACTCAAGGACTAGGTTTTGTTAACAATCAACTTAAGAAAACTTACTTTCTTACTTTGGCTTAGAATTGCAAAATAGCTTTTAAGATAAAAATAGATTTTTTATGTATGCATGATCAATTGCAATATGGTGCATGAGACAAATATAAGTCATGTAATGTATGATATGGCAAATAAACAGTAATGGCAATAAAAGAAAAGGAAAATAAAAGAAACTAATTTTATCAAAGAAAAAATGATTTTACCTATTCTATGCGAAGAAGGTGACAAAAGGAATAAAGTTGTTGGTTTTACCGGAGTTGATGCTTTAGATAGGCATATCTATGTATCCCTTTGAATAGGAATTAAACCTTACACAATTCTTTTTTCTTATGAAGGAGAGGCTTTACATTTCAACCTTTGTTTATCATGTTTTGATTGATTTTAAGATTGGAGATTTGTTAATTAATTCAGACTTTAATTAACGAAATAGTAGATCTTGCCAGTTTTAGATCCTAAAGAAAAGTAGAAGAGAGAGATTACCAAATCAGATTTTAGAATCTCAAAAATAAAGAGAATAAGGGATTATACCTTTGATCTTCTTTTCCTTTGCACGAATGGAACTAGTTTCACTAGATTTAAGGATCAGAGTCTCCTAAGATTGAATCTTGTACAAAAAGGTTAAAAAAGAAAATTGAAAAATTAAAATAAATTTGAAATTTTTTGAGAGGATTTTAGTAAAGAAAAGGAGAAGATTTTATGAGAAAAATAGAGTTTTGGCTTAAAAATTGAGAGAAATTAGGGATATTTAGGTCTAAAAAACTCTATCAAATGACTGAGGGTGGACCTATATTTATAAAAAAAATCTGAGGGGAAATCAGGAAATAATCAAAGGGCCCGGAGGTGTGCTGGCCAAGCTAAAGGCAACATTTGTATGTCGGCCTGTTAGGTGGCATGCTATGGATGCTACCCTATCTGGCAACACTTAGATGATGCCGCCTAGTCCTAGTTCAATTTCTTGCTGGTTCAATCTAGTTCTGCCTTGTTTTGGTCCATTTCTGATTTGATATGAGCTCAATTTGATTCTACGAGTTTGTAATTAAGTGTCAGTCATTTTGGAGGTGCAAATTTGAGGAAATCCATTTTTTCAATGGGGTTTTGCCCCTTTGACTCTTGCCCGCTAATTAGATAACGAGACGCCATATTAGGTCTATATAGCACACTAATTATAGCAAGTGTCAAGCTATGGCTGGATTATAAAGGTGCAAATTTGAAGGTTTACAGGCCCTTAAACAGCTATAGCCTAATAAAAAAATAGAGCAAAGGACCAAAGAAGAGGAAGCTGTGGCTAAAGAACAAGAATTCAAGGTTAAAGAAGGAGCTAGCTATTGCAACAATAACATGGTCACTCTCTTACCTAGCAAGCTCCTCCCAAAATTAGGCCAACGATCCACTTTAGATGGTGACATCTTGGAAACTAAAACAAATGAAAATGGTGAAGAAGTTCTGCAATATGTCATACTTAAAGAACCTCCACTCTCATTAACCAATGACATTAGGCCTTTTTGTATAAAGGCCAAAGTAAATAATGTCCCCATCAATAGAGTATTGGTAGATAATGGAGCATGGGTCAATATAATGCCTTTATGATGGCCCAAAAAGCTCGGCCTTTGCAAAGAAGATTCAGAGAAGGCCAACATTTCAATGACATACTTCACTGGAGGGAAACATTAGCAGAGGGATTTTTAATTGTTCAAGTGAAGATCAGTCGTGAAACTTGGCCTAAAGGAATGTATGTGGTTGATGTTAAGAGTAATTACAACATTTCTCTAGGTCGAGATTGGATTCATTCTAATAAGTGCATCCCTTTCTCCATACATCAAAATTTAATTCTTTTCAGAGAAAGATATATAGAGGTAGTCATATAATTTATTAATGACTGCAAAGAGAAATTTTGAAGAAGATAATAGGCTTTTTATAGGATTATAGTGTGGTGATGGCCAAGTGCATCTATGAAGATGAATCCTTTTGGCCAATTTCTATTGAAGGACCTCAAGTTGGCATCATATAAACTTAGAAATGAGCCAACCAAAGTTCTAGATCCATAAAAAGAGGTAAATTTAGGGAATGAGGTCGAGCCACGCCAATTTTTATAAATGTAAAGCTAAATGATGAGTTTGAAGTTGAGCTAATAGCCTTTTAAAAGAATGCAAGGATTGTTTTGCTTGGAATTATTATGAAATGCTTGGTTTAGACTAATCTCTAGTAGAACATCAGTTACTAATAATGCTAGGATACAAGCCATTTAAGAAACTTATAAGGAGGATGTCAAAAGAAGTCGAGAAGTTAGTTCGAGAAGAAATCAAAAGACTTTTAGATGTAGGGTTCATCAGAATGGCCACATATATAAAATGGTTATCCAACATAATCTAAATAACAGAAAAAAATCGCAAGCTAAGGATATGTATAGATTTCAAAAATCTCAACATAGCGACATAAAAGGACAAGTATCCTATGCTAATCTTTGATAAGCTTATTGATTCAGCTGCATGCAATTCAGTTTCATAGGTGGACGTTCAGGTTATAACTCGATTAAGATAGCTAAGGAAGATGTCAACAAGATGACATTGAGGTGCCTAGGACCGATTAGGGCTTACAAATGGATTGCGATGCCATTTAGTGTAAAGAACTTAGGAGCAACTTATTAAAGGATAATGAATCTCATTTTTCATGACATAATTGGGAAATTCATAGAAGTGTGCATTGATGATGTGATAGTCTAATCTCAGTAAAGAGAACATCACCTAATCAATCTAGCAAATCATTCAAATGAATGTAGGAGCACAAGCTAAAAATGAATCAAGTGCGTATTTAGAATATTAGTTGGAAAGTTTCTTAGATTTTTTGTCCATCAAAGAGGAGTGGAAATCAATAAAAATAAAGTGAAGGTAATCATAGAATCATAATCCCCTGAACCAAGAAAGAGCTTTTAAGATTGATCAGGCATATAAACTTGTAAAGGAGGTTTATTGCAAACATTGCTAGAAAACTTTGGTCATGGAGAAATTTGTTAAAAATCAAGAATGGTAGCAAGTTCATTTGGACCAAAGAACACTAGGAAATATTTGATGAAATCAAGGATTATTTAACTAAACCTACTGTGATGACTTCATCAAGGTTGAGTCAACCTTTGATTTTTTATATTTTAGCTTTAGAAGACTCAATTGGAAGCATGCTTACCCAAGAATAAGAAGGCTTTGAGCAAGTAGTTTACTACTTGAGACGGAGTTTAATTACAAATGAAGTAAAATTATACATCAGTTGAAAAGTTGTATTTAGTCCTTTATTTTTTCCTGTATTAAACTAAGATACTACATCCTTTTAGTAGTCATTTTGGTGGTTAGTAAGACTGATGTGATAAAGTATATTTTATCTCGACCTTTCCCAAGGAATAAAATGGGTAAATAGATCGTGGCATTATCTAAATTTGCCTTATAATATGTACCTTAGAAGGCTATCAAGGATCAAGCACTAGTCGATTTTTAGCTCATCATCTAATAAAGGAAGAATCGATTAAGGATGTGAATAGTGTTCTCAGTGAAAGCAAGAAAATGTGGTTTGATGGATCTAAGATTGCTGGTTTGGCTAGCACTAGAATTGTGTTAACCTCCCCTGAAGGCATTTCCAAAAAGTTAAGATTTATCCTCGATTTCCCATGTATAAACAACTAGGCCCAGTATGAAGCCTTAATTATTGGCTTGAAATCCTTACCAAATTGGATGCACATTTGGTAGATGTTAAAGAGGACTCACTGTTAGTTGTCAAGCAGGTATCTAATGAATATAAACATGAGTCAACAACTCTTTAGCCTTATTGCAACAAAGTTATGCACCTATTAGATAGCTTTGAACATTTTTCTCTAGAATATGCATTAAGGATCAAGAATTAAGAGGCAAATCAATTAGCCCAAAGGACATCTGGATGCTTGGCATCATTTAGGAAAGTGCCTTTAGAGTATAGGCTGACCTCAGTTTTATGCATAATAGGAATTGATTGGCTGGAAGAGTAAGTGGAAAGACATAAATAAAGATTAGTGCACCAAATTTATTCAGTATTTATAGGACCCCTCCTTAGGGGTAAATCACAATGTCAAACTTATTGCTCCAAGATTCTAAGAGCATAATAGGGAGTTATATCAGAAGCACCCAAGTGGAGAACTTTTGTTATGCCTCAGCCCAAAAGAAGCGATGTTAGCTATACCTGAGTTGTATGAAGGCATATAAGGGGTGTATTAGTCTGGGAAATTAATGAGGCAACCATTGGAGCAGCATAGGTATTGGTTGCAGAACATGGAAAAGGATTGTGTTAGTTATCCAAAAGGTTGTGAATCTTGTTAAAAGCATGTCCTGATACAACTCATTGTAATAGATGAACTATACTTTATAATTAAACCATAGCATTTTAGAGGATGGTCTGTTGATATAATCAATAAAATATATCCACCATCTTCCAAATAGCATTCATTTATCCTCATGGCCATGGACTACTTTTCCAAGTGGGTTAAGATAATCCCTTTAAAAGTTGTGAATCAATAATTAGTGATCAAGTTCTTTAAATAATACATCTTGCACTAGGGCAGCTTGCCTCAAACAATAACAATCGACCAAGGGACTATTTTCATAAGAGAAGAGGTAAGGGAATTTTGTAATGAATATGGCATTAAGTTAATTAATTCCATATTATACTATGCTTAAGCAAATGGCTAGGCCGAGGCAACCAATAAGCTAATAAAGACTAATATTTAAAAGATGGTTGATGACAACTAAGGTGTGGCATAAGCTATTAAGTGAGACCCTATAGGCTCTCTGAACTACTTTAAGGATGACTACAGGGGGAACTCCCTATAAGCTGGTCTTTATACATAATGCAATGATTCATATTAAGTTAATAGTGAAGTCCTTGCAAAGGAAATACCAAGTTAAATTAATAAGCTAATCAATACACATAAGGATGTTAAAAGACTTTGATGATTTAGGTTATTATCCACTCGCAACATTAGACCAAGTCCAAGCACAGAAGAAAAGAGTGGAAAGGGCTTATAATAAGAAGGTTTAGTCTAAAAAGTTCAAGATTAGGGACTTAGTGTGGAAAACATTCTTACCAATTGGTTCAAAGAAGCCCATGATTGGTAAATGGACTCTGAATTGGGAAGGTCCCTTTGTGATAAAAAAGATCAAGGGAAATGGAGCTTACTGATTATTAGATCAAGATGGAGAGTTATATTATTAGTCCATCAGTGGCATATTCCTAAAAAGTTATGTATCGTCCTTATGGGAATGAGTTGACTGGCCCTTTTTTGAGCAAAAATAATATAAAGATATTAGTTGAGCATGTTATTACTAGTTCAACTATATCTCACTTGTACTTTTCCCACTATAGTTGGTAAAAATGTGATTTTTTGCTTAACTATTGGCATTTTTATGTATCAGAGTGCATATTAATATGGAAAAATTTAGATACAAAGTACTAAAGCAAGTCGGCCCCTTCGCCACTATATATGTATTTACCAATATTAAAATGTTCAAACATCAAAGAAATTTCCTAAAAGGCTATCCTCATTACCACTAAAACGAAGTTATAAATAATTGTATATTAATCTTATGACTATAACAAAATATTTATTTGTCCAAAAATTGGTCTTATGGCTATAATCACAAAGAGTGAAATTGTTCAAAACAAGCACTACGGCTGAAGATGAGTAAATAAGAAGGACGAATTGATTGGAAAACTTAGATATGTTATCTTGTTGGGCTTTAGCTTCAAGCACTTTTGGCTCCAATTCCTCTAAGTCAACTATTAGAGCTTTCGTGGTAGTGCTTATGCACTAAAGATTGGATTTAGTCTTTCTAATAATTCCTATATTAAGCTCTTTTCATCAATCTACTTTAATAACTTGGGAATCAAGTTTGCGTATCTCTTAAAAGAGCCACTCAATCTCGCTAGTCAGATTTTTTTTTTTTGTTCAACTAGATGCTTATTCTTATTAGCAATCTCAATGCCATATTTCTTCATGCCAACAATAATAACATTAGCCTCTGTAAACTTGCTAGATGTATGCTTGTGTTGATTTAAAATGAAATCGACAGCCTGAGAGTCATTGATAAAATTCTTGAGTTCTTAATAAAAAATCATCAATGGTTGCCTTGGCCCCAATATTGAAGTGTTTTGAAGTAGTGTACTTATAAACAAAGGCCAAGGAATCATTAAGTTCTTGGATGGTTGAGTCATCAAGTAGCAAGGTAGGGCCTCGATTGCATGGCGAGGGCAAGGGCTCTTTGCTATTTACTGAGGTTGAAGAAGCATAAAGAGTAGGTGTTGGATCTTTTAGAGAAGGTACCTTGATAGTAATCCTTGTAAGGGGTTTTAATTATGAACGAGCATTACAGCTAGCCTATCATTCAGGAAAAAGTTAAAATCAAGCATGAAGCATAGAGAAAGATCTACTAAAATAAGTATAATTATGATCATTATAAATTAAGTTAGTACATGAAATATTAAAACCAATGCATTTAAGGCTATGAAAAAAAATGCTTTATTAAAATCATATATATATATATATATATATATATATATATATATAAATGCTTTATTAAAATCATATATATATATATATATATATATATATATATATATATATAATCTTATTTTGTACAGAAATATATTATTTAATTATTTTCTTTACTAAAGCAAAATTAGAATTATATTTTATTTAAATTTTTATATATTTTTATGATTTGAAAAATGTATTATTAATCATAATTTTATTTGAATGTTAAATATGTGAATATAATTGAAGAAAGCATTTATATATTAATTATGAAAATATTATAGTGGTTATTTTGAGAAAAAGTATTTATTAAATAAAATCTTATATTTTTATCCTATTGAGATAATGATATTAGTATTTGACAATTTTATGATATTGGATTACTTATTAAGTTGATTGTGGTTTGGGAGGACCTAGAAGGGGTCATGGTTACTGCAGTTGGGTTGTTGAGGTTATTTAGAAGTATTTGTTTTTTCTGCTGCAATTGGATAATTTCCTAGTTATAGGGGAAGCTCTGTCAAAATTTAGGTAGAGTCTTGGTAGTCGTTTAATTATATTTTGAGAGGTGAGTCATCCTTTTCCAATAATCTTGTCTGTTATTCAGAGTCAATATCTCTGGTGTCTTCCTATTACCAAGGGTTGCACTTCAAAGGTAAATTTGGTTAGATGCGTTGTCAAGTAGGTGAGCGATACTCCCTAATATATTATCCTTTCTTTTCACAAATTTGCATTTATTGTATGTATTTACATATGTAAAATTATGCATTATTATCATATAGATGCATGTTAAATTTGATTATGATTAATGCATTAATAAATGTTATTGCAAAATGTTTGTAGTTGTCGGATGAGATTGGGATAATATAGTGCCCCTTAGGAATGTGAATCGGATTGTGACATTTGGATAAGATGAGCTGGGACTAGCGACTGATGGCTAGAGGCATACTTATTGCCTCACTGCAACCAGTCGGGTCAGCACTGCTAGGATGGCTGCGACCCTTATAATAGATTGAGAGAACGTATTGGACTAAGAGAGCCAAGATAGGGGATTGGCTCCCCATTTTGAGGATTAGTGAGGTACTATGAATTGTATCTCATCTTTATTTGCTTATGTGATTTGTCTATCTTTGTAACATGGTGCACAACATGAATATTAGAAATATGTTTATAGGACACTAGGTTAGTATACTATCTAGTATCATTCATTGAGTTGAATACTCATTCCTATTCATAATTATTTTTCAGGTGGTGGAATGAACTCGTGAAGAAATTTTGAATTGAGTTATGCTGCCTTTTATCTTTTTGCAATGTTTTGTATTTAATTATTGAATTATGTAAATAATATTTTTATATTTGTGTTAATATTTTAGAACTTCGCAATGTTAATCCTATTACCTATATTCTAGCTAATTGTCAGTTGTATTATCTGTTGAGTTGATAAATTATTTGTTAAGTAGAAACCAATTATATGTTATTTGATATTTTGAGATGATTGACCTATTAGCTAGTGTGGCATTGTTTTAAATTAATGTTTGGTTGGTTCTGCTTAACTTGTTTGCCCATGCCTTACTCGTGTCCTAGTGCTGGTCATATGCCTTCAGGTTCAGGTCTTGACAAAGATGGTATCAAAGTGTGTAGCGGAAGCATGGTGGAGAGATCTAACTCAGAAGCATAATGTTTGGCTTACGTTGAAAATTCAAGGACGAATTTTCTTAAGGGGGAAGGTTGTAACAACTTGAATTTTCTCTTATTTCATAAAATCTTATTTTGTACAGAAATATATTTTTTAATTATTTTCTTTACTAAAGCATAATTGGAATTATTTTTATTTAAATTTTTATATATTTTTATGATTTGAAAAATGTATTATTAATCATAATTTTATTTGAATGTTAAATATGTGAATATAATTATAGAAAGTATTTATATATTAATTATGAAAATATTATAGTAGTTATTTTGAGAAAAGTATTTATTAAATAAAATCTTATATTTTTATCATATTGAGATAATGATATTAGTATTTGATAATTTTATGATATTCAATTGCTTGTTGAGTTGATTGTGGTTTGGGAGGACCTAGAAGGGGTCATGGTTGTTGTAGTTAGGTTGTTGAGGTTATTTAGAAGTGTTTGTTTTCTCTGTTGCAATTGGGTAATTTCCTAGTTATAGGGGAAGCTCTGTAAAAATTTTGGCAGAGTCATAGTGTTCATTTAGTTATATCTTGAGAGGCAACTCATCCTTTTCTAACAACCTTGTATGTTATTCAGAGTTGATGTCTCTGGCATCTTTCTATTACTAAAGATTGCACTTCAAAGGGAAAGTTGGTTAGATGCATTGTCAAGTAGGTGAGTGATACTCTCTAATATATTATCCTTTCTTTTCATGCATTTGCATTTATTATTTGTATTTATATATGTATAATTATGCATTATTATGGCATAGATGCATATTAACATTTGATTGTGATTGATGCATTAATAAATGTTATTGCAAAATATTTGTGGTTGTTGGATGAGATTGGGATGATATAGTGCCACTTAGGAATGTGAATCAAATTGTGATGATTAGATAAGATGAGCTAGGACTGGCTCACTACGGCCAATCGAGTTAGCGCTGCTAAGATGACTGTGACCCTTATAATGGATTGAAAGAATGTATTGGACCAAGAGAACTAGGATAGGGGGATTAGCTCCCCATATTGATGATTAATATGGTACTATGGACTATATCTCATCTTTATTTGCTTGTGTGATTTTTTTGTCTCTATCACATCCCAGTTTCGAAGATATGATGGTCCTAAAACATAGGGAGACATAAGGTCACCCACGCTCATAGAACCCACTCATACACTTATAAACACTGCCTCAGATCATATCGAAATCTCATGTATTAACTTACTTTGACCATTAATAAAGGAAAACTTTAGTTTATGGAAGAATAGTTTAAAAATACTTTCAATACAATTCATAAGAAAAGAATATTAAGACTCCAAATAAATCATCAAAGGAATAACATTCCAAAAAGAAACTCCCCAAACAAGAACTCCAGGAGCATCTAAGAGTGATTCTTGCATATCATAATATGTAAATAAGCTTGGACAAGGAAATTCACTAAGAGAAGTAGATCAATTGAGCTATCACCTTACCTCCATAAAATGCTCACCTAGAAACCACATAAGAAAAGGGGTGAGATAGATGATCTCAATGAGTAAACAATATAGCTTATATAATAACACTTATCCCTTAGAAAGGGTTCATAGATCATAGTTTGTAATTCATTATTCATAATTCATGATTTATAGTTCATGGTTTATAGTTTGTAATTTAACAGGGTTCACAGAAATCACACTTATCACTTATCACATAGAAAGTGAAGGCTGTTGCCATATTCAATAGAACGCATAGAGAAGAGGTAGCATCAAAGCAAATTCCAACTCTTATCACATAATAAGTGTGAAGCTAATCAGGCCCTATAGCTAGAATCACCCCTTCTAGCTAAGGTGGACACACTACCCCTATCCATCTGGTTAAGACCATTTGTATAGGTTCCAATGATTTCCAACATCGGCACGAGGATTTTTGCATAAAAGGGTTGATAGGTATTATAACTAGAGCTAATGGCAATCACTAGTAACAATAACATTGAAGAGAATAATCACATGTAAAGTAGTAGCAATAGAAGTTTAGCTTATGGAACAAAAGATAAACAACAGTGGTTCTAGAAAGAATGTAAGGTAAGGCATCAATCACAAAGGTTCTTTCTTATCATTGAATAAATAATAATAGTTTTGAACCAATTGTCCTTTGGCAATCCAAGCTTAACAAAGAAATCATATAATTAGAATTCATAATATAAAAAAACTTGGGTTTCAAGAATTTCAAAGGTTCACATATCATGATAACTTATACTTGAAACTTGAACATAATCTTTACTCACATTGTGGTTCCTTAGCTCTTAATGCTTGTAGCCCTTGCATTTCTAACAATCCTCAAGCTCAAACATAACATTATAATTCAATACTTAGCATTTGCTTAACATTATGCCATCCTATTCCATAACTACCCTATGCACATATATGATTCACATATACTTGAAGTTGCATTTAGAAGTGCACTCATCACTTGCCCATAATATATTGACTTTTAAGTCTTTCACACTTTGCCTTCTTAGGCTCACATGAAATCCCATAATAACTCATACCAAGAATTTTCTAAAGCCAAACACAATAAATCATAATCTTAATATCAATTCAATTTAACTTCCAACTTGCCACACTTAATACTTTCCATATAAATCAACTTAACAAGTAAGCCTTGAAAGAGTCATATTTATCTCCTTTGACTGATTCATATAATCAATCTCATAGTCAATTTAAGATCATTAATTCATAATTAACACATCATAAAATCTACGTCACATGTCATTTAATCAAGTACACACATTAATCAATCATAACAATTAGGGTTTTGGAAACCTTAGGTAGGCCAAAACACTCTAGATGTTTCCTTGAGCTACTCCTTCAACCAACATGCAATTAAATCATGTATTATTTATATACACATTTAACAATCATTAAAATGTATCTTACAAAAATTATACGCCTTGGGATCAAAATCCCAAGGTAGGCCTAATTTACGCTGCCATGGAAAATCATGGATTTTCTTGCTTTTCATGCTTTTCGATCATTATAATAATATGAAAACACATGATTTAAACAAATATTTTTTATATAATCATAACAAAAATCATTTTAAAATATCAAAATACAGATATCACACACACACAACCCCCCCCCCCTTTTTGTTCATATGTATGAAAATTCCAGCTTTTAAGTTTTAGAGTTCACCTTTGATAGATTTGTGAAGAAAGAGAAACATTTATTATTGGAAATCAGTTTCTTCTTCAAAAACAAAACCTAGGCCGAATTTAATAAGAAGAAAAATAGTAAATATACAACCCCATATGGATTACTCGTAATTAGTTTCATAAAAATCAAATAGTAGCTTGAAAGAAGAGAAAAACTTACGAAGACGCTCATAAAATCGCAAGGTTTAGAGGAACCTTGTGAATTTCAGTTGAGAGAGAACTTTTCAGAGAAAATTCATAAAAATCTAATTGGAAAATAGAATGGAGGCTACCACATCAAAGGAGGCAAACATTTAGCTTAGGTTTAGGGTTTTTGGTTTGCCATTAATGAGCTAGGTTAGGAGTGTTTTGGTGTGTTGGCTTTTGGTGAGTAAGGCCTTTAATCTAATTTATGGGCTGATTATAAATAATTAAAAATAAAATATTTTACTTCTTATTTTCATTAAAATCCCCCCAAAAATATTTAATTTAAAATATTTTTAAAATGCTCATAAAAATTATTTTATGCTTAAAAATTACTTCATGCATGAAAATTCACTTTGTATGCAATAAATCATTTTATGCTTTTGCACTTCACATAAATCACCTATTTCATATCCAAAATTAATATTATGCATATTAGAAGCAATCTAGCATGCCACTTACTCATCAATCACATAGTACATAAATTTTCATAAAAGCACATACTTTGTCAAAATAGCCCTAAAATCAAGCAATTTGTCACGAAACTCCTAGCCCGGGTATGGGTTGTTATAGTCTCCCTCATTTAAAAGAAATTTGTCCTCAAATTTAGATACTTACTCATATGCTCTCAAAAATTTGAGGATGCTTCTGCCGTGTCCCTTCCTCGACTTCCTAAGGCTGATATCAAACTTAGAGTGTTCTCATTCCTATCTCCTTAATATATAAATCTCCCCCCATCCTTAGTTTGAAATTCTAATTTGCTTCTCTCTATAGTCAATACGAGCTCTATGCTCATATAGTCAATCCATTCCTAAGATTACATCGAATTTAAATACAATAAGTTCTACCAACTCCACTGGAAGTTTCCGTCAATTAATATCTACCTCAAAGTCCTTAAATACATATTTTACCTCCATCATCTTTCCTAAAGGAGTTGACACTACTATAGGTTCATTCATTAACTCCTTATCTCTACCTAAACTCTTAGCAAAACCTGCAGACACAAATGAATACATAGCACTTGAATCTATCAAGCATCTTGGACTTGAAGTTTGACTAGGAATTAGCCCTAACAGGTCGAGTAACTATGCGGACCTTCTTTTTAAGAGGCATTCTGCTATAATAGTAAGGGAATTTAGTGCTAACTCCCTTCTAACCCATATAACCCCACTATCATGTTATCATACCTACCATGCATTTAACATGAGCCGACATCATATAATATCACATCACAGGACACATATCACATAGCATATATCAAATATCATGGCATGTATCATGTATCATAATCATAGAGCACATAACTTACAGCATAAAGAACTCTCCTATCATATAAGAGTCAATCATCTCAAAGGCAATAAAAGAAATCAATCCATACTTAATAGCTAAGTAGTCAAACAATATCATTCATATCCTTTAAGTCCTATGTCTTTAGGCTTGTGTCCCTCATTAGGGTGAACATTGGGTAGCTTCCCAAGTTGAATAGGCAAATGATCAATAAGCGGGCAATTGAGAGTAATATGACCAATGCCACCACATCGATAACAAAAAAGGTCTATATCCGTCTTACGACTAGTTAAAGACAAGCGTCTGGATAGTGAGTAGCGGTTAAGAGAGCATGTAGAGCTAGTAAGCCACCCTTACCACAAATCCTGCAGGAATCTCTAAGTGCACAATCTCCCATTTGTCCAACATCTATGGCCTTAATCTATTCCATGTCCTCTCTCAAAGCATACACTAAGGACCTCAGACATCGATTTTCTTTCATCAAGTCTGAGCAGTCTCCTTCATTGAATCACTAGCCTCAAACCAAGTTAAGTTTGGAGACTAGGTTTTTTATTTTAAATAATCTAAATTTGGCTCTTAAGTTTAATTTGACTTTGAAAATTAATTTTATGAAGGACAAATATTATATGATAATTACAATATTATGATTAATGCATGATCATGGTATGAGTGTAAGGAGAAAATTAAAATAAAGCATCCACAAATTACACTAATTAAAAAGGGAAAGGAGATTAATTGGGATTTGGATTTAGATTCCAAACGTGCCTACGTACCCCATTGAATGGGGATCAAAACCCACGTAGTTCATTCCACAATTAAGTGGAAGGGTTTAGGGGTCAATTGGATTGATTGATTTGATTTGGGTGGGTGAGAGGAAAAGGCTGATACCTTGACTTTTAGAGGGCAGAGAGTTTTATCGGAGCAAAGTTTCGTTTTATCGAGATCGGGTACTTGGATTGATCGGGAGATTAATTAATTAATTAAAATGATTAATTAACTAATTAACATGATGAAAAGGATGGATGGGTTAATTAATTAAAAAGATTAACTAATTAATTTGGATGAAAGGTGGATTAAGAAAAATGATTAATTTGATTTTAAAGAGGGATTAATTACTTAATTAAAAAGATTAATCAATTAATTAAGTAATTAAAAAAAGAGAATTTTAGTTAATTAAAAAGATTAATTAACTTGGTTAGGGTGAGACAATTAATTAATTAAAAATATTAATTAATTAATTAGAGAGTGATTGGAGGGAGAGGATAAGAGGAATTAGAGGATAACTATTAACTCTAATTCAAGGTGTGTTTGAAATGAGGAAATAGAAGGGCTATTTATAGAAAAAATGAGGTGAGGGTGATTTAGGAAGTGAAAATGTGAAAAGAAGAAAAGGATGAGGCTAAAAAAAATACTAAAAAGGGCATTTTGGGCATTTTAGCTAGCTACAGCCACGCGACTGGCCGCATCAGAGAGATACAGCTGCCACGCATACGGGCGCGAATTCGCACCGCCTAATAAGTGTTTAATTAACTACATTTTACCCATTGTTCTTGATGTATTTTGAGTTTGATTTGTTTGTTTAGTGTCTTCCTAAAGTTCTATGTTTTTAGGAGCCATGGATCACTTTATCAAGAAACTGCGAAGCCAATAAGCCAAAATGAAAGAAAATGAGTAAAGGATTGAAGTTCATCTCTGTCCCATGGCTAAAGCCATGGCCATGGCATTGCCCATGTCATTTAGTGCCAATTTCAATTCTGTCTAATAGCTTCACATGGCCTAAGACACGGTCGTGTCCGTGATAGTGCCGCATAGCCACAATGTCGCCACTCTTAGCGACACGACTATGGCACTGGCCATGGCATAAGCCCAGAATAAAGAGTTGATTGGGATGCTAGAGATAGATCTATAAGACTTTTTTGGCTTTAACTCCTTGATATTAATGTTGTTCCTATTTGATCTTAGATGAGAAGAGATTCCTTCCAATTTACCTAGGAATTAGATACTAGATCGCTTGAGAGAGGTTCTAGACTAATCTCGTGGGGGTTCAACTCAATCCATTATTTGATGTGCATGAGAACCTAAGGGGATTTACATCTAGATTAGCTTTGCCTAGATTATTTCCATCAACATCATTTATTTGCTTTCTTATGTTAGCTTAGTTAATTTAGCTTAATTTAATTAATCTTCATTTTGATCAACTGGACAATAGTTGAAGTTTGCGTTAGTACTTATAAACAATCCTCATAGAGATGATACTCATGTTCACTACTTTATTACTTGATAATGACTTGTGCACTTGCAGTTTGTTAGTATACGCTTTGGCACATCACTGCCCCTAACATGGAGTCGCGTAGGTCTAATGCTGCTGGTTTTTCTTTTTATTTTTTTTAATGGATTGATTGTTTTGAAGTTTAGGAAATTTGGATGTTCAAATAGTAATGTAACTAAATGCTAAAAAAAAAAAATTCTTTCTTAAGCGCTGCCCTCGAACCCCTGCCCGCTAACCGGCTAGTGGGATCGTCATAACAGCTCCATGTAGCGCGTTAAACTTAGCAGGTGCTAAGGTGCGGCTAGATGATGAGAGTATAAAATTAAGGGTTCATAGTTGCCCCCTTATCATAATTGGCCTTGAACTAAAGGTAATTTTGATGATGGTAAACATTGAGAAGAGGTGCCATATCAGCTTATAGGCTTGTGTGTTCTTGTTAGGTCTTTTAGGAGGATGCCTTCAAGATAAATGAGGTTTTGTCAATGGCTATTGGTCCTGCCTTGATGTTAGATGCAAGAATGGTCTTGGTTAATTTCAAAGAAGGCTATCTATTTAGCCCTAATGTTAGAAGATAAAAAAGGTTTGGTGAATTTCAATCAAGGCTATCTATCTAGCCTTAATGTTCGAGATAAAGAATGTTTGGTGAATTTCAATCAAGGCTACCTGTTTGGCCTTAATGTTAGAGATAAAGAAGGTTTGGTGAATTTCAATCAAGGCTATCTGTCCAGCCTTAATATTGGATGTAAAGAAGATTTGTGTAAATTTCAATCAAGGCTATCTGTTTAGCCTTAATGTTGGTGGTAAAGATGATCTTAGGTAAACCTCAATCAAAGCCATCTATTTGGCTTTAATGTTGGAGGTAAAAAAGATTTGGGTAAATCTCAATCAAAGCTATCTGTTTGGCCTTAATGCTGGAGGTAAAAAAGATTTAGGTAAATCTCAATCAAGGTTATCTGTTTGGCCCTAATGTTGGAGGTAAAGAAGTTTTAGGTAAATCTCAATCAAAGCTATCTATTTGGCCTTAATGCTAGAGGTAAAAATGATTTGGGTAAAAAAAGTGGAAAGTGGAACCATATAGATGTCTAGGTGATCGTTTCTAGACATTTTATGGGTGAAATTGAAAGATTTGGATAAAAGAGATGGAAAAAGGAATCATATGGATGTCTAAGTGACTGCTTCTAGACATTTTTGGGTGGAAGAGAATTTTGGACAAGATATTTTAGTGAAAGGAGAGCCTCAACCTATGGCAAGTCAGCTCAAGAGATTCTGACAAGAGTTTGGTTGTGCCAAAAATACTTGGGCTTTTGAATGTGAGGGATTGGGCCTTTTGGAAGGCTTAAAGGAACTTTACCGAGAGTAAAGGGACTCTAGAAGTCAACTTCATTGATCAGATTTGGAAAGGTATTATTTAGCTTCAAAGAGACATTAATTACCTTTAGGAGGTATCGGTCAGCTTTGCAGAAGTACTAGTCAGTTTTAGGAGATGTCGGTGAGGCTATTAGCTCAGCTTATTCATGATAGTGCATGATTGCAGATGATTGCATAAATGCTGGTGCACAGATGATGCATGTATGTTTTAGAATTCATAGACCTTTTATTTAACTTCTATGCCATACATGATTTGTGATGATGTCTGTAATGGACGATTGCATGGATGCATGAGGGTGGATTCATGCGTTTGCTTTGTGAATGTAATTTTTTTGTGACTTTTGTGTCCAGCGGAGACATACATTTATGGACTAAGAAAATTTACAAAGTTTGAGAAACTCAACTTGGATTGGTGTGGGACATTTTCCATGGTGACTTTATAAGGAGTTTGAGGGGTTGCTTCAAGCTTTGGAATTTGGTGGCTTGTGTTTTTTATTTTGGTGCTGTTACGGAGGAGTTCAGTAGTATGGCTTAACTGCAATTTGGAGGCAACTTTGGTGGTGCCAGAGCTTAGAGTTTGGCATCTTCTAGATTTTTCAAGAGTTTTTTGGACTTGTCTCAGGATGTCGCAAGTCAGATGATGGTGAGTGATGGTCAAGTGAATTTAACTGCTATGATTAAGAAGTTCCATAATCTTGGTGACTAGAGAAATATGAGGGGGGCAGAGGCTCAACATGAGGGCCTTCATTTTTTTTGTTTGAGAGTCGAATAAGGGTCTATTGATTAGGTTGATGCTAGAGTGGCAGATAAAACAGAGGCATTTTATGGTTAGAGTTATACTGGCAAAGACATAAATAAGCCTTGACTATTTTGTTTAGGATTTAGAGAGATGAACTGTCTTGCCAGTTATTTATCAAGTGAGAAAATTTTGTCTATTCTTACCCTTTCTGTTGGAGGTGCTTTGTAGGTGTTTGTTTTAGGTTTTGGGTTATCTTGGAAGTATGGCCGATGGATCATTTTTGGGTGGTGGCCCTTGCTTTTCAGTTTGCAATGCTTTATTGAGACTCGGTTAGAGATTAGATAAGATGTTTGCTTGCAGTTTACCCTTAGAGAATACATTTTTAGCATTGCCAATGGTAAGGGATTAGATCTCTCATGACTAAGGGTCATTGGTGTCAAGTGGTTTGCCTATTGGGCTTAGTTTAAATGACTTTCCATTATAAGATAAGAGTCTTAAGGTATATGAGGCAGACTTAGGATGTGCTCCTAGTTTTTCTTTCTTGGAGTCTGTGCATATCATAGCTCCCATTGCCAGAGTTATTAGGTGGTTGATAAAGGTGGTTTGGCCAATTGAGAAAGAGTACTAGGGTACCCTACTGAGGGTGACATAGTTGAGGAAGGATGGGCTACAAGAGAAGCCATTAGTGGAGCAAGGATTGCAACATACACAGAGGGGTGACTCAATCTTTAAAGAAGACTCAAGGATCTACTAGAAGTGCAACACCACATATTACAGTAATGACTTAAACTGCGGTGGCGGTGACAAAGGAGACGATAACTATAGTGAGGATAGGATAATACTACAGTAGAGGTTCAGAAAATGACTACTTTAGAGAAGGATTGCATCTTTTGAATTGCAAAGAAGGATTTTTGAAAGCAATTTAAAAACTACAGGTACTCAAGAGAGAATTTATGATACTGCTGTGGTAAGTAGTTCTGATTCTATCCGTACTTTTACTGCTACAATAGAGGGAGCTATAAAGATCTAGTGGAGGGGTGTGCCCATTTGAGGAGATTATGGTAGACTCTGATTCTGATGAGGACACGAGAGATTTGCATCTTACGAGGTAGAGGAGGACTGACTAGACCATGAAATATGACCCCCTTTTTTTTGCTTTTTCTTTCAAAATACTTACAGGTTGATAGCACTACATGAAACAGGATAAGCTATAAATGACATTGAAAAGGCTATCCTTTTTGTCATAATGATGGGTTTGTATTTTGCAATATTTGATCATCATTAAATGAGACATCTTTTATTTTTGCTCTAATTTCTACCTAAGCTGCCCTTTCGAGTTTTCAACTTAGCGAGCATTCTTTTCTTTTCTTTTCTTTTTTGTCTTCTCTTTTTTTTCTTTTTTTTTTCCTTTTTGTTTAGACAAAAGAATTGAGTGAATGATGTACTAGGCATAAAGAAAATGAGAATGCGATGCAGACAAAATATTTTGTATTATAATTTAGACCACACCTGAGTTGGGCTACCTATTTATCCCTTACATCACTTTTCTATCATTAATTTTTCTCATTTTTTAGAAAGAATCAGGTCCATATAGTTCTGATTACATATGCCTAAAAAATAAAAATGAAATGTAGATGTTATTCTTCAAATGATGTATTATTTCAGTTGATCTGGGTTGCCAGGATGGGAAAATTCACTTCTGTCCATGTCCGTGAAGATGGTGCCTCTGTCGGATAGGATCTTCTTGAGCATACACTATCTAGCCTAGTTTAGCTTGAACTTCCTCTTAGATCATGAATGGGAGCCTCAATTTCTTTCAAAATTGGATTTTCTTCCTGCGAATCCTCATCTCTCACCTTCCAGTTGAAGTGCTAGGCTAGTCTCTATTGATGACCCTAAATTTTGCACAGAGCATCAATTCTCTTCTCATCAATGGCATTCAGCTGGTTATGATACATTTTGATCTATTTTGTCTTCATTCTCTATAGCTTCTCCTCAATAGGCTTCTTATAGGTTAGGATCTTATGAATTGTGATGCTTAGAGAATCCTTATCATGTCTTCATCTTGTACAAAACAGCTCATAAGCTTTCCACTACTACCATGCAAAAGCAATGTATGTGATTTTTTATTCTTTTCATTTGTGCCATAATTAATTAATCCTTTTGCCCTTTTCATTTTATTTATTTTTTTTGTTGCCCTTCTTTTTTTTTTTTTTTAAGATGTCCCATTTAAAGATAAATCAAAAAAATTAAAACAAATTAGAAAGTTTAAACTTTTTTTATTACTGATAAAAAAAAGTCCCATGATTATGGGTTATATTAAAGAATAAGCTTGAAAAGTGAAATATAGACTCGAAAGGACATGACTCGACTGACTCAAACTCAGACATGGACCCAAAGAACTCAAATGTAGACTTGAAAGACTTAGACAAGGAGACAGCAGTGCTGGCACTCTTCTACAAATGCTGGTTATTAGGTGAAGCTTGAGATGGTCAGGTGAGTATAGTGGTTCAAAAAATGATTGGTAGTGGTGCTAAACTTTGGGTCTGGGAGAAATGATATCTCCACTATTAATGAGGTCTTGAATTTTGTGCTTCAGAGCCTTACATGCATTAGTTTTATGCCCTGGCCCTTGAAGATAGTCGCAGTGCTCATTAGCATTATAACCCTTATGCAAGGGATTTGAAGGAGGTTGTGGTTCTAAGGGCTTAACCATATTAGCCCCCAAGGCTTTCTTGTAAATGACTTTGAGAGGCATGCTAAACTTAGAAAAAGTCCTCCTTTCCAACCTCATTGGCTGATGATAAGAGATAGCATGTACCTCTCCTTTTCTTTTAGTAATGGAGTTGGTGGTGCAATTGTTGTTCTTATGATACCTCAAACTAGAGGATTCATCTTTGATTTGTCCCAATTAAATCAAATCCTTGATCTTGGAGGCAATGGCAATGAGAGCTTTAAAGTTAGGGAGGTATTGAGTTTGCATATGAGCTTGATATTGGGGGAGGAGGTTTTTGACGATGATGTCAATTTACTCTACTTCAGATGGATGGTTCATCATTTGTGCTGCTTTCACCCTCCACCTTGTAAGGAACGTGGTGAAGGACTCTCTTTGGCCTTGCTTAATGGTTTCTAAATCTTAGCAGGTGACATCCATCTCAATGTTATAGTGTTATTGCTTGATAAAAGCACTGCAATGTCATCCCAAGTTTTCTTATGATTTTGGTCTAGATCTAATAACCACTTAACAGTAGCTCTGGTCAATGACTATTAGAATAACTAAGCAAGGAGCTCATCATCCACACTAAAGCGTCTCGCGGCACCCACATACATTTTAAGGTAAGTTTTAGGACACATGGTGCCATTAAACTTGTCTATAACTGGCATTTTAAATTTTGGTGGAACCTATGCATTTGGGAAGAGAGCTAAAAAGTCAACATCTATCATGTCTTCATGCTTTTTGACGTTCTTGAGTGTTCTCTCCATAGCCTCAATTTTCTCGATCAATTTCTTAGCTTTAGGAAAGCTAGAAAAATCTCCACTTTAAAAAGGATCCATAGTAGGAGAAGGAGTGGTTGCGTTCAAGTCCACGACAGGAGAGGTTAGAGTTTCAGGTGCTTTCCCTTTATCGGTGAGATCGATAATGGAAGGAGTAAAAGTAGGGGCATGGCTAATCCCGGCTTGGGCAGATGCAGGCTCAACATGAGCAAAAGGAGGAGTGACAGTGGTATTGGTCATTTCCTTGACCTCATTGATGATCGCCTGGCATTGGGAGTTGAGAGCATCAATAAAAGGTGGCAAACTAGGCATTATGAGCATTGGTGAAAGTTTCAGCTTGGGTTTTAAGAGTGGTGGTGAGTGCATCTTGAAAATTTTTCTTTTGTTTCTTAAGGAGATTGGTGAAAAAGATGCTCATTGCATCTTGGTCAAAAGGGCTAGAAGTGTTGGCCATCGGTACCTTGAAACAAAAAACAGACAAAAAAAGTGGGTAAGAATATAGAATTGTGAAGGAAAAAAGTAGTATGAATGTGAAGGTGTGTCAAAAAAAGGATTCCTTCCACATGGTTGGTCACTGGGTTTACACATTGATAAGGTGAGTGTGTGAGGTATTTTAGGGTAATGGACCACCAATTTAACATTTTGCTGATTAACCTCATCGAGTTTCTCATATCATGTATGCATGGCAATGTCATGATGTGTGCCAAAAAAGGTTTCATGGGTATATGCATAAATGCCTCCATTATTATGGTACATGGAACCTAGGATCAATGCTAAGACAACTATATGCAAAAGGATGAAGGGTGGTTTGATTAAGGGTCCTCATCCCACTAGAGCATCGATATACCTAACCACATATGAGGCAAGGAGCCTCACGTAGGTCCAATGGTACTGATTGCTCGTTACACCACCAAAATGATTGAGGATTCACCTAGGGGTGGAATGCTTTTGCTATCTCCCAACATACTCAAAGAGAGTTATCGAGCTTATGCTACTCACCATCCAAAAGTTTTCTTAAAGCTAAGGTTAGGCAAGGAGCCTTCATTATGCAAAGTGATGCATGAAAGTCAAATTATACTTAATAAGCCAAATAAATATTATTTTGGGAAATTTTTTCCTTAAAGAAATAGTAATCCTCTTATTTTCCATTTTTATTTTAAAAAAGGTGGCAACTAGTCCCTAATGGAGTTGCCAGCTATAAGGCCTCACCCGAGCACCAGCCCAGTCTACTAGAGGAAACTAAGATGCTCATTCGGGTTTGGACTCACAATAGAACTCTTGGGTTTGGATTAGTTGAATTTTGAAAATGATTTTGAGAGTCGCCACCCTAATTTATTTTTAAATGGGAAAATTAAGGAAAAACCCAATTGACTTCAATTCATTAATTTTCAATTAATTTTCTCGAAGATAAAATCACTAGCCTCGAACTAAGTTGAGTTTGGGGACTAGGTTTTTAGTTTTAAATAATCTAAATTTGGCTCTTAAGTTTAATTTGACTTTGAAAATTAATTTCATGAAGGACAAATATTATATGATAATTATAATATTGTCATTAATGCATGAGCATGGTATGAATGCAAGGAGATAATTAAAATAAAACATCTATAAATTATACTAATTAAAAAGGAGAAAGGAGATTGATTGGGATTTAGATTTGAGGTTTGAATTTAGATTCCAAACGTGCCTACGTAACCCAGAATGGGGATCAAAACCCATGTAATTCATTCCATGATTAAGTGGAAGGGTTTAGGGGTCGATTGGATTGATTGATTTGATTTGGGTGGGTGAGAGGAAAAGCTTGATACCTTGACTTTTGGAGGGCAGAGAGTTTTACTGGACCGAAGTTCTGTTTTATTGAAACTGGGTAATTTGATTGATTGGGAGATTAATGGATTAATTAAAATAATTAATTAACTTATTAATATGATGGAAAGGATGGATGGGTTAATTAATTAAAAATATTAATTAATTAATTTGGAAGAAGAGTGGATTATGAAAAATAATTAATTTGATTTTAAAGAGTGATTAATTAATTAATTAATTAATTAATTAATTAATTAATTGAGTGATCAAAAAAAGAGAATTTTAGTTAATTAAAAAGATTAATTAACTTAATCAGAGTGATATAATTAATTAATTAAAAATATTAATTAACTAATTAGAGAGTGGTCAGAGAGAGAAGAAGAGAGGAATTAGAGGATAGCTATTAACTCTAACTCAAGTTGTGCTTGAAATGAGAAAATAGAAGGGCTATTTATAGGAAAATGAGGTGAGAGTGATTTAGGAAGTGAAAATGTGAAAAGATGAAAAGGATAGGGCTAAATTTTTTTTTAAAAAAATTAGAAAAAGGACATTTTGGGCATTTCAGCTAGCCATCCGCGCCGCCTCTACATAGCAGCCACATAAGAGAGACTCAGCCACCGTGCCTCGTGCCCCCTGATGCTGAGTCGTGCTAGGTCTGACACAGCTAGTTTTTCTTTTTTTTTTTTTTAAGGGATTAGTTGGTTTGGAGTTTAGGAAATTTGGATGTTCAAATAGCAATGTAACTGAAGGCTAAAAAAAAAATTCTTTTGAGGGCGCTGCCCCCAAACCTTGACCATTAACCGGCTAGCAAGACTGCCATAACGGCTTTGCATATCTCATTAAACTCAGTAGGTGCTAAGGTGCGGCTGGATGATGAGGGTGCAAAATTAAGGGTTCACACGTATAGAACAATAACAACGAGTACTATAGCTTATTAGAATTTTGCAGAACTATACTATCAATAGACTGCAATTGTGAAAGGAAAATTCCTATGCTCTAGGATTATACTTAATCAACCCAATAAATAGACAAGTCTAAACTAGACTTAAAACTATAGCTAAACTTTGTCACTGGTCAAATGGCAATGAAGGATGCCTATCAAAGCACTTATGAGTAGGACTATACCTCTGTCCCCATTCTTGGGCGAGACTATGCCACTGTCCCTATAAGCCCCTGGGTGAAGAGTCACACTTTGCCATTATTCACATACAAGAGTTCCTAGGCATTGGAATACACGAGCGAGACTTGGGCCTGACCTCATAATTCTTTTGCTTTGATGCCAACTTTGTCACATCCCAATTTCGAAGATATGACAGTCCTATAACATGGGAAGACATAAGGTCACCCACGTCTATAAAACCCACTCATACACTTATAAACACTGTCTAAGATCATACCAAAATCGCATACATTAACTTACTTTAACCATTAATAAAGGAAAACTTTAGTTTATGAAAGAATAGTTGAAAAATACTTTCAATACAATCCACAAGAAAACAATATTAAGACTCTAAATAAATCATCAAAGGAATAATGTTCAAAAAGAAACTCCCCAAACAAGAACTCCTGAAATATCTAAGAGTGACTTTTGCATATCATAATATGTAAATAGGCTTAGACAAGGAAATCCCTAAGTGGAGTAGATTGCTTGATCTATTACCTTGCTAATAGCAATATGTGCCCTAAAAGCCATATAATAGTTATGTAATAGTAGATATTAATTCCCAATAACACGATAATATATTCATAATGTGAAAAGGGTTTCATATTATTGAATATAGTCCTTAAGTATTTGTAAGAGGATCTATTATCAAGTGTTAAAAATATAGGAGACAGATCACTCTTGTACAAATATTTTAAATATGTTCATGGTTATAGCATTAATGACTGGACATCATTAATTCTGAAAGACCATCACATCTGTTTATTTTTTATAATTAGTATGTGATACAGATGATTATAAAGGTAGTGAGTCTCATGCTATTTGACATGTGATGTTGATACAAACATGTGGATATTCATAAGATGAATAGTCAAAATATGATGTTAGATGATAATAATATAGGGTTTTACTACTTGTTAATTATTTATCATCTAGGTCATAATAGTGCATATAATCGTTTGACTTGAAGGATACTATATCTCAAATATAGGAAGTTAGGATTTATTACTGCTTACATAGACATACTATTCATGTACGGATATATGGCATGTGATGGTTCTAATTTGTTATGTATAGAGGTAAGTGATCGCCAAGATAGAATTCATTACCTCGAGCAAACAAGGTTAAGATCCTATGCATCTAGTTATTCTTGATAACTAAAGCTCCTGGCCAAGATAGACAGATTCACTAGAAAGAGTTTCTAGTAGGAATCTAACCTCATCAAGACTTAGAACCAAAATAAGGACATAGAATCGAGGCACATTAGGGTTTGACATAAACTATTACCCTAGTCGAGATTGGGATCTTTAATGAAGGGATTCTAGTGCATGATAATTTATGATCGATGGTCCATGTAATGTTTAAAGTTCTCAACTATAAACTTTCATTTCAAATTAGGTAATCATGATATGGAATGCTAGCTATCCCTCACAACTTATGGGACTAAGTGTGAAGTGGAGATTTCACATTAGTAGAGAAAAATGTTTTCCTATTCTCATTGCTAATTAGACATGACCCTAGAAAGTCACACACCTAATATTGATCACCTTCCAAGTGTAAAAGGCTTACCATAATAATTAATTAAACTGTTTAATTAATTGATTAGTGGTAAAATGATTAAACATGTAATTAAATTTATAAGGACCCTAGCATGTCCTAATGTTTAATCTATGAAAGTTTCAATTTAATTAAATCTTAATTTGTATATGGTGCAAATGAAAAAGATTAAATTGAAAATTGATTTGGACTAAATCAAAGACTTAATTTTAAGTTTAGTGAAAACCTTTAACACATGAGATGTGGCCTAAGCCCATATATGATATGGAAAAGAGGCAATTTAGGGGTTAGAGAAAATTCACTATTCATGAGCCCATGTGATGAGTTTAGGGGTTAGAGAATTTTCTATTAAGGTTAAAATTCTAATTACATCTTTTGGCTAGTGAAAATGTCCATTTTACCCCTAAAGGATAAAATAGTCATTTCACTATTTGAGAAAGCAATGTCAACTTTTCCCTTCCATCAAATGAAGAGCTAAAAGGGTAATTAAGTCTTTGTAAAGACTTAAATCTTGAAGGAAAAGAAGTATAAAAGGGTTTTATGTTCATTTTTCTTCATAAGTTTTGAACACCATTTTTCCATTTGAAGCTTAGAGAGAGAAGTTGAGAGAGAGAAAGAAAAGGAAGAAAATGTTTTTTCAAATTTTCTTTTGATCTTCAATTCTTTTCTTTGTTCTTTATAAAAGAACAATTGCTTGCAAATTGAAAATGGGTTTAGTTCAAAATAAACCAAAGAGAAACCTTAAACATCCTAAAGGTTTTTGAGGGAAAATCTTGAATCAATTTGAGCAACTAAGAGAGTGTTTCAAGAATACCAAAGAAACCAAGAGGAGACTTGGAGGTAAGCTAAGTGTGGATGATCTAAAGGCTTCACATTTGGGAAGCTCTTTGATAAAGAAAGAAGGTAAGTGAGCTAGGTGTGAACCATCAATTTTGCACCCTCATCATCCAAAAGCAGCCTTAGCACTTATTGAGTTTAAAATGCTATGCGGAGCTGCTACGGTGATCCCGCTAACTAGTGGGGGTTTAGGGTAGCATCCCTGAAAGAAATTTTTTTTAACCTTCAATTACATTGCTACTAGACATCCAAATATCCCAAACCAACAACCAATCTCTAAAAAAAAAAAAAAGACCTCAGAAAATGTGTCAAGGTGACACATGGCGTGCCGCACAACAGCTGCATGCCTTGCATACAACATGCTGCATAAGCCTGATGCGGCGCTGCACAGGCTCTGCCATCTCGTGGACCCCACCTGCATAGCAAATGACCTTTTTACCCCTTTCAGTCCAATTTTTAGCCCTTTCTAGCCCTATCCTTCATCGTCTTTTCACATTTTCAATACCTAAACTACCCTCACCCACTTTTCCTAAAAATACCTCCCTCCATTTCTCATTTCTCTTCACCTTTTGAATTAGTATTGATGGTTATCTACTAATTCCTTTCTTTTTCTCTCTCCAACCACTCTCTAATTAATTAATTAATCATTTTAATTAATTAATTACCTCACCCTAACCAAGTTAATTAATCTTTTTAATTAACTAAAACTCTTTTTTTAATTAAAATTAATCACTTAATTAATTAATTAATTAATCTTTTAATTAATTAATTAATCACTTTTTTCTAAAATCAAATTAATCCTTTTTCTCAATTCACATTTCATCCAAATTAATTAATTAATCTTTTTAATTAATTAATCTATGCACCCTTTTCATCATATTAATTAATTAATTAATCCTTTTAATTAATTAATTAATCCTCCAAAATTAATCATTTTCTTAACTCACCTTTCATCCAAATTAATTAATTAATCTTTTTAATTAATTAATACATCCACCATTTTCATCATATTAATTAGTCAATTAATCATTTTAATTAATTAATTAATCTCCCAATCAATCTAATTACCTGGTCCCGATAAAATGGAACTTCGATCCGGTAAAACTCTTCACCTACCAAAAGTAAATGTATCAGCCTTTTTCTTCACTCTCAAAACACCCAAACTAAAATTAATCTGATCAACTCCTAAACTCTTCCACTTAATCGTGGAACGAACTATGTGGGTTTTGATCCCCATTGAATGGGATATGTAAGCACATTTGGAATATAAATCCAAACCTCAAATCCAAATCTCAATCAATCTCTTTTTCTCTTTTTAATTTGTCGATATTTTATTTTAATTTTCTCCTTGCAAATATGTCATATTCATGCATCTCATTTACAATTATCATCTTGTAATATTTGTCATTCATGAAATCAATTTTTCAAGGTCAAATTAAACTTAAGAGCCAAATTTAGATTATTTAAAACCAAAAACCTAGTCTCCAAACTCAATCTGGTTCGAAGATTAATGATTTTATCATTGGGCAAATTAATTAAAAATTAATGAATTGGAGTCAATTTGGATTTTTTCCTTAATATTTTCCCAACTAAATAAAATCAAAGTGGCGACTCCTAAAATTATTTTCAAAATCAACCAATCTGAACTCGAGGGTTCCATCGTGAGTCTAAACTCGAATGAGCCTCTCGATTCCCTCTAATGGACTGGACCGATGCTCGGGCAAGGGCTCACAGGAAAGCTCTTTGATAAAGAAAGAAGGAACCTACAAGAGGTAATATGATTACTCTTCCTTCTTCTTTTTATGCAAATGTGTTTTACATATAAATTAATTGATTGCTTGAATGAATTTTGGACCAAAATTGGGTGAAGGGAAATTTTAAAATGTTTGAAATTTCACCCTACTGCCTCCCTTCCACTATGTTTGGCTCCACCATTCATTCACTTGCCTCCTCATAATGCTCACCTGGAAACCACACAAGAAAAGGGGTGAGATAGATGATCTCAATGAGTAAATAATATAGCTTATACAATAACACATATCCCTTAGAAATGGTTTATAGATTATGGCTCATAGTTCATTATTCATGATTCATGATTCATAGTTTACAATTTAGCAAGGTTCATAGAAATCACTCTTATTACTTATCATATAGAGAGTGAAGGCTATTGTTGTATTCACTCGAACGCATAGAGGAGAGGTGGCATCAAACCAAATTCTAACTCCTATCACACAATAAGCTTAAAGATGATCAAGCCCCATGGCTAGAATCGCTCTTTCTAGCTGAGGTGGATACACTACCCCTATCAATCGAGTTAAGACCAAATGCATAGGTTCCAATGATTTTTAGCATCAGCACGAGGATTTCTGCATAAAAGGGTTCATAGGTTCCATAGCTAGAGCTAATGGAATCACTTGTAACAATAACATTGAAGAGAATAATCACATGTAAAGCAATAGTAATAGAAGTTTAGCTTATGGAACAAAAGATAAAAAATAGCATGGTTCCATAAAGAATGTAAGGTAAGGCAACAATTACAAAGGTTCTTTCTTATCATTGAATAACCAATAATAGTTTCGAACCAATTGTCCCTTAGCAACCTAAGTTTAACAAAGAAATCATACAATTAGAATTCATAATATAAAAGAACTTAGGTTTCAAGAATTTCAAAGGTTCACATATCATGATAACTTATACTTGAAACTTGAACATAATGTTTACTCATCTTATGGTTCCTTAACTCCTAATGCCTATAGCCTTTGCACTTCTAACACTCTTTAAGCTTTAACATAACATTATAATTCAATACTTAGCATTTACTTAACATTATGCTATCCTATCTCATAACTACCCCATGCACATATATCATTCACATATACTTGGAGTTACACTTAAAAGTACACTCGTCACTTGCACATAACATGTTGACTTTTAAGTCTTGCATACTTTGCTTTCTTAGGCTCACATGAAATTACATAATAACTAATACCAAGAATTTTCTAAAGCCAAACAAAATAAATCATAATCTTAATATCAATTCAATTTAATTTCCAACTTGGCACACTTAATACTTTCCATATACATCAACTTAACAAGTAAGCCTTGAAAGAGTCATACTTATCTCCTTTGACCAATTCATACAATCAATCTCATAGTCAATTTAAGATCATTAATTAACAATTAACACATCATGAAACCTAATTCACATGTCACTTAATCAAGTATACATATTAATCAATCATAACAATTGGGGTTTCGGAAACCCTAGTTAGGCCAAAATACTCTAGGTGTTTCCTTAAGCTACTCCTTTAATCAACATGCAATTAAATCATGTATCATTCATATTCACATGTCAACAATCATTAAAATATATCTTACAAAAATTATAGGCCTTGGGATCAAAATCCCAAGGTAGGCCAATCTATGTTGCCATGGAAAACCATGAATTTTCTTGTTTTTCACACTTTCTGATCATTACAATAATATATAAACACATCATTTAAACCAATATTTTTCATTAAATCATAACAAAAATTATTTTAGAATATCAAAATACAAAAATTTCCCCCCTCCCCCCTTATATTCGTATGCATGAAAATTCCAACTTTTAGGTTTTAGGGTTCACCTTTGATGGATTTGCAAAGAAAGAGATATGTTTATGATTAGAAATCAGTTTCTCCTTCAAAAACTCAACCTAGGCTGAATTTAATAACAAGAAAATAGTAAATATATAACCCCATATGGTTTACTCATGATTATTTTCATAAAAATCAAATAATATCTTGAAAAAAGAGAAAATTACAAAGAAGCTCACAAAATTGTAAGGTTGGAGGCACCTTGTGAATTTCAGTTGAGAGAGAATTTTTGAGAGAAAATTCTATAAAAATCTAATGGGAAAATAGAATGGAGGCTGCTACATCAAGGGAGGCTGAAATTTAGCCCAGGTTTAGGGTTTTTGGTGCAAAATTACAAGTTTGTCATTAATAAACTAGGTTAGGAGTATTTTGATGTGTTGGGCTTTTGGTGAGTTGGGCCTTTAATCTAATTAATGTGCTAATTATAAATAATTAAAAATAAAATATTTTAATTCTTATTTTCATTAAAATCCCCCCAAAAATATTTAATTTAAAATATTTTTAAAATGCCCATAAAAATTATTTTATACTTAAAAATCACTTTATGCATGAAAATTCACTTTGTATGCAATAAATCATTCTATACTTTTGACTTCACATAAATCACCTATTTCATAACCAAAATTCATATTATACATATTAGAAGTAATCTAGCATGCCACTTACTCATCAATCATACAGCATATGAATTTTCATGAAAGCACATACTTTGTCAAAATAGCCATAAAATCAAGCAATTTGTCACGAAACTCCTAGCCTTGATATGGGTTGTTACAATCTCTATGACATGATGCATAGCATGAACATTAGAAATTTATCTATAGGACACCAGGTTAGTATATTAGCGAGTATCATTCATTAAGTCGAACACTCATTCCTATTTATAATTATTTTTTAGGTGTTGGAATGAGCTCATGAAAAAATTTTGAATTGAGTTATGTTGCCTTTTATCTTTCAGCAGTGTTCTGTATTTAATTATTGAATTATTTAAATAATATTTGTATTAATATTTTATAACTCCACAATGTTATTCCTATTATTTGTATTCTAACTAATTGTCAGTTGTATTATCTGTTGAGTTAATAAGTTGTTTGTTAAGTAGAAACCAATTATATGGTATTTGATATTTTGAGATGATTGAGTTGTTAACCAGTGTGGCATTATTTTAAATTGATGTTTGGTTGGTTTTGCTTAACTTGGGGGCCCATAGCCCTATTTGTGATAGTTTTGTCATTTTGTTTGAGGTCTAACTTACTATGAGCACTCGTAGCCACGTGCCCTTAGATTCGAGTCGTGACATATATATATATATATATATATATATATATATATATATATATATATATATATATATATATATATATATATATATATATATGGCAACATATAAATTTTTTATTAACTTATTAATTATTATATAAGCATTTAAGTTATTAATTACTTAGAAATATTTAATTGTTTTAATATTATTTATAATCTAAATGAAATTATATTAGCTAATAATATTCAATTTTAATAATTATACTTTTAAGTGATTAAAAATGTAACAACCCACACCTACTCTAAAAGTTTTCGTGACAAATTACTTAAATTTAGAATTATTGTGACAAAATATGTGATTTTATGAAAATTCATGTGTGATATGATTTATGAGTATGTGGCATGTTAAATTAATTTTAATATGTCTAATATGAATTATTATAATGAAATAAATGATTTATATGAAGTGCATAGCATAAAATAATTTATTGCTTATAAATTGGATTTTCATGTACAAAGTGATTTTTAAGCATAAAATAATCTTTATGAGTATTTTAAAATAATTTTTAAATAAATATTTTGGAGCAATTTTTAATGAAAATAATAAGAAAAATATTTTATTTTTAATTATCTATAATCAGCTCTAAAATTAAATAAAAAGTCCAAATATCCAAAAGCCTATTACACCAAAACACTCCTAACCTAGCTCATTAAGGGTAATCTTGGAAATTGTCCAAAATCCTAAATATTTAAAGGGAATTTTGGCCTGCCCTTCATTCCAGAAACCATCATTCTATTATTTCATTAATTTGGTAGAAAAATTCTCTTAAAATTATTCTCTCTACCGAAATTCACAAAATACCTTCAAACTTTGCGATTTCGCGACTATTTCGTAAGTTTCTCCTTTCCTTTCAATTTGCTATTTGATTTTTATGAAACTAGCCATGGGAAAATTATTTTGAACTAAGTATTTACTAATTTTTATTTATTAAATTCAGCCTAGGTGATTTCTTGAGAGAGAAATTGATTTTTCTACCAAAAACACAAACCTCTCTACGCGAATCCTCCAAAGGTGAATCCCAAAACTCAAAGTTGGAATTTTCTTGCATAAACTCAACAAGGGGGGTGATTTTTGTATTGTTGTATTCTAAATAGATTTTTGATGTGGTTAGATGAAAAATGTTGAATTAAATCATATTTTTGCATATTACTATAATGACCGAAAATTTTTGGAAAATAAGGAAATTCATAGTTTTCAACCTAGAACTTAAAACTTGGAATTTTCATGCATAAGAAATTTCTATGGCTGGTGATTTGTACATATTCATGTTCTAAACTGATTTTTGTTATGATTGAATGAAAAATAATGGTTTAAATCATGTGTTTATATATTACTGTAATGACCGGAAAGTACAAAAAACAAGAAAGGTTCATGGTTTTCACCTAATACCTAAAGTTGGAAAGTTTTCATGCATATGAATCCATATGGGTGCTGATTCCTACATGTTCATATTCTAAAATGATTTTTGTTTTGATTACATGAAAAATCTTGGCTTAAACCATGTTTTTGCATATTACTGTAATGAATAGAAAGTGTGAAAATTAAGAAAAATGCATGTTTTCCTTGAATAGAGCATTCAGCCAATGTAGGGATTTTTATCCCAATGTCTATAATTTTTATATGCTGTATTTTAATGATTATTTACATGTATTCATGAATGATAAATGATTAAATTGCATATTGATTGAAGGAATGACTCTAGGCAAGCCTAAAGGCAATTTGGTATACTTAGGGTATCTTAACCCTATGTTGTGATTAATATGTGAATGTGATTTAGTAATATGAAAATAGGCTTTATGATGAGTTGATAATGAATTAATGATCTTGAATTGATGAAGGGAATGATTGTATGAATTGATCATAAGAGATAGGCATGACACTTGAAGGGCTATTGTTAAGTTGACATATATGAAAAGTGTTAAGTGTATTAAGTTGAATGTTAAATTGGATTAATCATGCTATATTGTGCTTGACTTTAGAAAAGTCTTAGTGTGGGTTATAATGTGTGTTTATGTGGGCCTATAAAGGCTAAGTGTGCAAGACTTTAAAGTCAACATATTATGTACAAGTGATAAGTGCACTTTTATGTGCAATTCTAAGTGTATGTGAGTATTATATGTACATGAAGTAGTTATGGGATAGGATAACATGATGACTAAATAAATACTAAGTAGTGAATTAATTATTATGTTAGAGCTTGAGGAGTATTAGAGGTTCAAGGGCTTTAAGTGCTAGGAGCAAAGGAATCACAAGGTGAGTAAGTATTATGTTTTTGTTATAAGTATGTGATACCATGATATGTGAACCTTTGATAATCTTGAAACCCAAGTTCCTTCTATCCTAAATTATAATTATATGAATTATTTGTTAAGCTTGGGTTGCCAAAGGATATTTGGTCCAAAACTACTATTATTTATTCCATGATAAGAAAGAACCTTTGTGATTATTGCCATACCTTACTTTCTTTTTGGAGCCACACTACTGATTATCTTTTGTTCAATAAGCTAACCATTTATTGTTATTGTATTACATATGATTGCATTCTTTAATCCTACTGTTACCTCTCTTTTATGTTACGAGTGAGCAAGGCAGCAACCTTCACTTTATATTTATGTTACTAGTGGACAAGGCAGCGGCTTTCACTTTATATTTATGTTATGAGTGGGCAAGGCAGTAGCCTTCACTCTATATTATGTCACGAGTGGACAAGGAAGTGGCCTTCACATTATATTATGTTACGAGTGGATAAGGTTGCAACTTTCACTCTATATTAAGTTACGAGTGGACAAGGCAGCAGTTTTCACTCTATATTATGTTATGAGTGGACAAGGTAGTAGCCTTCACTCTATATTTATGTTACGAGTAGACAAGGCAGCAGCCTTCACTCTATATGTTACGAGTTATAAGTTTGATATAAGTGAACCTTGTTAATTTGCAAAACTAAGAACCATAATCTATGAACCCTTATAAAGGGATATGTGTTATTGTTCAAGTCTTATTGTTTACTCATTAAGATCATCTATCTCACTCTTTTTTTCCTTGTGTGATTCGAAGTGAGCATTATGAGGAGGTAAAGTGATCGCTCAAGCTACCTACTCCGCTTGGGAAATTCCCTTGTCAAAGTTATAATAATACCATACTATGTTGTGTCCTTAGACACTCCAAGAGTTATTATGGGAATTTTATTTTAGAATATTATGTTGGTGACTTTATTTGGAGTCTTATTATTATTTTCCTAAGGATTGTATTAACGTATATTTTTAGCTTCCGCAACGTAAGGTTTTTCCTTTATAAAAGTTTTTTTTTTAAGTTAATATATGAGATTTTGATACGATCTTAGGCAGTATTCGTATATGTATAAGTGGATTCTACGGGCATGGGTGACCTTATGTCTCCCCATGTTCTAGGACCGTCATATCTCTAAAGTTGAGATATGACCAAAAAAAAAATAATTAATCAAAAAATTAAAGTAATAATTATAAATAGAATATTATGCTAACATTTACTAATAATTAGTTTTTGTTATGATAAATTAATATAAAAATTGAAATGAGTATAATTACAGTCATTATAAAACCAGTTTTGATTGCCCTACTCTTTTATAACCAGTTAGTTTTTTTAAAATTTTTTGTGCAAGCTATAGTAGACATTATATTTGCATTATGAGTTTATATGTGTCCAATAAGAGCTAGATACGACAATTTGTTTAAGGATTTACTATGATATTACCATTTTTTTTCTCCATCTTTCCCTATGATTTGATATGTCATAAGAAGTAATCCGTTGCAAATTTAATTAGCAATTATTTGAGGTAATTTTTTTTTTTAGTTTATTTGCATAGAAATTTGATGGAAAAAAATGGTATGTTTATGGTACATATGATCGACATATAAATTACTAATTAGTCAGTTATCAAATTATTCATGATTTTGCTATTTCAATTACTAATCTATTTTTAGTTTATTTCAATCATTCAAATGGAGTCTCTGAAATGGATCAATCATATATGATTTGTATAGAAGAATCTTATCTCTCTTTATATAATATTAGATAGTCGGTATTTTAGGTATTAGCTGTTGTGAGATAGAAAGATGGTGAATGAAAAATTGTATAAACAAAAACTATCATGGCAATTTCTCTCATTGCCATTACATAAAATGTTTTATGATAATAAATAATTATATTCTTTATATAATTAAAAATTATAAAAAAAAGGAATAAAATACGTCCATTTATTACTCATTATAAATATTTTATAACTGATTTTATCTAATGCAAACTCATATAAAATTTAATTTGATGGTTTTCTAATATTTTCTATGATCACTTAAAATCAATATAAAAACATAATATGAAATTAAAATTTATTTATAAGAATGTCAAAATAATTTAAAATAAACTATTATTTTCTTCTAAATTATAAAAATTTGAGAATATAATGATTAAAAATTACATAAAAATTTAAAATTATTATTGGCTATATACAAAGCATAGAGTTTCTTAATTACTATTTTTTATAAATTTTCCTTATAAGATTACTATTATTTTTTTTATACATTACAATTAAATAATTAAAAATATAAATTTGTTTTAGAAAATTAAAAAATAAATAAATTATAAAGTTTGGTGCAATGCATGAATATTGATATAGTTGTAAGAAATTAAAGGTTAATGATAAAATTAAAAAATAATACAAAAGTTAGTGATATTACATGTAATTTAGCCATAATTCTTATGATGTTCTTTTCTTTTAGATGTTTCACTTGAATATGGGATAAACAGCAGGAATTTTTAACCGAAAGAGGGCTAATATGTGAGAAAAAATGGCCATGTAGTTCAATCATATACACGAGTCAGAGATGTCATTCCTGATATTTAATTATGACCCAACTGGCTATTTAAGTGAATTAACTCAAGTGTTTTCATTATTTCAAAGTATTAACTGTTGTTCTTAGAACCCACAAAAATATTCTGCATTTGACCCAATGGCAAGTATCATATTAATTAAATTAAATTAGACAACCATAGTTTATTAGCACATTGAATATGATAAGAAGCAAAAGAACATGCAGGAAACTATAGAAATGGGTTAATGGACTTGTCAATTTTATAGCAATTATTCAATTTCTTAATATTTTACATTTGAAAATATTAATCTCTAAGTTCATATCATGATCAATATTTAAAAAATAATTTATAAATAAGCAAGTAAATAAAATTTTTTAATTTGATTTACATTTTAAATATTAATCCAAATTAGCTACATTTGTTGATATGAGATTAGTAAATATTCGTTGAAATGACCTTTTTTCTTTCTTTCTTTCTCTCTTTCTTTCTTTCTACTTCTTCAAAAGTAAAGACTCGTCAAAGGGAAGAATAGTGTTATTCGGTGCAGAAAAACAAAGGAAGGCATGGATAAATGTACAAGTGGCTCACATATGACACATAAAAATTCGATGAAATGTATTAATTTTAGTATCAAAATGATCGGTACTCTTTATTTTAAAGAACATCACTATATAAATAAAGAGTATCTTAATTAATTTTTAAATATGAAGTGTAAATGTTTTAAGTTTAATAGACTTTTTAAATTTTAATTTTTTATTGTGTTTTTTTTATAAAAAATTAATGATTTTAATTTTTTCTTTCTTTTCATTATATATCATCTTTGTTCTTTTTTATTTCATGAGAGAATTAATAAATAACATACATAGAAAATTGTAAACTTTAAAATAAAGAGTGAAATTGACTCTCTCTAAATTTACTATATATATTTTAAGTTTAAATAATGAGAAGTTTATTGAAATTTTATTTTCTTATATTAATTTTTATTAAAAGAAATTTAGGTTATATATAGAGGGAGACCTTGGCTTCCAAGCAAAAAAAATTATAATGTATATAGGTGTATTATTAAAATTGAAAAATTCCTTTAAAAATATTTAATTTACTCTTAACTTTATGGTGTGATAAATTTAGTAGCTTCATTTATTTATATTGGTCTTTAAATTGATAATTAAGTGTAATCATGATAATTTCTGTTCAATCTAATTCAAAATTTTACATATAATTCAAAAACAAATTATTATTCTTCTTTTCATATTTTTAATTTTTTTTATTGAATTAAACTTATTTTCTTTTATATCAACAAATTTTTATTTAAGTATTAAAGGAAAAACTATAAATATTTAATGATTGTTATAAATATAATGGAGAAAAATAAGAATAAAGAATATAGAGAAAAGAATACTTTTTCTAGATCTTCCATTCAATAGTATTAAGTCTTTTATATAGAGTACAGAAGAGAAAAAAATAGGAAATTTTTCTAATAAGGAAAATACAATCAATACTAATATGAAAACTAGAATATTTATGTATATGAAAAGACATCAATCAAATCCTATAATATATTATAACAATTCCTCTTGATGTCTTTTATAAAAAATATGTCTCGTCAAAACCTTACTAAGAAAAAATCCAATGGGAAAAAATCTTAGTTAATGAAAAAAATACATTATTCTTGTGGAAATTTGCACCATAACACTACCTTGTTAAAAACCTTGTCAGAAAAACCTAATGGGATAAAACCTAGGCTAAGGGAAAAAGAGTACAATGTACCAAAATCTCTCTCTCATGAAAACATGATTTCTATCAAATATCTCTTAATCGGCGCATGTCAATTTTGTTGACTAACTTTTCAAATGTGGTTGTAAGGAGTGCCTTTGTAAATAAATTTGTCAAGTTGTCAAACCGTATACTTAATAATATTTAAGTCATATCCACATATAATAATTTATTTATAGTACTCCCTTAGGATATTATTTGCACTATGAATATGCCTCGTTAAAACCTTGCTAGAAAATCCAATGGGAAAAAACATAGCTAAGAAAAAGAGTATATTTCATTTGCTATTTTGTCATTGCACATATTGCCTCATTAAAATCTTTGTTCAAGAAAACCCTGTGGGATAAAAACTTAACTAAGAAAAAAGAGTACAATCATATACTAATTTGCTCCCCCTAATGAGGACAGATTTTAACATGGCATATACTAATTGATGAAATAATGTCATTTAAATACCGTATTAGGTAAAGACTTAGTACATAAGTCTATTAAGTTGTCACTCAAGCGAATTTGGTTGATATCTCTTCTAGAGCTTATGTATATACAAGAATTTGGGTGAAGTTTATGTCTACTTCGTTACCCTTGATATAACCACCTTTAATTTGTGCAATGCAAATTGCATTATTCTCAAAATACAATGGGAGTATCTTTTAGTGAGGTACTTCAGGACCATAAAAATCTTTATAAAATTGCAGTACCGCCATAAGTGAATACATAGCCAGTCTAAGATCTACCATTATGGAGACTGAGCAAATAACCAATATTTGCATAGGCTAATTTCAAATATGAATCATAATATTAATAATATATTGAAAATAACTTTTTACACCACTCAAATATCTCTTAGTAGGTGCAGAGCTATACCTAGCTAGCAATTTTTCTTACAAATGCAATTTCAGGCCTGATGCAATTTGCAATATGCATGAGTGCCCCTATAGTACTTATACATGGTACTTCAAGACCAAATAGCTCTTTGTTATCTTATTTAGGTCTAAAAGGGTATCTTTTTACTTCAGATGAAAGGACCACCGCTGTTATGTTTAAAGGAGAAGATTTATCTGTACAAAATTACTTAAATACCTTTTCCACATAAGTAGACTGGTGTATTATGACTCTTTGATAATCAGTCGACAAGCCAATACAAAATTTCATTAAATTTTTCATTTTGAACTCACTTTTCAAATAGATACATACTTCTTTGAGTTCTTTAGGAGTCACACTAATATCAACATATACTGCAATAATAACACCTACCATTCTATGGTCTTTTATGAATACAAATGGACATAGTGTATTATTCATATATCTTTCTTTCAATAAGAATTTACTCAAACAATTACACCACATGTCCATATTGCTTTAATCCATACAATGACTTTTGCAATTTGATGAAATACATGTCACTTATTTAATGTATATTCACTTCTGATATCTCTAGTCCTTCAATGACTCTCATATAAATATCATTTTCAGAAGGCATATATCAAGCCTTTCTTTAGCTGCCATACTAATAGAATAACGGAATATGATCATTTCCATAATAAGAGAATTAATTTTCTCATAGTTAGTAACAGAACTAGTGTAGTTGTACTTTAATTGCCTCTTTCCATGATGATCAATCATGTTTATACTACTATTTAGTTATACTTATAGATTCTGGATCCAAATTTTCTCTTGAAACAGCAAGAGCTACTGTTGAGGCAAATTCATCATTAACGATAATTAAATTTATATCAACTCTTTCTCTTATATCACAAAAATAATTGAGATCTCATAGCTTTCATTTATATGATCATCAACTCCAAAAGCCATATCTGGAGGTTTTAATTATTCCATTGTCTCAGTTTGTGTCTCATAATTGGCTATAGCTCTTTAACTGAGATCTTCCTCTTTAAGAGGTTTCTCTTTAGGAGATTTTATGAGTGACGCTACTTTTCTTTTCCGCGGATTTTTATCTTTAGTTCCAATTTACTATCTATGCTTCTGGCGTGTAATGAGATTGATTGATTTTCTATTTGCAATTGGAACCACAACCCTTACTGGGGTATTAGTAGCTGTAATATGAGACTTTGCCACTCTTTTAGCATCTATAAAGGCATTTGGCAGTTAAATTGCAATTTGTTGCAATTATGTTATTTTGTGAACTTCTAGTTCACTCTAACTTGTACATGGATCAAAATTATGTAAAGAGTTTTCCTTCCAATAAATTTATCGACATTCTTTAGCACTATAGATACTTTTCCTCCCCCTAATGTTGAGAAATGTGCCTCATCAAAATAAATTCTTAGTCTATTTTGTAGACCTATTTTCACACATTGAGATAGTGATACTAATATATTCATGACACAACTAAAAATTTGTGACTCATGTCTTTATATAAGTTTCAAAGGAGAGTATGTATCATATACATAATGGCATTCATGCCAAACCTTCAAGGTTTAATTATTTGAACTATAAGTTTAATGCTTAAACTGCAGGTTCAATGTAGTATGTTGTACATATATACCGGGGATAAAATAATAATGAAATAAATCATTATAATGCACAACTTGTAAAATCCTTAAAAATTACTCTTTCAGCAAGTTTACATAAAATCATCAATATTGAATTGAGTTGTGTCTTTTATATGGGTAGTTCCTCTTTCAAAATCTCATGATCTACCAAATGATTTATAGCATTCACTTCAGGGAATGCGGTTGTACTAGTGGGCATTGTTTGATGATTTTTCATTAGGAATTATTCTTTCAAAATTCTCATAATCTATCAAATGATTTATAGCATTCACTTCAGGGAATGCAGTTGTATTAGTGGGCATTATTTGATGACTTCTCATTAGCAATTATTCTTTGTAACCAATAGAAGACAAATAATATTTATAAATTTTCACCTTTTATCCTGCTACTACAGAAGCATTTAACTTTATTATCGCACAATTTCAGCTATGAAGTAATTTTAAACATGGTTGAATTATATTCTAAAATATACTTCAAGTCTTATAGGCATATATTTAGCCAATCATATTGAATTTGTGATAGTATCACATCTTTTAAGTGATCATATTGATCTTTAAAGCTCTTCTCGATAATACAAAAATCTTAAATAGGGAGATATTCAACCTTTAAATCCCATTTACATATAGTATTGTGAGGCCTCGCTTGAGCACTGATCCAATTTGCTAAGTGGAATTGAAATGCTCATTTGGGTTTGAACTCATGATAGAACCCTCGGGTTCAGATTGGATGATTTTTGAAAAAGAGTCGCCACCTTAATTTTTTTTTTATTTCGGAAAAGATTAAGGGAAAAACCCAATTTAACTCCAATTAATATCCCAAAGGAAAAAGATAACTAGCCTCGAAACCAAAGAGGATTCGGGGACTAGGTTTTTGGTTTATTTAGAAAAATGATTAGTTTGGCAAATTTAATACCAAATGACTTAAAATGAATTTCATGAATAATATACAAAATGCATGAACAATTATACAATGCATGAATAAACAAATAAATAAATATTCATCCAAAGCGATAAATTAATAAAGTAAAGGAATTAATTTTACAATTCAAAACCAAAATAAGGGATACTTCCTCTAGCTCTTATGGGTTCTAGGGAAGTCACACATTCTCCAAAATAATTCTAAAGCAATTACTAAAGGAAAATACTACAAAAGAGAGTCAAAATTAATATATTATAATAAAGAAAACAAACTAAAAGCAAATAACAAAAAAGAAAAGAAATAACTCATAAAGTAACATACAAGAGATGATTATATTTTATTTAAATTGGATTTGATGCTTTAAACAAGCAAGCCTACATATCCCTTTGAATGGGAATCAAAATCCACGTAGTTCGCTCTTCTTACGAAAGGGTTAGTTTAGCCTAGCCATTTTATCATGTTTCAGTTCATTGATTGAAAGGTGAGTTGATTAATCAAATTAGATTGATTGATTACCAAGTTGTTAATTAGGTCAGATTTTAATTAACAAGTTGATGAAATAATTCAAATCGTTTACCTAGTTGACTAAATCAGACTCTAATCAACATGTCTCAAAATAATGAAAGAAAATGATAAAACATGCTAAGCAAAGAAATAATAAATGAAAAGAATAAACTAAGCAATCCTAAGAAAATAAAAACAAAACAAAACAAAATAACAAAAGAAGAAAATAAATACCTTACGAGGACGAGGTTTAGGGACGTAGGGCAGATGAAGCGGATAACCATATCGTAATTCTACCTTTTTGGCTCGGTGGAATGACAACCTTTGAACGGTGACTCAGACAACGTATTCAGGACCTCCTCGGACTAATTTAAGGAGAGCTACCTTGAAACAACCACCCAAATAAAATAAAATTTTAAACTAAAAAGTTCATTCCTTTCATACCAAACCTTAAAAAATGTTGATTGCTTTGAAATCAATTAGTTTGATTAAGCAATACTGGGTGTGGAAATGAGATAGGGAGGTGTAGCTTTTATAAGGAGAGTGTTGGGAGCAAAAATGATGAATTTTCAATGTGCAATTCACTTCCCAAGGCACAAAATTGCATATGATGCTTCAAGAATTGCACACGGCAACTTCGAGATCACACGGAATGTGTAGAGCAAAACATTGCCGTATAGGACCTGTGCATTTTCATACAGAGCCTCTGTAGTTCTGCAAAGGCCCTGTGTGATTTTGCATAGAGTCTGTGTGGTCACCATGAGATTGCCCACCATTTTTTACTCAGTTCTCGTCTGTTTCAGCTCCGATTTAAGTCCAGTTTAATTCTATGGATTCATAATTGAGTGCCAGTTGTCTGGAGGTGCAAATTTGAGGGTTCACACCTATCCCTTCATTAGAATTGGCTTGACCAAAAGGAGATTCTGATGATAGTGAACCCAAGGATAGAGAAAATGAACCAAAGTTTTGTCTAAGTCAAGATTAAGACATGTTTGGATGAAAGGCATGGTTATTTTTTTTTATTTATTTTTTTATAGGTAAAGGATAGATAGAAAAAGAAACCATAGAAATGTTTATGTGATCGTTACTAAACATCTATGGGTGAAGTTTCAAAAGAATATTGATAAAGGGGCAAGGATAGGAACCACATAGATGCCTAGGTGATCGTTACTAGACATTTATGGAAAATGAGGTTTTGTCAATGGCTATCAGTCAGGCCTTGACATTGGATGCAAGAATGGTCTTGGTGAATTTCAATTAAGACTATCTGTTCAGCTCTAATGTTAGAAGTTAAAAAATGTTTCAATTAAGGCTACCTATCTGGCCTTAATGTTAGAAGTCAAAATGATCTTGGATAAATCTCAATCAAGGTTATCTGTCCGGCCTTAATGTTTAGAGAATTAAAATCAAGGCTATTTGTTCGACCTTAATGTTGGAAGCAAAGTTGATTTGGGGATAATCTCAATCAAAACTATCTGTTTAGCCTTAATGTTGGAGAATTTAAATCAAAGCTATCTATTCGGCCTTAATGTTAAAAGAATTAAAATTAAGGCTATCTGTTTGGCCTTAATGTTGGAAGTAAAGATGATTTGAGTAAATCTAATCAAGACTATCTATTCGGCCTTAATATTGGAGAATTTAAATCTTTATTCTTATTTAATTTCTTAGCAAAATGAGGTAAAACAAAAGAATGTGTTGCACTAAAATCAAACAAATATCGAGCATGAAAGGATTGGATGGATATGATACCTATAATAACATTATAGGACGTACAAGCATCCTGTTGGTTCAATGCATAGATTCTTCATCTTCTTCTACCCTCCATAGCTTGCATATTGTTTAAGGATTGTCCAGCACCACAATCTCGTTCCCCCGATCCATGATTTTCCACTCGATTCATTTGCACCGTAGGCTGTGAAGCTTCTGTAATCGTTCTTAGGTTGACAGTTATTGGACAGTCCTTAATAAAATGTACTATCTATCCACAACACAGGCATACTCCTATAATTCTATGACAAGCTCCTCAATGTTTTTGTCCACATGTAGTGCAGATAGGTATGGACTGGCCTTGTTATCTTATTCAGTAAGTACTAACATTGCTTAGGGAGGCAACCGAAGCACTTCTAGCTTGAGTTTGAGTTTGAGTTTGTCCCCTCATTCTTAGTTAATATGCAGTAGATATTGTGGAAAGATGTTCAGGGCCCTTTATTAGGGTAGAGCCTTTATGTTGTTGGTTGCTTTGCTCCTTTCCTTTTCCTTTGTACTTTTATTCCCTTTCTGTGCGTTTAGCTCTTTTAGCCTTATGTCGTGCTTCTACTAACTTAGCTTTATCAATGAGTTTGGCCATAATCGAGAAATCAATAGCTACCAACACATTATAGAGTGGAGAAATCAATCCCCTTTGAAATTGATCTACTCTACTTGCTTTAGTAGGTACTATATGAGAGGCATACTTGCTTAGCCATTTAAACTCTCAAGCATATTCTGACATAGACATCCCCGGCTTTTGCTTCAATTGCTCGAATTGAAGAGCACGATTCTACCTTTCTCCTTCAGTTAAGAATTCATCCATTAATTTCTGTTTGAACTTAGCCTAAGTAGGAGGGTCATCTCTGTATATTTGATCTTCAATTTCTCTCTAGAACCATTCCCATGCATCTTTCTTGAGCTGTAACCCCCTACTTCAATTAACTTTTCATCCAAGCATGATAGCCTCTGGGCTACCTCATTTATTTCCTCTAAAAAATCTTGAGGATCCTCTCTTTCCTCTCCGTTGAATTCAAGGGGTTTCATCTTTTTAAAATCATTTATCGAAACTCCTTCTTCTAGTAACATCCTCCTACGAACACAGTGTGCCACCCTTGGTGAAAGAGGAGGGATATTCTCAACTCTAATACTAAGCTGGCAGAGGCATTTCTTGCCTTCATCTCATTTCCTCAAGCTGGAGTCTTAATTCTTGATTTTCCTGCATCAATGCATCCATGCCTCCTGACAGTTCTCGTTCCCTTGTATCTGCCGTGCGTGGCCTTGACTTAGATGACTCTCTATCATCATCTCTTACTGATGCAACATTAGATGCCGCATCAAGAGTGATGCTTTCGGCCTCCTGAGATCTTTATCTCTCTAGTTCTATTCTATAGGGTAGCATCTATGCCACAAATTCAAGAATACTTCCTCTTAGTTTATTCCATATAAATTTCAATACATAAAATGTATATGAACCACTTACAATCACATTAATTACTACTATTCTATATTATAAGTCATTCATAACACACACAACAATTTCACATACATATCATTTAATGATGTCATACACCATCTAATCCTTTGCTTATACATATTGTAAACCAATGTATCATTCTTTAGGTACTTTTCCTAATACAGTCAAGGAAACATATAATACGAAAATTTAACTCATCTTTTTAGTGGCTTCATTACAAGAGCACAAATAGGAGGAATCACGAAGGGCTAGATGGAATAATGTTAATCACTATTTCAAAAATATGAGAAGAAATTATCTCTTAAGTTAGGGATTATAGTGCACATCAATGGTTAATAACCATAATTCTTATAGGGAGAAAGTTAAAATATGGAAAATCAAACATAATTGCAATAAAATTTTACAAATCTTTGAAAATTGGGTGTAGATTCTGACATAGCCAGGAAAACACCCGCGTCATTGGGCATGTCGAGCTACTGCCTAGCCATATTAACCCCTAATAATTTACACAGCCAGTGATATGCCCATGCCACTGAGCGTGTCTAGCTACTACCTGGCTATCTCAATTCCCAATAATTTACACAGTTAAGGACACGCCCGAGTCACTAGGCGTGTCAGGCTTTTGCCTAGCTATGCCAACTTCTAAGAATTTATATGGCCATCAACATGCCTGTGTCATTGGGCATATCAGCTCCAATAAATTTTTAACTTTCTCTCCTAATTTCCATTACTTTTAATGGGTTCAAACTCATCACATATGGTATTCCAACTTTATCATAATTTATCAATTGTTTAGAATTCAACTCCTAAAAAGAACTCCAACTTATGCAAGGAAAGAAGTAACACTCTATTTATTAGTATCCACCTCTTTATATCTTATTTAACATTCACACATCATATGTATACAAAACTTATGTACATCCCATTAGTTACCCCTTTTTCATTAGCCTACTTATTACATATACATACATACCAATAGTTTTACTCAAAACCTAACCAAAATTTATCTATTCTTCTTCCTATCTTATCAATTCCTCAAACCCTTTTTACTATTTTCAGCCTCACTGTCTCCAGGGTCCATATGTCTATGGCCTATTGACAGTAATGAGGGGGATATCATATGCCTTCTAATAGGGCATCTTTCTTCTGAATGGTCTAGCGTTCCACAAGCCACACATAGATGCTCAAGAAACCCCAGCATAACATCGCAAAGTGGTGGAATTGATTCTGCTTCTGGATTTTGATGTATGTGTCTAACTCGAACTAACTCCCATTTCACATTTTTCATCATTCTTTTCAAGTTTCGTGCTTCTTCCCTCAACAAATGGAGTTCCCTTATTGCTTCCTCATATTCTGCTCTCATCCTTACTACCCAAACAGGATCAGGATCCTCTTTCGGGTCTGTCTCTTCAAGCTCAAGTGCAGCGGCCAAAGCAGCATCTGATACTTCCCTCTCTCTAACAGGGTTATGAATTTGTGGCATCTACAACCACAATCAAGCAATAAAACACATCATTATAATGACACCATAACACAAGAATGCACAAATAGATTAAGAAAATAAGGAATAACTTAACACTTATTATTAACATAGATCTAACCTAACAATATACTTAGAAATAAATGATTCCTATGCTCCATGGTTTAACCTATAGTTCACATTGTTGTTTAGCCTAAGGGAAACTAAAACCTTTGGCTTTGATACCAACTCTGTCATGATCCAAATTTCTAGACTGTGACTATCCTAGAGTTCAAGGAGACCTAAGGTCATCTAAACCCGTAGAACGCAATATATTTACAATTACTAAACAAGTATATGCAATCCATTCCTCATCCATTCCCAAGATTGGAACCACATGCATCCACTATCCTTTCCCATTATTTTATCAATCATTATACTTTAAGGTCATTTCACATTCATGATTAGAACATCATTCACAAGTAACTGGTAATGTTGCCCATACATTCTTACCTAATAGTATAAATACTAATACATAGTATCTATCATTAGTTGTTTACATTACTTTCCAATGTACATAATTTAATACTATGCCTTAGTACACCATCGAGCTCTATTTCATTTGTCTTCCCAAAACAACATAAGTAGCACAAATAGCATCATAGCAAGTTCCAAATGGAGAGGTAAAGCTTGGAGTTTACTTTATTAATGGATCCTCAACCTGGAAAATCATATCAACTACAGGGTGAGACTAGCTTAGTGAGTATAGGATAATATAATATAATATATAAGTAATGCAGAGTCATATCACTTGGGATGGCACTGGATAACAATGAAGTGATGTTAATCAAAATTGGCTATGCTGTATTTAAAATGCATTTTTAGCATAAATACTATTACTTTGGAAGCGAAAAGCTTCCCACACATAAATATTAAAGTGGCGGTCTAAGCCTTACTCACTCATAGATATCATATTACGTAAAAACTGATCGGGGTTTTATGGTTAGGCATTCCCCCCTAACAAAGGTCAGGTACTCTCGCCCTACCTACCAGCTTATGCCAAGTGCATATGGTCTAATGTCTTTCCTCACATCAAAGAGGATTTCTGCTTAGTTGGGGGTGTTCATAAAAAAAATATATCCACGGTTCATAATAGGAATTCAATTAGAATAGTTTAGCACATTAATCATTCTTATCACTAAACAAATACAAAGGCCAAGCAAAAGATTCATCTTGGTCAACATCATATAAGAAAATGTGGGCTTTCAAAGGGCTTAGCAACTAATGGGCAATCATACACTTCTATCAAACATTGTTTGGTACATATCAAAGAATGATATTTCATCAATCATCGTAAGGAAGAGCATGACTACATTATATTATCACATACTCACCTTAACTCCTTTACTCCTATTAATCAGATGTTTCTGATTTGTTTAAGGTTCTTCACAATTTTGAGTAATCTCTTTGCCCTTCCCTCGAGGTTCTACATCCATAGCATTGCATATACACATTAATTAGTAACTACTGGTGTTACTAATCGTACCTTTAGATTAAATTCCCTATTCACTTTTATAACTCCAAGTCTACATTTCCAAATCCCTAAATTATCTCATAAACACTAGAATTTGGGGAAAATTGTCAATTTCACTTTCAAATCTCAAATTGACTAGAGATCCATCCTATTTACACCTAGGCAATTAATTCTTCACCAATTAACTTAAGTTGATTTACTATTAGTCACATAAATTCTAACTTGTCCCATTGATGTCAAGTTTTAGGAAAATCTCTAATTCTTCACCAAATCTTTGAATTAGTTAAAGAGATATAAATTTTAACATATCATACAACACATATAAATTCATAACTACCACTATCTGCTATTAAAATACCAAGTTTCCCTTTTGTTTATACTCACACTTTTAAGGTTTCTAAATTTTGAGTCTTATTCTTAAAAACCATTCTAACACTTCCAATTTTGTTCTACTTCATCTAAAATAGCCATAAATGTTCTTGATTGAAATATAAAACTTTCCCTAACCCTTTTTCTACTAGGTCAAGCCCCTTTTATAAGATGGAAAAATATTTAAACAATCAAAACACTAAAATAAACTTTAAAGTGTAGAAAGAATAAGTAAGTATAGTTTCTCACCTTAGTTTACTAAAATTCTTATAGCAAGTGAGGTAGAGAGGACTTCTTCCTTTCACGTGAGATTTCTTTTTTTTTTTTGGTGTAAGGGTGGAAAAAATATTGTGACATAACATAAACTCACATATATATATATAATAGGTTGAATGGTAGGGATTTGATCAAGCAAGATCCAATGGTTAGGGTTTAATCTTAATGGATGGCTAAGATTGGAGCTAGTTGGATGGCTAGGATTCTCTCTACAATGGTGATGATCATTATAGTATGTTGGAGTGCTCAAAGTGTATCTAGACCTATATATAGGAAAAAGTGAGAATTTAACTTGGATTAGGATGTTGACTTAGTCAATTTATGTGGCTAATTAGTCAAAAATCCTATAACTCATTTAACTTGGATTAGGATGTTGACTTAGTCAATTTATGTGGCTAATTAGTCAAAAATCCTATAACTCACCATTCTAAAACATATATTCCTTCATCTTGGGCCAACATTCTAGCTTATATCTTTTTTAATATTCGATAACATTTTGGGACTAATAGGTCGGCCCCCCTTGAGGTGGGTTTGGGCCTTAGCTATTTCAAAGCCCATTAACAAGCCCATGAACCCATGAACCTACTTAGGAATTCCTTTTTTACATTTCTTTTCTTTTTTATTTTTATAACTCTTAATTCTAAGTTCTTTAGTTTCCCTATGCATATCACTAATTATTATAAGAACTCTACTGAATTCATTAGAACATAATTATCCATAGCAAGGCCATGGGTCGTAAAACATCTCAATTGATACCACTACACACCTAACTGATTTCTCTTTTTGTTCCTCATACTAGGTTAGCATCTAAAAATCTAGTCTTTTAACATTACTAGTAACTAGAATGGACCATAAAACACTTGGGCATTACAATAAAATAAAGAGGGAATCCCTTTCCTAATACACCATTACATCCATATAACTTTTTTCCTTTCAAAGTGCAAGTTTTTACCCTTTCTCTTTCTTTTCTTTTTTTTTTTTCTTTGAAAGGTACCAATGGCCAACATTTATAACCCATTTGACCAAGATGCCATAGACATTTTCTTTACTAATCTCCTTAAAAAACAAGAGGAAACCTTCTAAACCGCACTCACTAACGCCCTCAAGCCTTAGGTCGACTCTTTCATCAATGCCCTTAATGCTCAGCCTGCCACCTTCACTAATGCCATTAGCTCCCAATGCCAATCCATCATCAAAGAGGTCAAGGAAATAACCAATGCCACCATCACTCCTCCTCATACTTATGTTGAGCCTATTTTTGCTTAAGTTGGGACTAGCCATGCCCCCACTTTCACTCCTACCATTATTGATCTTACTAATAAAGGGAAGGCATTTGAAACTCCCACATCTGATGCTTTGGACCTAAATGTTTTTGTCTGTCTTACCACTACGAATCCTTTTCAAAGATGGTAATTTCTCTCATTTTCTTGAGGCTAAAAAATTGATGGAGAAATTTGAGGTAATGGAAAAGACACTTAAAAACATCAAGAAGCATGAGGACATGATAGATGTTGAATCTCTGAATTTCTTCCCTAATGTGAGGGCTCCACCAAAATTGAAAATGCCAATCATGGATAAATTTGATGGCACTATATACCCCAAAACTCACCTCATGATGTATGTGGGCACCATGAGATCCTTTAGGGTAAATAATGAGCTCTTTGCTCTACTATTCCAACAATCCTTGACCAAAATTAATGTCATATTATATCTTGACCAGAATCACAAAAAGACATAGGATGACATATGCAATGCATTTGTGAAAATATACCATTATAACATTCAAGTAGATGTCACCCGTAGAGATCTAAAGACAACCAAACAAAGTCATAAAGAGTCCTTCACTGTGTTCCTTATAAGGTGGAGGGCAAAAGTGGCTCAAATGGTAAATCGTCCATCCAAAGTAAAGAAAATTGACATCATTATCAAAAATCTCCTCCTCTAATTCTATACTCATCTGCAAACACAATACCTCCTTAACTTTAAAGCTCTTATTGTAACTATTAACAAATCAATGATTTGATTTAATGGGGACAAATCAAGGATGAATCCTCTAGTTTGAGGTATTGCATAAAATAGCAATTACACCACTAACACCATCAACTCCATCACCCAAAGAGAAGGAGAGGTAAATGCTATCTCTTATCACCACTTAATGATGTTAGAAGTAAGGAGGATTTTTCTTGACTCGGGATGCCCCTTAGTGTTTTTTACAAGAAAGCCCTAAAGGGTACAATGCTGTAGAACCATGATCTCCTCTAAACCCATTCCCTGAAGGCTATAATGCTAATGAGCATTATGATTATCACTAAGAAGCGAGGCATAAGACTAACTCATGTAAGGTTCTAAGACACAAAATTTGGGACCTCATCGATAATAGGACATCATTGCGCCCATGCCAAAACCCAATATTATCACCAATCCTCTTCTAAACCACTAAACTCATTTAACGATCTTAAGCTTTGTCCAATAACTAATATTTAGAGAAGAGTGTTGGCCTTGTTGTGTCCTTAACCAAGTCTCTTGCCCATGTTTGAGTCATTTGAGTCTGAGTCTTAGTCACCCTAGTCTATTGAGTTAGTCTTTTTGGATTTTGAGTCTGTCGAGTTCTATCCTTTTGAGTCTATGACCTTTCCCCTGAGTTTATAACCCTTCCCCTGAGTTTATCTTTTGGTACCAATATAACCCACGATGATGGGGCTATTATCAATAATAAAAAAATTTTAACTTTATGCTTCACTTTAATTTTTCTAATTCATCTTTGAATGGGACATCTAAAAAAAGAAAATAAAAAATAATAATAAAAAATAAAAAAGGCAAAAGAATCAATCAATTATGGCATAAAGAAAAAACTTAAAATCACATACATTGCATCTGCATCTCATTAATAAAAAGGCTCATGAGCTCTTAGACTGTTCTACATGAGAATCTAAGGACATGGTAAGGATGGATCCAAGCATTGCAATTCACAAGATTCCAGCCTACACATGAAACTTGTCAAGCATAAGCTGTAAAGAAAGAAAGAAAAATAGAACAAAGGGCATCATGACCAGTTGAATATCAGTGAGTATAAAATAATACAATACATAAGGTGAATACAAAGATAAATTTCAGGAAGGGCTCTTTATAACAATGAAATGTTTTCAATCAATATCATCAATAGGATTCAAGTTTTCATTTAAAATGGAGCAATATTATTAGCAGAAATATCATATTCATGGGAGCAGAATGCTTACCTCACATATCAATTCAAGAGTGGCAGCTTGGGCCTTACTCACTCACCCATATTACATTACGTAAGACTGATCGGGTCTTACAGTTAGGCGTTCCACCCTAATAGAGGTTAGGTATTCTTGCCCTACCCATAAGCATAACCAAGTGCACAAGATCTGATGTATTTCCTCACATCAGAAAGGGGATTTTTACTTATCAGTAGGCATTGAATAAGAAAGTTCATATAAAGTTCGTGTCAAGGAATTCAGTGAACATAATGCGAATTCAATAACTAATGATTATCAAGAAGCATCATGTCAATTGATTCAGTATTCAATGGATAGTTCAAGCTTATCAGGGAATCAAGAAGCATTATTACAAATAGTTTAATATTAATGAGCAATTTAAATTATTAAGGAATTGGAATGCTTTTAGCAATCACGGTTGAATAATAAGGGTTTAAGCAAATAACACAAGCATATTATATTATTAAGTACTCACCTTAAACTCCTTTGCTCCTATTTATGTTTGACTCTGATACAAGTAGTGCTCCTCGCACTCTTAGATACTATTCTCGTTCTTGTCTTTAGACTCTACACATTGCATTTCAATCACATATCAATCACTTCATCATTATCACATTACTTAATTTAACTTAACTTACTAACACTTCTATCTTATTCATAACTTATCACTTTTAAGTCAAAATATACTATACATATACTTGCTACTACACTTAACATTTCTCTAGTTATTTCCCAATAGCTCACTTAAAAAGAATAGTTCCCTTTCTTACAATTTCACATTTCAATCTTCATATTATTCAAGTAAAATCAATTAAGCAATTTTCACTAACTATTCCATAAATTCAATTTATCCATAATATCACGATCAAATGGTCCAATCCGGACCTTCAATACACTAATCCGATTCACCAATGTCATTCCTCATTATCAAACTAATATCCAATCAATTCAATTAAATCAATTCTAGCCTCAATGTCTTACTTTAATCTTTTAATTTGACTGCTAATAATATTCAATAATCATATAAACAATAATTAACTCAATTCAATTATCCAATTTAACCACTTAATTCCAATAAACTATTTACCTAAATTCTTATAAATAAATTAATAGTTCAGTATCTATACACAATTAGAAGTCGAGATTTATACCATATGGCTCAGTTTAATGAGCCGGAGCTGCTATCCAAAATTGTCAGTTTCAGGGGTCGCTAGAATCCGGTTGCCAGAAAATCCCCACGGTGACCAAATCACGATCCGATGATACCAGTGGTTAACTATTATGTGAGGAGTTCGAATATAACTTTTGTTTTCTATAATTCACCAAAGAAAGGTCATAAATAGCATCGACAGCCATTGATGTCGCCGGATTTTGATCAAAACAAAAGTCATCCAAAATTAGTAAACGATATACCAAATTAAATCTGGAATCACTAGGAGTTCAGCCATACCAAATTCGTCGAAAAAAAAGATCAAAAATAGCCAAAAATTTGCCTAAAAAGTTGCTGCCAACAAGCCTTTGGATGGCATGTGAGCCGCCATCTAGTGGCTACTGGTGACGAGCTTCGGCTGGCTGAATGGGCGACAGGTGCTCTTCCTTATGGTGAGGCGTGTCTCGTCGGTCTGCGGCTGGAGGGCGATGGTCCGAGGTGCAGTAGGCTTTCTCTTTCTCTCTCTCTCTCTCTCTCTCTTTCTCTCTCTGTTTCTCTGCTCTGTTTGTTTCTCTGTTTCTCTATATTTCTCTTATCCTTCTGCCCAAATTCATGGGCTGAACCGACTTTAACCTTACATATATATATATATATATATATATATATATATATATATATATATATATATATATATATATATATATATATATATATATATATATCACACTAACTTTAATAATAATAATAATAATAATTGTCATATAAATTCTAAAACAATATTTTTAACAAAAATATTAATTTCACCATATTATTCAATAATTATAATATAAAAAAGATCATAATATATAATTTCAAATATTAATTAAACAAATTTCTATATTTCATAATAAAATTCCAATTTCTTTAATTTAACATTTCATCAATTTGATAAATAATAAATCAATAATTCATTTAATAAAATATTCTCTTAAAAATAATAAATTAATATCCTTTGAAGTATTGATATAAAATATAATCAATAAATTATTTCAAATAACAATATTAAATTTGAAATAATTTTTTACGATTTCAAATACTCATATAACAATATTTATAAATCATATATATAATATCAAATATCAATATGAATTTAGCTTATCAATTGATGCGGGCAAATTATTATACCCTAGCCCTTATGACTAAATATAGGATGAGCAAGGGGTCGAACACTGGGAAAAATGCTGAATTTATTATTAACCGAACAAATAATAAGATGAATAGGCAAAGAATAATCAGAGTTTGAGTAACTAATTAACTACTAATTTGAACTACAAATCTCTAAATTCTAAATAATTCAAAGTTATTAAACTGGTTAGAATTACAAATTAAATTTAAATCAATGAACTTCTAATATGTATATAAGATTATGAATGAGTTGATTGGAGAATTAACCTGAAATCTTTAAAAGCTTATCTCTAAGTCAATTAAATGTATTTTTGAATAGACTTACACGCACTCTCATGTCAATGTAAATGTAGACAAAAACCATGAAGTTCAATGTTAATTCTTTTTACTCCTTTAGAAGTAGATTCTAATTAATCTTTTAACTTAAGTGACATCAATTACTTTTCCATTAAGAATTCCAATTCTCATTGCAAATTCTTAACATATTACATATGGTGATCAAGCATATATAACAACTATTAAGAACTTAATTGAAGCCAAATCAATCATTCATTAAAAAGATATTAAAATGAAGTTCATAGACTAAATTTGCATTGCAATTCTAACCACAAGTACTTTTTAGCCTTGATGCATTGTTAGATAAAAAAGAAGATTAAACATTGAATCATCAAAGAAATAAAATAGATTAAGTAAAGAAAAAGTTATAAAAATTTTTTACTAGCCCTTCTCAAGATTAGAAGCCTTGATACAAGAATAGTTTCCCAAAGTGTTGTACTTGAAAGTGCTAAAATTTGTAAGATCTCTCTTTTTCTTCTTAATTCAATACTCTCTACTTGTATTCTGATTTTCTAGATTTTCTGGATGTCTTTTATAGAAGAAACTTCCACTATTTAAAGACCTTGTATAGTTAAAAGTCATAACATTTCATAAAGGAATGCAATACTTCATGAAAGGTCACCTAATAACTATTATAGAAACTTTGAGGACATTTTGGACAATTCATATGGAAAAATTAGACTTTAAGGTCTTCATGAAAGTTGTAGGCCTTTTTATCAGCTTTCCATTGCCTCTCGAATCGTTTCAATCTGAGTTGTGTAGAGGAAGTTATGACTGAAACATTGTAGACTATTCGTGAAGGATCCTGTCTTTTGGTGTGTGCCAACTCGGCACCAACTCATCACTCTTTTATCAACTCGGCATAGCAAGCCTTTGTGCCGACTCAGGACCAACTAAGTTGAAGGGTGCTGACTCAGCACCAATACTTTTCAAATTTTGCTTTCTTCTTTTTTTTTTTTTTTTTATACTTGGCTCTTCTAGGAACCTCCAAATCTTCCCTTAACCTATTAAAACTTTATAAAATACTCTCAAAACCATCAGGTTAAGGAGAAATCCTAAGAAAATGTTAGTAGAATAAATATTAATGAAATATACAGAAAATGCATTAAAATATACTAAACATATACCTAAAAAGCAACTAAAATGCACTTGAAATAATCACTAAATCCACACCATTTTACATCACATCAAACTCCCCCACACTTAGAGTTTGCTTGTCCTCAAGCAATTTCATAAATTGAAAGGAAAAATATAATCATAAAGATTACTCCTTCTTATTCAAATGTTAAAGCACTAATAAGGGTCATCATTCCTTAAAGAAAAGAAACAAAGAAGAAGAGTTTTATAAAACAACTCCACAAGCCTATAAGAAAAATGTTTGACACAGCTAATATAAGCAATAAGGTGATTGTTTATCAAAGATTATCAGGAGAATTTATCAAGTTCATTCAATTGATTACCAAACTCAAGTTAAAAAGGGAACTATTCAAACAATTGAGGAAAAAAATGAAAGCATACATACCCATAATCAATCTCAAGGCATTTTTGGAAAATTTGTCTCTCTTTTCTTTTCTTTTTTTTTTTTATAGATGACAAAAGTGAATATTTCCCAACGAGCATATTTAAGGAGCATACTCAAACATGCACGACTTACTCATTCACTTCCGCCATGTATGGATATTATTTCATATATAAATTCCTTTCCGAACGAATACAATTGAGGAGCAAACACAAATGTACACGACTTACTCGGAACCTATATATCATTTTATTTTATTTTATTTTTATTTTTATTTATTCCTTATCCTTTATTGACTAATCATAGGTATGTATTAACTTTAATTTCCTCTAAACTAAAAAATAAAATCCCTTAAAACTTAAGCAAGCATTCATTAGTCCAAATTAATTAAATCTTCTCAAGATATAAATAAAGACAAACAAATCACCCTCAAGCCTATACAAGAAGTTCATTTATTTAACTAAGGTAAGGGAAGTTGATCATAAATCAATTCTTAAATGTTTCTAACCCTTAATGTTATAATGAACCAAACTAGAACTATATCATATAAAATGAGAAGGAGTCTTCAAAAATAATTTCAAAATATTTTGAGGTGATGCATCATAGCATAGATTATGAACACTAAACAAGATATAACCTCCCCCATACTTAAAGTACACATTGCCCCTAATGTGTTCCAAAAAGAAGAAAACATAGACAAATACGCAACATAGATTAAATAAAAATAGGGAAAGGTTAGAAATGCTTACTTTTAATCCATTTATGGTGAAGCCGGTGGAGAATCAAATTGATATCCACTGCTAGCAAAAAATTGATCCATCTTATAAGCTAGTCTTCGTTGTTGCCTCTCCATTTATTGTTGCCTAGCATCCATGTGTCCCAATTGTGTATTCATAGCTTGTTGATTTTGAAGGATTTATTGCCAAATAGCCATGTCGGGGGACACATGAGAACTTTCTCCACCGATTTCAACAGGAGCAGTAGATGCACCACCAACATTAATACCTTGTTCATCATCTTGATCTTCACCTTGATCTTCATGTTCACCCTCTTCGCTTTTCTCAACTCTTACCCAACATGATCTATCTTTTGCATGTCTTAAACTAAAGTTAGGATAAATAACCTCACCTTTTGTGAAAGCAGATTTAGTAAGGTGAACCATACTCACCACTCTCATGGAATCCAAAGAAGCTTGTGAAATTTTAAGAGCATTAGAAATAGAAGTAATAATATAACCATGAGTCAAAGGACCACTTTTATTATTAGCACATTCAAGTAACTTATTAAAAATCCAATAAGTCCAACAAATTTGCTTTTTCATGCTAATACACCACATCAAATAAATTTCTTGGATAGAGACTCTATTTCCTTCCAACTTACCAAACATAAGACATGCAAGGATTTTATGCAAAAGCCATAATTTATGATCTTTAATGAATATGGCATGGCCTTTCCTAGGGTCAAATTAAGGTAAATTAGTTAGTTCATTCCAATATTCACTAGCATGCCAATCACGAGGGATTTCACAAATTCCATCCTTAGAAAAACCAAACACTTTTTTCATGAAATTATAAGTCAATTGATATGGGTTTCCTAGCATATGAAAGTTTAACACATGAGGATCATTATCATTCAATTTCAAAGTGCAGTAAAATTCTTGTGTTAGTTGCACATAAGTGTCCTTTTCTAAAGAAATCAAAGTTTTAAGACCTATTTGTTTAAGAAATTTCTACAGAATTTCATCAAAACCCATTTTACTAACAACATTAAGAGGAAGAAACCTAAAACCAACAACATTTCTTTTAAGACATTTTTCATACCTTTGTCCTTCCCATTTTTTAAAAATTAGAAATGGTGCTCTATATTGTGGTGCAATATCCAGAACTTCTTCCTCCTCTTGTGTAACTTCCTTTCCTCTTAAAGATGAGGATGGATTTGTTTTTGATCTACCCATATTGTAAAGCAATTTTTGAAAGGTAAAGGGAGTGGGTTTTGGTTAAGAAAGAGGGAAGAAAACTTAAAATTTGGAGAAAATGTGAAGTGAGAGAGAAACGTGAGAGAGAGGAAGATGAAGAAGGAGTTAAAATAAAAATAGAAAGAAAAAGAAAAGAAAAGAATGCAGAATTTTAACAAAAGAAAAATTAACTATAAAGAGATAAAATTGTGTAGTCTCTTCATGTCCCTTCCCAAGAGACACTAAGGAATATATGCTCTTTCATAGTGATGTTTGAGTTTGAAAAACAACAAAATTGAAGTCAAATGGTCCAGTAATTAAAAAGATGCAAAATCTGAACTTTTAGGATGTGTTCCCTGGGTGCCGACTTGGCACGAGTTTAGTTTGATGGGTGCAACTCGGCACAGTAGGTATTGGTGCCGACTCGGCACCAACTCAGTTGAAGTGTGCCGACTCGGCACCAATGAATTTCTATGTTACCCTTTTTTTTATGAAAAAAAAAAAGAAAAATTATGAAGATAAATATATACAATAAAATAAAAATAAACTAAATGTGTAAGTATCATACCTTGCTAAATCTAAGCTCCATAGTTTAATTATACCTTAAATTCCAAGTTAAGATTGGAGGTGTAGGATATGAACCTCCTTTGTTCCTTGATTTTCGATAACATCAAATTCTTCTTCCCAACCCGATGGCTCAATGGATTCAATAGGAATGCTTGAACTAGGTGGTGGTGAAAACTTTACCTTATAATCATATTTACCCAAAGGTTCACCAAGTAGTCCCCAAACCTCTAATTGTGAATTATTTTCATTACCCATTTGATCACCAACGACATAGGATTTCAAATGCTGACCATTGACCTTAAAAATTTCCCCTTTTGAATTTTCAATGTCAACCGCACCATGAGGATAAACCTTGATGATTTTAAAAGGACCCGACCATCTTGATTTTAACTTACCGAGAAAGAGTTTAAGCCTTGAATTGTATAATAAAACAAGTTGTCCTTCATGAAACTCCTTATGATGAATATGCTTGTCATGCCATTGCTTGGTTCTATCTTCATAAATCTTAGCATTCTCATAAGCATTCATCCTTAACTCTTCCAATTCATTCAATTGAAGAAGCCTCTTTTGTCCTGCTCTCTTGAAATCAAAGTTCAAAGCCTTCGTTGCCTAATAAGCCTTATGTTGTAATTCCACTGGCAAATGACAAGATTTCCTATAAATCAATTGGTAAGGTGTAAGACTAATGGGAGTCTTGAAAGTTGTCCTATAAGCCCATAAGGCATTACCAAGTTTTAATGCCCAATCCTTTCTTGAAGAAGAAACCGTTTTTTCCAAAATCCACTTGAGTTCTCTATTACTAATCTCTACTTGACCACTAGTTTGAGGGTGATATGGAGTCGTAATTTTATGAGTCACCCCATACTTTTTCAATAATGATTTAATCATGTAGTTACAAAAATGAGATTCCCCATCACTAATTAGAGCCCTTGGGGTACCAAACCTTGGGAATATAGTCTTCCTAAGCATTTTCTTTACTACCTTGGCATTATTAGTGATAGATGGAATTGCTTCCACCCATTTGGAAACATAGTCTACCATTACAAGAATATATTTGTTACCAAGAGAGCTTGGAAAAGGTCCCATAAAGTCTATACCCCATACATCAAAAATTTCTACTTCTAAGATATCATTCATAGGCATTTCATGTTTCTTAGTGATGTCTCCCATTCTTTGGCATCTATCACATGCAAGAACAAAATTTCTAGCATCTTTAAATAATGAAGGCCACCAAAAACCACATTGAAATACCTTAGATACTGTCCTAGATGCGCCAAAGTGTCCACCAACCTCCATGGAATGGCAATGTTTCAAAATATCTTAAACTTCATCTTGAAGAACACATCTTCTAATCAATCCGTCACCACATCTTTTATACAAGAGTGGCTCTTCCCAATAATAGAACTTGGCATCATGTAAAAACTTCTTTTTCTTTCTAAGATCCATGTCATAGGGTAAAATTCCACTTACAATATAATTGGCAATGTCGGCAAACTAAGGAATCTCTTTTGTGGCAATTTGGAGAAGTTGTTCACCCAAAAATGTTTCATTGATAGGCACCCCATCATCTTTCTTTCTTAAATCTTCCAGATTGATTCTTGACAAATGATCCGCAACTAAATTCTCACTACCCTTTTTGTCTCTAATTTCCCAATCAAACTCTTGAAGCATCAAAATCCATCTAAGTAACCGAGGCTTGGCATCTTTCTTGCTTAAAAGGTATTTGAGAGCAGCATGATCTGAATAGACAATGACTTTTTGACCAACAAGATATGCTCTAAATTTGTCAAAAGCATATACAATGGCAAGAAGTTCTTTCTCCGTTGTGGTATAGTTGATTTGGGCATCATCTAAGAGCTTGCTTGCATAATAGATCACACAAGGTTTACCTTCCTTCCTTTGTCCCAAAACAGCCCCTATAGTGAAGTTACTTGCATCACACATAATTTCGAACGGCGAGTCCCAATTAGGTGGTTGCAAAATTAGAGCCATTATAAGAGCCTTCTTGAGTTTGTCAAAAGCTTCCAAACATGCATTATCAACGTCAAAAGGTGCTTCCTTTACTAACAAATTGCACAATGGTTTGGCAACCTTTGAGAAGTCTTGAATAAACCTTCTATAGAACCCCGCGTGTCCTAAAAAACTCCTCACATCTTTGACACATTTTGGTGGAGGCAATTTGGCTATGACCTCAATCTTGGCTTGATCAACTTCTATACCTTTATTTGATACTTTATGACCCAAGACGATTCCTTCTTGTACCATAAAGTGACATTTCTCCCAATTTAGCACTAGTCCATGCTCTTTACACCTATCAAGCTCTTTGGAAAGATTCTCAAGACAATTGGAAAAATTAGTTCCATAAACACTAAAATCATCCATAAAAACTTCTACACAATCATGAATTAGGTCACTAAAAATAGAAAACATGCATCGTTGAAATATGGCCAGGGCATTACAAAGCCCAAAAGGCATTCACCTAAAAGCAAATGTACCATATGGACATGTAAATGTGGTCCTTGATTGATCATCGGGATGAATAGGTATTTGGTAAAAACCACTTAAACCATTAAGATAACAAAAATAAGAGAAATTTGCTAATCTCTCAAGGACTTGATCAATAAAAGGTAAAGGAAAATGGTCTTTCTTTGTTGCTTTATTGAGTTTTCTATAATCAATACACATACGCCATCCCGTGATAATTCTAGTGGACACTAAATCATTTGATTCATTTTTAACAACCGTCAAGCCACCCTTTTTGGGGACAACTTGGACAAGGCTAACCCATTTGCTATCACTAATAGAGTATATGATTCCATTATCGAGTAATTTAATTACCTCTTTTCTTACTACTTCTTTAAGTGTAGGAGTAAGCCTCCTTTCACCTTCAATGGAAGGTTTTACATTATCTTCTAAAGAAATTCTATGCATGCATATACTTGGGCTTAAACCTTTCAAGTCATTAATGGAATAACCAATAGCACCCTTATGATTTAACAAAACATTGCACAATGCTTCAACATTTTCAATTGGTAAAGAAGAATTAACAATAAAGGGGAAATTAGTATTAGAGTCAAGAAATGCATACCTTAGAGAGGAAGGTAAAGGTTTGAGTACAAGATTTTTATTCTTGTCATCATCTTCTCTTTGCAGTGGTTTAAACCTTGAAGCCCTATGCAGATTAAGATATGGAGTTGCTTCTAAGAGTTTTACACAAGCATTTAACTCTATATTACCATTTTCTTCTTGTGTTAAACAAGTTAACATAGGCTCTTGTCCAATGCATTTATGTATTACTTCATTAACACATTCTTCAATTGGGTCAACCAATTCAACCATGTTAATAGTCTCTATTGGTGTATTTTTTATCATCCTAAATACATCAAATACCATAGTTTCATCATTTACCTCTAAAGTGATCTTACCCTTTTTCATATCAATTACTACTCCCGCGGTTCTCAAAAATGGTCTTCCCAAAAGAATTGGGATTTCAGGGTCCTCTTCCATGTCTAATATAATAAAATCCACAGGAATTACAAATTTTTCAATTTTAGCTGGAACATTCTCTAGTATACCTATTGGATATTTAATTGATTTATTAGCCATGGAAAGAGATATATTGGTGGGTTTTAGACCTCCTAAATTAAGTTTCTTGTAAATGGAATATGGCATAAGACTCACACTAACACCAATATCACATAAAGCTTTATCAAAGTGTGATTCACCAATTATACAAGGAACAGTAAAACAACCAGGGTCTTTGAGTTTGGGAGGGACTTTAGAATACATAGCCTTAGATTCTTCAACTAATGAAACTAAGCCACAGTCCTTAAGTTTGCTTTTATGATTTATGATATCTTTTAAAAACTTACCCCATGCTGGCATGTCTCTAATAGCATCCATAAAAGGTATAGTAATAGTAATTTCTTTTAAATGATTAAGGAATTTACCAAATTACTTATCTAAATTATCTCTAACAAATCTTTGGGGAAAGGGAATTTCCTTCAAATCAATGTTAGGTTCATTGCTAGAATTAAAAGTATCTTCCTTTTCATTTTTCTTGCTATTAGAATCATTTTTAGCAACATTCTCCTTATTATCATTAGATATTTCCTTCCCACCTTTGTTATTTGATGAATCACCAATCTCTTTTCCACTCCTTAAAGTAATTGCTTGACAAGATTCTTTTGCAGCAAATTCTGGTTGGCTAGGAAGTTTTCCCATAGGTTTGGAAGTAGAAGATGCTTGTTGAGCAATTTGTGTTTCAAGGATGCAGTTATGAGTAGCAATTTGATCAAATTTAGAGTTGAGTTGATTGAATTGCTCCTCATTTTGTTTATTTATGGCGATTTTTTGTCCAATAAATTATTCTATAAGGGTTTCTAAATTAGACTTTGCTGGAAGGGAATTTAAAGAAGATTGGGGTAGTTTCATAGGAAAACCGAGTGGATTTTGTGGTTTAGTGTTTGGGTTAAATGGGAGATTAAGTTGAGATGATGGATTAGACCAAGAAAAACCAGGATGATTTTTCCATTGAAAATTATAATTGTTTGGATTGGGTCCATACCTTTGGTTAAAACCTCCTTGGATGTAATTTACATCTTCATTGGTCCTTAAGTTGCATTCATGGTATGAGTGATGATCGCCACATAACTCATAAGTTAATGTAGATTTCTCCACCGAATTTATTTGTGCTTTGCTTATTAGCTTTGTCAAGGCATCAACTTTAGCATTGAAAATATTGATACTATCAAGTTCAAGGATTCCCTTACCTTTTGCCAAAGTTGTGTCGTTACCAATATATCCTTGAGATGCAAGTTCTTCCAATAAAGTAATTGCTTCTGTGGCTGTTTTGTTCATCCATTTTCCACTCGAGGCTGCATTGACAATGTTCCTATCATCATCGGTCAACCCGTTATAGAAAATTGAGGAATCATCCAATCGGGTAACCCATGATGAGGACATTGTCTTTGGAGTTCTTTGAATCTTTCCCAACTCGTATAGAGTGTCTCATCCTTGCCTTGCTTGAAAGTACTAATTTCATTGCGAAGTTTTGCTATCTTGTGGGGTGGGAAGTATTTGTGAAGAAAAGCTTGCTTCAACTGATCCCATGTTGTGATGGAATTAGTTGGCAAACTAGAAAGCCATATTTGTGCTTTATCTCTTACAGAGAAAGGAAACAATCTAAGCCTTATAGCATCATCTAGAATGTTATTAATTTTGAAGGTTGCACAAACGTTGAGGAAAGTAAGAATATGAGCATATGGATCCTCTCCGGGTAAACCTCCAAATTGATTGTTTTGTATCATTTGAATGATGCTGGGCTTGATTTCAAAACTGTTGTTAGCAATGGTCGATGCCACTATGCCTCCTGAATTTTCAGAAACATCGGGCATAGCATAGTCTGCCAAAGTTCTCCTTTCGGCCATCTTTATTCGTCTTTTTTCTTCTACTTTTTGTAAATTTTGATTCCTGCGTAATAAATGAAAAGATCGTTCAATTTCAGGATCGTAAGATAAAATACTAGTGGAACTATGAGTACGTCTCATAAAAAAAACAATTAATAAAAGCCTAAAACAACCTTTCTTTATTCTAAGTTAATAAAAATTCTTATCAAAATTCTCCAGCAACGGTGCCAAATTTGATGCGGGCAAATTATTATACCCTAGCCCTTATGACTAAATATAGGATGAGCAAGGGGTCGAACACTGGGAAAAATACTGAATTTATTATTAACCGAACAAATAATAAGATAAATAGGCAAAGAATAATCGGAGTATGAGTAACTAGTTAACTACTAATTTTAACTACAAATCTCTAAATTCTAAATAATTCAAAGTTATTAAACCGGTTAGAATTACAAATTAAATTTAAATCATTGAACTTCTAATATGTATATAAGATTATGAATGAGTTGATTAGAGAATTAACCTAAAATCTTTAAAAGCTTATCTCTAAGTCAATTAAAGGTATTTTTGAATAGACTTACATACACTCTCATGTCAATGTAAATGTAGACAAAAACCATGAAGTTCAATGTTAATTCTTTTTACCCCTTTAGAAGTAGATTCTAATTAATCTTTTAACTTAAGTGACATCAATTACTTTTCCATTAAGAATTCCAATTCTCATTGCAAATTCTTAACTAACATATTACATATGATGATCAAGCATATATAACAACTATTAAGAACTTAATTGAAGCCAAATCAATCATTCATTAACAAGATATTAAAATGAAGTTCATAGACTAAATTTGCATTGCAATTCTAACCACGAGTACTTTTAGCCTTGATGCATTGTTAGATAAAAAAGAAGATTAAACATTGAATCATCAAAGAAATAAAATAGATTAAGTAAAGAAAAAGTTATAGAAATCTTTTACTAGCCCTTCTCAAGATTAGAAGCCTTGATACAAGAATAGTTTCCCAAAGTGTTGTACTTGAAAGTGCTAAAATTTGTAAGATCTCTCTTTTTCTTCTTAATACAATACTCTCCACTTGTATTCTGATTTTCTAGATTTTCTGGATGTCTTTTATAGAAGAAACTTCCACTATTTAAAGACCTTGAATAGTTAAAAGTCATAACATTTCATAAAGGAATGCAATACTTCATGAAAGGTCACCTAATAACTGTTTTAGAAATTTTGAGGACATTTTGGACAATTCAGATGGCAAAATTAGACCTTGAGATCCTCATGAAAGTTGTAGGCCTTTTTATCATCTTTCCATAGCCTCTTAAATCATTTCAATCTGAGTTGTGTAGGGGAAGTTATGACTGAAACATTGCAGACTGTTTGTGAAGGATCCTGTCTTTTGGTGTGTGCCGACTCGGCACCAACTCATCACTCTTTTATCAACTCAGCATAGCTAGCCTTAGTGTCGACTCGGCACCAACTAAGTTGAAGGGTGCCGACTCGGCACCAGTACTTTTCAAATTTTGCTTTCTTCTTTTTTTTTTTTTTATACTTGTCTCTTTTAGGAACCTCCAAATCTTCCCTTAACCTATTAAAACTTTATAAAATACTCTCAAAACCATCAGGTTAAGGAGAAATCTTGAGAAAATGTTAGTAGAATAAATATTAAGGAAATATACACAAAATGCATTAAAATATTCTAAACATATACCTAAAAAGCAACTAAAATGCACTTGAAATAATCACTAAATCCATACGATTTTATATCACATCATCAATATCAATATAATAATATAAATAAATATTAATATCAATATCAATATTCAAATGAAAATTCATATATATCTATAACTTTAAAAGTCAATATGATTATAACAGTAAGGAAAATATTTCCATATAAATTATTATTTTAAAACATTTGTGTTCAAATAATTTGAATATTTGAAAATATTCATTTTTAGCTTAGACACGTATTATGATACTAATCAAATATCTTCACACGTATATTGTACATATGTCATATATCAAGTTGGGATATTATATTCTTCCCCCTTTTATGAAATTTGTCCTTAAATTGCAAAATACTTGATATAGGAAATTACGATAACATTAGCAGATACTATCACTCCAGATACCTTATTATTGTACCTGTAAACTATTCATTGCAATCTATCATGAAATCGATGTTATATCAATTTTCCTATCCATCAAGTATATAATTTCTCCTTTCTTTTCTTGCATACTATAAGCATATCTCTTTTTGATAAACTTATCATTACTTATTCCTTCACTATTTTACAATCTTCTCTCTCTAGGTCTAACTTAATTGGAACATAAACCATTCTCATTAAAATCTCATCGATTCTATTCTTCCACTCTTTTGTAATCTTTTACATTCTTAAATCTTGAATCCCTCATACACATTTACACTTCTCATTTTAACTTAACATTGAAAACATCATTATAATCAATCAATTATATTATATCATATAATTATTCCAATAAGACTAACTCCAATTGCCACATTTTATTAACTATCTTTTCTTTCCATATTCAATTATTCATCCTATTGTTCACTTATCTCCATAACTTTTTTTACTTACTTCTCTAGAATCATATTCTCATCAATAAATTCTCTACCCATATTATCTTATTTATTTTACATTCTCATTAACACTGATAAGTTCTTTCTATCTCTTAATTGTCCATATTTTCAAGCTTATCATTTCTTATAGTATATATCTTAACTTATTCAATTCTATCTCTTTATTAATTCAATTTCATTATAAAACATTTTTCTTAAATAGGAATTGCCTAATTAACTGACTTCATAAACTTTCTTATGTCATAACTTTTATTTCCTGTAATTCACTTTAGTTCACACTTCATATATCCTAGTATTTCCTCATATACTCTTTCTCTTATCATTCACTACTTTTACTTTTCTACATCTCCATTAGTTTGTTTAACCCCATTCAAATTATATTTCTATTTAACACATAATCCTCTAGTTCCATACCTTTCTTAATTAACAAATATTTCTTCCATAAAATCCACTATGGTCCATTATTGTTCATCATTTGTCACAATCAATCATATTCTTACACTAGTTTACTCTTAGTTCAAATTTGTTTTCAGTTTCTTCTTAAAGACCATTTCATCACCATACATTTCTTCTTGTAATCATCAACTTTACACATTCCTCTTTTAAAACGATTCACCATCAAATCATGTTCCATTACGATCCTCTATTTTCCTCATCACTGTATTCTCTTAATGCCTTAAAAGTTTTCTATTACATACACCTAATCATGTTTCTTACAAGTCACCTTAACGTATATATGATTGATCACTTCTTTCTTTGGATATGGGATAATCTTCTTTTAAATCATACCATAATAATATTCTTCCTTAGGCTATACCCAATATTCTCATACATAACAAATCTCCAATTCTCTACCTTCTCATTTCTTGAATTTATAGGATGGCATCTAAACCATAATTTCAATAATATCTTATTTAGCCTATCTCACATAAATCTCAATATGTAATATCTATGTGAATCAATTACAGTCCCACTTAACCATTGTTAAATATCATCCTCCATTTCATAACCTTGATGGTTCATAACTTCTAACAATTTCATATATCATTCACCAATAGTACATATCATCCATAACTTTTAACAATTTCATATTTCATCCACCTATATCTCATATCATCTAACCCTTTGCTTACACATATCATAAATATCATATCATTCATTATGTATTAAACATTTTTCTATGGCACAATGAAGAAAACACATACAATATTGCTATTCAATTTATATTCTCAATGATCCTATTACAAGAATACAATAAAAAAAAATTCATGAAAACACCAAGTAGAGACTTACACGGCTGGATCCACAGCTAGATTTCCAGTCATGCCAACCCAGATTCTAAACCTCACATCCACACCGGTGAGACCTCAGCTATTTCTCTACTCGTGGGAGACTATTGGATAAAATTCCCAATTTGTCCTTATCACACGGCTGGAATTCCACCCTGTGTGTTCACCCGTGGCTTCCCATTTCCCTTCAATGCTTTGGCTTGAAACTTATCATATTTAGCATTCCCACTCACTTATAACTTCTTTATTAATTTAGAAACCAAATTCTAATTAAAGAACTCAAATCTTTGTCTAAAGTAAAGCCTATATTCTTGTACTATCATTATGTCACTTGTTTTAGAATATCTTATGTTCTAAACATTGCATTTACTACTTATGCATATCACTATCTACATTTCATAAAATCATATTTAGATTTTTCACTTAATAACATTTAGCTATAACTCATGAATGTAAAAGAATTCAGCATACCTTCATCATTGTTCATACTATTTACATATTGTTCAAATCATCAATTACACTAAGCCATGTCAATAATCAACAATTACTCATAATAGGAAATTTATTCCTAGTAAGATATATACTTGTTCATTTAAACACTTTCACATAAACAATCATTTTCTCATATACACAATTTGCCATTATCATCCCATTTCCATATAACACATAATTCAATCACATATATCAGTTATATTGCGTATCACATTATCATTCCCTTTTCACAATCATCATACACATATCATATATCATACAAGAAACTTTGACTCTTACGAATAATGCGGATCTAAACTTATTGATATACTTCAATGACAAGAAGGAGTTCCTATGCTCCATGGTTTAACCTATAACTCATAGTACTTATAAAGTCTAAGCTAGACTTAAACTTTTGCTCTAATACAATCTCTGTCACGACCCACCTTTTTAAGCTATAACGGTCCTAGGGCATGGGTGGCCATAAGGGCACCACAAACCTGTAGAACCCATTTAACATATAATCTTTTATCATCCATCATATTAAACCATATCCCAAAATCATAACTTAATTACTTTTCGTTGTTACCCATAATCTCAATTGCAAACACAATATGAATACCCTTTTAAAATCGAATCTCATATCATTAATTAAATATTCATTACACCATACATTATTACATTAACAATTACAATACCATTCATATTATATGTACATCCTATAACATATTAGTGCTAAACTCTTTAATAACCATGGAGCTCTAACTTACAACACCAGAACTTAGCAAAACGATTTCCAAGCGAAGGATGGGGCTTGGAACTTTTACTTTGCTAACTCATTGACTTTACCTGAAAAGTTTAAACCACTATAATATGAGACAATGTTCAGTGAGTATAAAATAATCTAATACCTAAGGTGAATACAAAGATAAATTTCAAGAAGGGCTCTTTATAACAATGAAATGTTTTCAATCAATATCATCAATAGGATTCAAGTTTTCATTTAAAATGGAGGCAATATTTTTAGCAGAAATATCACATTCTTAGGAGCAGGATGCTTCCCCCACATATCAATTCAAGAGTGGCAGCCAAAGCCTTGCTCACTCACCCATATTACATTGTAAGACTAATCGGGTCTTATGGTTAGGCATTCTCCCCTAATACAGGTTAGGTATTCTTGCCCTACCCATAAGCATAACTAAGTGCACAAGGTCTAATGTATTTTCCCACATCATAAAGGGGATTTCTGCTTATCAATAGGCATTGAATAAGAAAGTTCATATAAGGTTCGTGTTAAGAAATTCAGTGAACATAATGCGAATTCAATAACTAATGATTATCAAGAAGCATCATGTCAATTGATTCAATATTCAATGGATAGTTCAAGCTTATCAGGGAATCAAGAAGCATTATTACAAATAGTTCAATATCAATGAGCAATTCAAATTATTAAGGAATTGGAATGCTTTTAGCAATCACAGTTGAACAATAAGGGTTTAAGCAAATAACACAAGCATATTATATTATTAAGTACTCACCTTAAAATCCTTTACTCCTATTTATATTTGACTCTGATACAAGTAGTGCTCCTCGCACTCTTAGATACTATTCTCGTTCCTATCTTTAGACTCCACACATTTCATTTCAATCACATATCAATCACTTCGTCATTATCACATTACTTAATTTAACTTAACTTACTAACACTTCTATCTTATTCATAACTTATCATTTTTAAGTCAAAATATACTATACATATACTTGCTGCTATACTTAACATTTCTCTAGTTATTTCCCAATAGCTCACTTAAAAAGAATAGTTCCCTTTCTTCCAATTTCACATTTCAACCTTCATATTATTCTGGTAAAATCAATTAAGCAATTTCCACTAACAATTCCATAAATTCAATTTATCCACAATATCACGATCAAATGGTCTAACCCCGACCTTCAATACACTAATCCCATCCACCAATTTCATTCCTCATTATCAAACTAATACCCAATCAATTTAATTAAATCAATTATAACCTCAACGACTCACTTTAATCTTTTAATTTGACCACCAATAATATTCAATAATCATATAAACAACAATTAATTCAATTCAATTATCTAATTTAACCACTTAATTCCAATAAACTATTTACCTAAATTCATACAAATAAATTAATAATTCACTATCTATACACAATTAGAAGTCGAAATTTATACCATATGGCTCGGTTTAATAAGCTAGAGCTGCTATCTGAAATCATCGGTTTCAAGGATCGACAGAATCCAGTTGCTGAAAATCCCCACAATGACCAAATCATTATCCGATGATACTAGCGGTTAACTTATGATGTGAGGAGTTTGAATATAACTTTCATTTTCTATAATTCGCTGGAGAAAGGTCATAAACGATGTCGGTAGCTATTGATGTTGCCGGATTCCGATCAAAACAAAAGTCGTCCAAAATTAGGAAATGATATACCAAATTAAATCTGGAATCACTAGGAGTTCAGCCATACCAAATTCGTCGAAAACAAAGATCAAAAACAGCTGAAAATTGGCCTAGAAAGTTGCTTCTGATGAGCTTTTGGATGGCGCGTGCACCGCTGTCCAGTGGTTGCTGGCAACGAGCTTCAGCTAGCTGACTAGGCGGCAAGTGCTCTTCCTTATGGTGGGGTGCGTGTAGTCAGTTGGCGGCCGGAGGGCCGTGGTTTGGGGTGCAGTAGGCTCTCTCTCTCTCTCTCTCTCTCTCTCTCTCTTTCTCAGCTCTGTCCGTTTCTCTGTTTCTCTATATTTCTCTTATCCTTCTACCCAAATTCATGGGCTAAACTGACTTTAACCTTCCTTTTATATATATATCTATATATATATATATATATATATATATATATACACACACTAACTTTAATAATAATAATAATAATAATAATTATAATAATAATAATTGTCATACAAATTCTAAAACAATACTTTTAACCAAAATATTAATTTCACCATATTATTCAATAAGTATAATATAAAAAAATCATAATATATTATTTCAAATATTAATTAAACAAATTTCTACATTTCATAATAAAATTTCAATTTCTTTAATTTAACATTTTATCAATTTGATAAATAATAAATCAATAATTCATTTAATAAAATATTCTCTTAAAAATATTAACACGATAATATAATAAATCAATATCCTTTGAAATATCAATATAAAATATAATCAATAAATTATTTCAAATATCAATATTAAATTTGAAATAATTTTTTACAATTTCAAATACTCATATAACAATATTTATAAATCATATATATAATATCAAATATTAATATGAATTTAGCTTATCAAAATCAATATAATAATATAAATAAATATTAATATCAATATCAATATTTAAATGAAAATTCATAAATATCTATAACTTTAAGAGTCAATATGATTATAACAATAAGGAAAATATTTCCATATAAAAGTATTATTTTAAAACATTTATATTCAAATAATTTGAATATTTGGAAATATTCATTTTTAGCTTAGGCACATATTACAATACTAATCGGATATCTTCACACATATACTGTACATATGTCCTATATCGGGTTGGGATATTACAAAAGAGCTTATAGCTTATAACTCATAGATCATGATTTGGAATTCATGACTCATAGTTTGCAACTTAATAAGGTTTGCAGAGATCACACTTAATACTTGTGAGTGAAGACCCTGCTCAATTCACTCATGAGTGAAATCCCTGCTCAATTCACTCATATACACTGGTGAGTGAAGATCTTACTCAATTCACTCAAGGGAGAGGTGGCATCATACCAAATTCCAACTCCCAACTTATAACTTGTAAAGAGTCTTGAAACTGATCAGGCCTCATGGCTAGAACCGCCCCTTCTAGCTGAGGTGGACCACAACCCCTATCCATTGGGTTAATACCATGTGCATAGGTACCGATGATTAACCGCATCGGCATGAGGATTTATTCATAAAGGGTTCATGGGTATCATATCTAGAGCTAATGGCAAACACTTATAACAATAGCATTTAAGAATGCAATCACATGTAACATAATAGCAACAGCAATTTAACTTGTTGAACAAAAGATAAATAACAGTGTGATTCCAGAAAGAAAGTAAGGTAAGGCAATAATTCACAAAGGTTCTTTATTATTATTAAATGATCAAAAATGATTTTGGATCAATTGTCCTTTAGCAACTCAAGCTTAATAAAGAAATCATATAGTCATAATTAAAATGGAAAAGAACTTGGGTTTCAAGATATCAAGGGTTCACAAAACATGATAGCTTGCACTTGTAACTTGAAATATAATGTTTACTCACCTTGTGGTTCTTTTGCTCTTGGTACTTGTAGCCCTTAAAGTTCTAATAATCCTCAAGCTCTATCATACATTACAATTCAATACTTAACATTTGCTTAATCATCATGCTATCCTATCCCATAACTACCCCATGTACATATCACATTCACATACACTTAGAGTTGCACTTAAAAGTGCACTCATCACTTGTACATAACATGTTGACTTTCAAAGTTTTCCACACTTAGCCTTTATAAGCCCATATGAAATCACATTATAACCCATATTATAACTTTTCTAAAGTCAAACACAATATATCATGATCTTAATATCAATTCAATTTAATATTCAACTTAGTACATTTAATACTTTATATATATATCAACTTAACAAGTAATCTTTCAAGTATCATACTTATCTCTTATGACCAGTTCATATAATCAATCTCATCATCCATTTGAGATCAGTAACTCATTATTAACTCATCATAAAACTTATTTCCCATAAAACTTAATCACATACATATATTAATCACATCATAGAAATAGGGTTAGGAAACCCTAGGTATACCTTATTGTCTCTAGACTTGTCTAGAGTTATTCCTTCAATCAACATGCAATCAAATCATTTATCATTTATGTATACATGTCAATAATCATTAAAATATATCACATAAAAATTATAGACATTGGGATTGAATTTCCAAGGTAGGCCGAATCATATAATCAAGAACAAACATGATTTTTCTCATCTTTCACACTTTCCGTTCATTATAATATTATGGAAAAATATGGTTTAAACTAAGATTCTTCATGTAATCAAAACAAAAATCATTTTAGAATACTTTAATTTACAAATCAATAGCTATATATATATATATATATATATATATATATATATATATATATATATATATATATATATGCATGCAAATTTCTAACTTGAGGTTTTAGGTTGAAAACTATGAATCTTTCTTATTTCTGGTACTTTTCGATCATTACAGTAATATGTAAACACATGATTTAAACCATTATTTTTCATCCAAACATAACAAAAATCATTTTAGAATTCAATTATACACAAATTCGCAGGCATAGACAATCCTTATGCAAGAAAATTCCAAGTTTAGGCTTTAGAGCAAAAATCATTAGTTTTCTTGCTTTTTGGTGTTTTTCGATTATTACAGTAATATACAAAAATATGATTTGATTCAATATTTTTCATCTAAACACAAAAAAAATCAATTTAGAACACAATGATGCAAGAATTGGCAGCCCCTCCCCTTGTTATGCATGAAAATTCCAAACTTTGAGTTTTAGGGTTCACCTTTGAAGGATTCGCGTAGAGAGGTTTGTGTTTTCGATAGAAAATTTGATTTCTCTCTCAAGAATTCACCTAGGCCAAATTTAATCAATGAAAATTAGTAAATACTCAGTTCAAAATAATTTTCTAATGATTAGTTTCATGAAAATCAAATATCAAATTGAAAGGAAATGAAAAACTTACGAAACGGTCACGAAATCGCAAAGTTCGAAGGTATTTTGTAAATTTCAGTTGAGAGATTATTTTTGGCAGGATTCGCTATAGAAAACATGATGGAATGACAAAGTGGTGGCTGCTATAAGGGGCTGCCTGAATTTTTCTTTTTATATTTAGGGTTTTGGGCAATTTTCAAGATTACCTTAATGAACTAGGTGCGGAGTGTTTTGGTGTAGCGGGCTTTTAGAAATTTGGCCTTTTTATTTATTTATGGGCTGATTATAGGTAATAAAAAATAAAATATTTTTGTTATTATTTTTATTAAAATTTCCCCTAAAATATATATTTAAAAATATTTTAAAAATGCTCATAAAACTTATTTTATGCTTAAAAATCGCTTTGTATATGAAAATTTACTTTATGAGAAATAAATTATTTTATGCATATGCACTTCATATAAATCACTTATTCTATAATAATAATTATTATTATGCATATTAGAATTCATCTAACATGTCACATACTCATCAATCACATAATACATGAATTTTCATAAAGGCACACATTGTGTTATAATAGCTCTAAATTCAAGAAATTTGCCACTAAACTCCTAGGGTAGGTATGGGTTGTTACATTCTCCCCCCTTAAAAGAAATTTGTCCTTGAATTTAAATACTTACTTATATGTTCTCAAAAAATTGGGAATGCTTCTGCCACATTCCTTCCTTGGCTTCGTAAATATACTCATCCATTCCATGATTACGCTAATGGACCTTAATCATAATTATCTCCTTGATACAAAAATTTCTCCTCATCCTTAGTTCGAAGTTCTACTTGCTTTTCTCTACAGTCAATACAAGCTCCATGCTCATATAGCCAATCCATTCCTAAGATCACATTGAATTCTAAGACACCAAGTTCTAACCACTCCACATAAAGTTTACCTCATAGTCCTTAAACATATACTTTACTTCCATCATTATTCCTAAAGGAGTTGACACTACTAAGAGTTCTTTAATTAATTCCTTATCTCTATGAGACTCTTAGCAAAATATGGAGACACAAATGAATGTGTAGCACCAGAATCAATCAAGTATCTTGCACTAGAATTTTGGACTGGAATGATACCTTCTTCTTTTAAATCACACTAGATTAACATTCCTCCTTTGACTATACTTGATATTTACATAAGTGATAGAAGAATCCCTACCTTTCTTATTGTTCTAGTATATACAGTAGCATCTAAGCCATAAATTCCTTAATATAATTCACTTAATTCGTACCGTATACTTATGTATATATAATGTAACTGATTTATTTCATTCTCATATTGATGATAACTAAATATCATTTCTCTTCTTATGGTATCAATCACAATTATCATTTAATAACTCCATATAATTCATATATCAAACCATTGTAACATGTAAGCATTTCATACCTCATAACAATATACCCATCAAGCATTAATCTAAATCAGATCAAAACTTAGTCAACTTCTCTTTCTAATCCACTTAACCCCACTATTAAATTATCATACTTAGTATGCATTTAACATGAGCACCCATCATATAATATCGCATCACAAGACACATATCACCTAGCATGTATCACATATTATGGCATATGTCATATATTCTAATCATGTAACACATAACCTATAGCATAATGAGCTCTCCTATCATTTTTAAAAGTCAATCATCTCCTAAGCAATAGAAAACCAAACCCAAGCCAAATAGCTAATTAGTCATATAATATCATTCATATCATATAAGTCCTATGCCACTAGGCTAACAATTACCAACTGCTAGCGGGAGTCTTAGTTGTCTCTCTTATTCTAGGCTCCTTGCCTTTAAGGTTGAGATGGTCCAGGTGGTGGAGGTATCGAGGCCACATTTCCCGAGTTCCTTATCTGAGGATAGTTCTTGATGAAATGATCCATCTATCCGCACCTCAAACATATGCCAAAGACCTTCTAGCAAACACCAAAATGCTTCCTACCATAATGGTCATAAGTTATTGGCAAAGATTCCTTTCCTGGTCCTTCCCATCCTTCTTCGTGCTGGCCTTTATGACCCTTGTTCTTATGCTTACCCTCTTATTCACATTTCACGCGTTGAGCCCTCTCGGCCTTATATCTCTTTTCCATTATCTTGGCCTTATCTATCAGCTTAGCCAAGGTCGAGAATTCAGTTGTTGCCAATGAATTGAACAGAGGTGTGATCAACCCTCTTAGAAAGCAGTTGATGCTGTTGGTTTCAGTAGGAATGACATTGATAGCAAACCTGCTAAGTCGATTAAACTCTTTAGCATAGTCTAATACTGACATTCTAGGTTTCTACTTCAAGTAGTGCCCTATCTTGCCTCTCACTTTTAGGCAAGAATTGATCCATTAACTCTTGCTTATATTCTGCCCAAGTAGGTGGGTCAACTCCATATAGTCGCTCCTCAATATTTCTCTCATACTAATACCATGCCTTTTTCTTCAGTTAGAGTCCTACTAACTTAATTACCCGAGTATCTGAACATGACAATCGATGGACTAGCTTGTCCATCTCCTCCAAGAACTCATGAGGGTCATCACCCTCCTCACTACAGAAGGTAGGTGGCTATAGCTTCTTGAACTCTGAGACGATCATCCCTTCATCAGTTAGTCGCTTCCTCTCCCTTCGTACAGGTGCCACTACTGTAGGAGGCGAAACTCCATTTCCTTCTTGTGTTAGTGGCACTTTCTGCCTTTGAGCTCACAGCTCGTCTAATTCCTTGTGCAAGTTTCTCATTTCCTTATGCATCGCTTGCACCTCTTGTGAAGATGCTTACTCTTCAGAGCCCATGGTTGGTGCCCCTGAATTAGATCTTTCTCTTGACCATGCAGGTACAGAGGCAGCATTCGAAGCAGTGTCTAATATTGCATCCTCACTAACCCTAATGGGTTGAGCAGCTGTGCGGACTTTCTTCTTGGGAGGCATTCTGCTATCACTATAAGGGAATTTAGTACTAACTCCCTTCTAACCCATCTAACCCATGACCATATTATTGCATTTACCATGCATTTTGCATAAGTACTTATCATATCATGTCACAAGGCACATATCATATTTCACTTATCGCATAGCATACATCATATAATATATGTCACATATTATGGCATATATTATGTAACCCATAACTTATAGCATTATGAACTTCCCTATCATATAAGAGTCAATCATGTCATAGGCATTAAAAGAAATCAATCCATACTAAGTAGCTAAGTAATCAAAAGAAATATCATCCATATCGTATAAGTTCTACATCGTTAGGCCAACCGTTACCAACTGCTCGCTCAAGTCCCCTTAGGTCCACCATCAGGGCAATCATCAGTTAGTTTCCAAGATTGAGTAGGCAAATAATCAATGGGAGAGCACTTAAGTGTGACATGACCATTGCTACCACATTAGTAACAAAGGAGATCTCTATCCTGCTGGCGACTAGTCAAAGACCAAGACCTCGATGGCGAGTAGTCTCCCCTATGCTCAACAATCCCTACCTTAATATGCTCAATATGCTCTCTCAAGGTTTGCACTAGAGACCTTAGACTTTGATTTTCTATTGCTATGTTTTAGCAATCCTCTTATAATTTTTGGATCTTATTATGAACCCAATCATAGTTTAGGCACTCCTCGGGGTCCTCCTCCTCGGGGGTCTCCTCCTTTTTGGGGTGAATCACTAGCACAACTCTGTTGAACATCTCCGACCAAGTCCTCTTATAGGTCATACAGGGTGCCCTAGGCCTAGGCCCTCTAGCAGAGGTGATCTTCATGGTCATCTAATAAGAGAATTATAAGGCACACAAGCACACAATAACAAAGAGTACTATAACCTATTAGGATTTCATGGAACTATACTAGCAATAAACTACAAGTGACATGACTGGAAAATTCCCATGCTCCAGGATTATGCTTAATCAACTTAACAAACAAACAAGTCGAAACTAGACTTTAAAACTACAACTCTGATACCACCTTTGTCACATCCCAACTTTAGAGATATGACGATTCTAGAACATGGGGAGACATAAGCTCACCCACGCCTGTAAAACCAACTCATACATATATAAACATAGCCTAGGATCATACCAAACCTCACATATTAACTTAATTATCCAATAATAATGAAAACTTTAACCAATGGAAGAATAGTTTAAAATACTTTAAATACAATCTATAAGAAAATAATATTTAGACTCTAATTAAATCTTCAAATGAATAATGTCTCAAAGAGAAACTCCTAAAATATGAACTCCCGGAGCATCTAAAATAATATTTGATTGCAGAACTTGTTGGGTTGATTGCATAAACTATTGTAAAGTATCCTCTAAAAAAGGTTTCTTTTGCTGTGGGGCAAATAATTGAGAAACATTTTGAGGATATGGCGGATTAGAATGACCAATGTGCTGATTGGATATATTATATTGATGACTTTGATTCATTGGAGGCTGGTTCTGTCTCCATGAAAAATTAGGATGATTTCACCAATTTGGATTATATATAGGGGCATATGGGCTATCAGATGATTTTCTATAAGAATATAGTGCATTTGCTTGTTCAGAGAATGCTTCCTGGTAATTTAGCATTGAAGGAAAAATTGAGCAGTCTGAGATGTACTAGAACATAAGGCGCACAACTCACTCCTAGTGTTTTTTGAGGATTCATGGATTGACTTAAGACTAAGGCTTTCACTTTCCTAGATAAACTAGCTAAAGTAGTTTTCAAATCAATTTCATCTCTCTCTTTTATCTCATAAATGTCTCCTCTCTTGGTTACATGTTTGGATTTGGCTCTAGGGTCTAAGTAATTCCATTGCTGAGAATTTACAGCTAATGTTTCAAGTGACTTTAAAGCTTGACTTCCTTGCAGATGCAAAAATTTTCCACTATACATGGATTAAATTATTTGGCAATTTAATGGAATTAAACCATCATAAAAATATTTTACCAATTTCCAAATTTCAAAACCATGATGGGGACATTTTAAGATCAAGTCATTAAACCTTTCCCACTCATAAAATTCTTCTCTCTCTTTATGGTAAAATTCAGAAATTTCTCTCCTAAGACTATCAATTTTGGACATGGGAAAGAATTTTGACAAAAATTTATTAACTAGTTGATCCCAACTAGTAATTGTTCTTGCTTAAAAGGAAGTTAACTAGGCTTTTGCTTTATCTTTTAGTGAAAATGAAAATAGTCTAAACCTAACTAAATCATCAGAAAAAATTTAGAAGCGAAATGTGGAACAAATATCCAAAAAAATTTTAGCGTGTATGTATGGATCTTCTCTCTCTAAATCATAAAAAGATGGTAGCAATTGAATTATGGATAGTTTAAACTCAAAATAAGTTGCATTAGTTTTAGGTAAAACTATACAAAAGGGAGAATTAGCACTGACAGAAGAAAAATATTCTATAAGAGTTTTTTCTCTTTCAATATGAACATTGTTATTTCTTGGATTTTCCATATTTTCACAATTTATTTCATCTCCGGACATTTTTATTGATGATTCAATTTTAATATCACTTAATGACAATTCTTTTTTAACCAAATGACATTTTGAATCATGTCTCAAGCTAGTATAAACTAATAAAATTAAATTAATTTATTCCAATACCAACTATTAAATGAAACAAAAGAAAATAAAACAAAAATAATAATAATAATAATAATAATAATAATAATAATAATAATAATAATAATAATAAAAGAAAAAAATAATGAGAATGCAACAAAAATAAAATAAAATAAAATTTCTCTTTCAAAGTTTATAAAAATGAAAAATGTGCAACTAATAAAGCCCCCAAAAAAAATTGGGAAGTCACAATGGATCACTTAAGTTCCAGTTTTCTTAGCCAAATGAGTAATTATCTTTTTTAATAGAGTTTATTAAGTTGTGTATTTACTAACATTTATAAACTAAAAGAGAAATAAGAATAAAATAAACAATGTGAATCAACTTTAAAAATAAAAATAAAAATTCAAATGATTCAACGTAACACCAAAAAAAAATTAATTCTAATTTTTTCTTTGTTTTTAAACAATAAAAATGCTAAAAATATTTTTTAAAAAAATAATTAAAAAGAAAAAAATATATATATATATTTATATAAATGTAGAACTTTATGACCAAAAGCTAGAGAAAAAAAATTGAAAATTAAGATAACTTTTTGCAGAAAAACAAATTAATTATCTATAATAACTAACTAATCATGCAAGAAAAATTTAAGACTATGCAAAACACGTAAATAATAACTAAGTTACTACAGTAACCTAATTGAAATTTTCGGCACTATTCCAATTCAACTTAACTCAACTCAGTCCTACTAAAACTGAAAAAAAAAATTTCAAATATACAAAAAGTAACAAGAAAATTGTTACAACAAAAACTAATATTATTTTATGACTAAGTAGATAAAAAAAATAATGAAATAATAAAATAAAATAAAAATTCACAATAAGTAAAATTTAACTAGTAGAATAATTGAACCAACTTGGATTTGATGAGTTTTCTTCTTTCTTTTCGATGGCTCTCTGACAATAATGCTAAAAACTTGTTGTGAAATTTTATTTATACTTGCAAGCGCATAAATCATTGATTTTGTAGATAAATAGTAACGAGATTGTTTCCATGGAGAAAGTTATGAAAGAATTATAGAAAAACTTAATTAAACACATTAATTTAATACTAACATAGTTCTAAATAATTTCTTAGATAATGCTAAAGAAATATAAAATATAAATATCAAAATAATACAATTGAAAGTGGTTAAACTTATGAAATAAAATTCAGATAAAATATTACCAAGATTTCAGAATTTATCAATATTTAATTAATAATTTTTATAATGTATTAATTCTAATTTTTAGAAAATAGTTTAGAAATTAATCTTTCTATCTTCTATTAATTTTATCACTAAGCCAAATTTTATTAAATTCTCAAATAAATTTTCCTTCAATCCAAAAGTATAATTTCTAAGCATTATATGTATAAAATTTAATGGAAACACATAATCAAAGAAAATTACTTTTCTTTCAATAAAAATTAAGTATAGATAATTTTCCTAACAATAAAAAATGCATGATAGAATTGATAAAAGGATATTATCAAATGAAGCCAAAATCATAAATATTAAATTGCAAAATATTTAAAATCAATACAAAATAGAAATTAATATTTTAACATGGTTTCATCATCCACCTTAGTAAAATTAAAATTTTGAAAGACAGAATTAAAACAATAAAATAAACAAAAAAATATATTATATTTTAACAATTTGGAGCCTTAATCTTGAAATCTCAACTTCTTCCTTATTTTCTTAATTTTTCCCCTTACAAGCTCTTTTTTTCTAAGCCATTTCCCTTCTATTTAAAAGCATAAATGGCTAGATGGAGAGTTGATGATGAAGCTAATTTTGAAATAATTTTTTCTTTCTTAGCATGAAATGTGTGAATTTGAACTTTGAATTATTTGTTTTCCTTAGTTGGATTGCATATTGATATTTGGTGATGACTTAAATTTTTGCAATTTTTCTCTTCCTTAGCATCAATGTATGACTTTGATTTTTGAATCCTTTGTTTTCTTTAGTTGACTTGCATAAAGATAGTTGATAAGCTCTTTAGTCTCCATTGCACATTTGAAATGGTGTACTTTGTCCAAAAAAAAAGAAAATGGCTTAGTTGACTTTGTTGAATTTTTTTTTTTCACAAAATTTATTATTATTATTATTATTATTATACATGCAAGTCAAAGATTATAATTTCACTCAATTTTCAAGCTTTTACCATTTTATTTCCTATTTCACAAAAATAACATTAAATAAAATATTTATTTAATAAATGAATAACAAAAAATAAATTTAAGAGCTATTAATATGTATTAAATTATGCTCATCAGTAAAAAAGTGGGAATACAATATCTACCGTAAGGTGGATAGCAGATGATCTACATATGTAAGAATGGGTGTTGAACTATATATGCAAGTTAAGGACATTCACTACCCTAACATTGAAATTTCTACCTTGAACAACACCTTTACACAAGAAACAATTGTTAGACAATGACTCTTTTAGCCAAAATACTAATCAAAATCAATTGTAACGATATTTCAAAGTACAAATCCAACAAAAAATGCAACTATTATATGGTGCTCTTCTAAAATGTAAACCAAAAATTACCTCAAAGGAATACACCTTTATCAGTTTTAAAGGTTTTGTAACAATACTAAACTTCTTAATCCTAAAGTTGCAACAACATAAAGAATCTTCATTAAGCCTTGTAAGTCGATAACTATGTCCAAAAAAATTTTACAAATTATTAATAACCATGACTTAATCAATATCATACCTCACAAACTTATGAATGCCTATTGGTAAAAATCACCCATCAAAACAAGCATACATACTCTCAAATATTATTAAATGATTCTTCTCCAAATCACAAATTCTAAAAAGTAACAAAGAAATTAAATTATTAATTTTAACCAAGAACAAGTAGGTATGTGGAGAAACCCGAATCGTTTTTGATGAACTTAAGTTTAACCGAAATTTGAACTTCATACCATAATTTTTTGTTGTTAATTTTGCTAAAGCTATTGTTGTAATCGCTTTGGCCACCATGGATTGAATGGTGGATGTGGTTTTTTAGAAACTGAGAAAAAAATTGCAAATCTAGAAAAGATGGGTATGGGAGGCATTGGAGGCTGATGAAGGAGAACTACATGCAAAGAGATACATTTTCTCTCATTTAGAAGAAGAAGAACCTAAAATGTCTTTTTTATCCTTTTTAATTATGTACATACATAATACCCTTCTATACATACAGTATATTCACTTTACAAAGTAGAGGGACCCACTACAAATTTTTTATTATCCTGCTACCCAAGAGTAAAATAAAGAGTCATGACATATATCATCAAGCAGATAGTGATGTGTATCATATTGAGTATATTAACCTAATAAGAGGCCTCCAAATTTCTTCCACCCTTCAAGATAAGAAATAAAGGGAAAAAGGAGATATTGTTGAAATAAAATCTAGCAGGACTTATGGAGGAGGAAAGATGGAAGTGAAAGTTTGGCATGTGATGAAGTTATAAGTGGATAACAAGAAATAGGATTTGGATTCAAAAGATAAGCTTAACTTTTCAACTGAAAGAAAGAACTGATGATGTTATTGCAAGAGTTATTGGACAAAAGAGGCATTAGGCTATACTATTAATTAGTTCAGGTACATAATACAAGTGACATAAAAAGAAAAAAGGGGGAAGCCATAAACAAAAACCTGACTTTATGTGTAAGATTAACTAGCATAATTCGATATTGGTTTGTAGATTTTAACACATTGCAATTGTTCCCATTTAATACTGCAATTGTTCCCATTTATTAGAGCATTGAAGTAATAGATCAACTTATACATAACATTGACATAGGGATCTAGTTATAAGATAAAATTATTTCTTAATATTTATGTACTTATTCTACTATAAAATGCCCATCAAATATATAGCTAAGGTTGTCATAATCATGAAATAATCTAAGGTTATTATACTCATGAAATTAATCCAAATGGCTTGCAACAGGAAACATATTCAGACATTTTAATGCAACTTTCTAAATTAAAAATAAATAATTTTCTTTTATTACTCATTCAAGCATTATAATGAACACAATGCATACATCAATTTGAATGTTTTGAAGCTCTGAAAAAAATGGAACGGAATAAAACTTCCAAACTGCAATTTTAATAATTCATTGATAAACAGTAGTAGAAATAATTGTATAATACATAAACAACCTTGAAATAATAAGAATGTCTTAGCCAATTCAAATTAAATAGGCATAATTATCACTAAATTTTTTAATTAACATAAGTTAAATTGATACTTTGCTTTGATTTCTAGAATACCAATGTGAACTTTAGGAAGCAGTAAGAGCAGTAATAACAAAATAAAGGGAAGTTGAGAACTTACCTCAAACTATACTTTTGTGCTTTTTTTTTTTCCAATTGTTGAAAAAGGGGAGCCTCAATGCCAATGAACTCAAGTAGGAAACTGACAGTTTTCGTTTTTTTTTTGTCCTTAGCAATTATAGATAAGGAGGAGATTAAACGCCTATATTGATAAATTGGGTGTAAGGAGATGAAGGTACACTGCTTCTCTTCAAAGCTCAGTCAAATGTCTTTCTTACCCTTATTTTTTATGTATGTATCTAATAGCTATTGTATATATGTTATATTTAGTTTATAAGTTATATGGATCCACCTATGTTCTTTTATTCTTCCACTGCTATTAAAGTGTCTCGCTGCCCGTTATATATATCGGCTTCCAATTATAAAACAAGAACAAAAAAAAAAAAAAAAAAAAGCTTGAATCCATTTTTGCCCTAAAACTTCTAAGATGTGGCAACAAACACATATATATTTAGAATTTTTTTTTAAAATTAAATAGATAATAGTTTTAAATTTTAATAAATTATTTCTATCATTTAATATATTTATCAAGAATTAAAATAATTATATTATTTATAACATTTCAACAAAAAAAAAATTAAAATATTACTTTAATTCTTTAAAAAAATTTAATTAATAGACATAAAAATAGTTTATTTTGTAGAGGAAATTACACCTTATGTCCCATTTTTCCTATTTTTAACTTTTATGTCCTCCCAATTTTTGGTTTTCATATATAGACTTTGGTAATTAATTTTTTATACTTTTTAGGTTTTTTTTTTTATTTAAGTTTTAAAGAATGAGTTCGTGAACTTATTTTAATTTTTAGGTTTTTTTTTAATTTAAGTTTTAAAGAATGAGTTCGTGAACTTATTTTAAAATTTAGCGTGGGCAATATGTAGATTCGTAAGTAAACTTTCTATTAATTAAATTTATAATTTATTTTGATAGCTAATCATCTAAAATTTATTATCATGCTTATTTTTATAATTTTATATTTAAATATTAAATTTAAATTTATAATAATTTTAAATGATCACTTATCTAAATGAACTTTTAAAAATATTTTTATTTGGACATCCAAAAATAATTGATACATTGATCATTTATCATTTTACTAAAAGTATTGATAAAACTTAAAAAATTAAAAAATGATTGATGACTTCACAAAATAACAAATAAAATCATAAGTCGAATTAATCATTAGTAGAAGTATATTTTTTTTAATTAGTGTATATTACTTGCTATGATTTTACAGTATTAAATACTAATTATTTGCTAAAAGTATATTATTTTTAGTTAATTTACACTGTTTGCTATGACTTTATAATATTATAGACTAATTATTTGCTAGAAGTAAACTTTTTTTTGTTTAATATATACTGTTTCTTGTGACTTTTTATTTTCTTATTTAAAATTTTTTTAAAATTTCAAGTAAAATATAATTTTAAAAGTATTCAATTTTATAAATATAAATTTAATTTTTATACGAAACAAATGATATTATACAAATTTATAAAAATCTAATACATAAATTTAGATAAATTATATAATTTCAATTTAAATATAGGTTAGTAGTTAATTCACTTTAAATTTTCATAAATAAAATTTAATATAATTAAATTAATTTTTTAATTTTAAATAAAAGTGAAATCAATATATGGTAGTAAAGAAAAAAAATAAACTTTGATAGATAAAGAAAAAATAAAGACTAAATTTATAAATAAAGAGAGAAATTTAAAATATTTTTATAAAATAAAAAATTAGGAGATAAAAATTCTTTTAATTTTTAAATTATTTATGTAAAAATCCCTTATTTTTTAATTGATCGGCCCATAGCTCGCGGTTAGTAGATCTGGAAAGGTAAAGTTAAATTAAAAAATAAAAAAAAAGGCTAAAAACCATTCTTTATTGACTTGATTACCCAAACTAACACCTGAGGAAAGAAAACGCAATTTCTCCCTCTCCCTCCCTCTCTCTTTCTCTCTCTTACACACACACGCACACACTCTCTAGCCATGAGTCTCTTTGGTCTCGGCAGGTTAGTTCAAGATTAGTACTCATAATCACACTTCATTATCATCAGATCTCTTATAATTTATCAATCCTTATTGACTTTCTAGCTTTTTTTTTTTTTTTTTTTTTTTTTTTTTTCAGAATCAGGTTTAATTATTATTATTATAATTATTTTCTGATGCAACTTCAGTATTTTGGTCTACTCTTTCTTGATTTAGCAAAAACGTAAATTCACTAAAAATTAAATAATTAAAAAAATGGTAATTGGGTTTGGATCTTTCTATTTCTATGTATATATTTGTATTTAAGGTTACTATATATGATAATTGTAGTTAAGTATTGAATTTATAATTATAGTCACAAAAGCTTGAAATGGCTTGGAGATGTCTATTTTGTGATACATAGAATTAATTTTGGAAGATATTTGGATTTTTTTGGAGTTGAATGGTGAAGGTTGAGCAACTTTGCATTGTTGGGTTTGGGTTATCTATCTCCATTGATTGACAAATTGTACATGGGAGAGCAAAACAACTAATATTAATGCAACCTGTGTTAATGGTGGAGCAAAAAGATTATATATTCAAAATTGAAGCAATATTGTTGATCAAAATTACAGACAATGTTGTCCACCGGGATTGATTTATGCGTATCTAACTAGCTGATATCATCAAAGGAGTATCTATATTCTTGGCAAGATCTTTTTCTTATCAGCATTGATTGTGGGCAAATTAATGTTATTTTTGTGAATAAGAAAATTGAAAAGTTGGGTTTTCGATTTTATTAAGTGCTGTTGAAACTCAAGAATGTTTGTAGGCTTTTTTGTGGGAGCTACCACTCTGAAAACATATGTGGTTATTACTTGTCTAATTATGGAATAGTTTCTTATTAATACTCGCCAATATATTGCTTTGCATTGTCTAAAGTTGTATTGTTCAGTTTTTTATTGATTCCATAAAATCCTTTTTATTTTTTTTTTACTTTTGGGTTAAATATATTTTTTACCTTTTCTATTGGTGAATATGCCTTATAAGTTTTCTGTATAACAGAAACCAAAGGACATTCCGCCCCAAAAAGAGTGCACCATCGGGAAGTAAGGTTGGTTTACTTTTGCTTCATTAATAATATTAGCAATTTCTTTCTTGGTGTTCAACTGTAATATGTGATCTTATGATTGGACTTTTCAAATGATTATATATTGCTTGAGCATTCATGTTTGTTTTGTCTTGGAAAACATGAAGTTATTAATAAGTGTATGTAATGGGAACTGCCTTGTGATCTTTTCCACTGTTGGTTAGTTTGGAATCAATGATAGAGGATAATCACATTTTATTATTTGGTGTTATAATCTTCAAATTTTTGGAATTTTGAGTGTAGAAATGCCATGGGTATTGAGAGTGTTGGGCTAAATGATATTAATGGCCATATAAGTGGGGTTGGAGCCTTACATTGCACAAAATTAATTGGCTTGTGCTAAGACCCAATCTACTTTACATATATTCCACTTTATATTCTTATTCTTTTTCCATGTGGGATTATATTTCCCAATACGTTCCCCTCAAATGCAATTGGTCTTGGATCAGTTATCACTTGGCAAAGATGGGTCTACTCTTGGAGGTCCATCACAAACACAACTAGGCCTACTTTGTGAGGCTTTAGGTCAACAAACAGATCTAGACTCATCTGCTAGTCCAAACTCCATGTCTTTAAATACGAGCTCTAGATATCCGGCTGTTGGGCCATATTTAGCTCTAATACCATGTAGAAACTTCATAGGCTTGAAGTGTTGGGCCAAATGATATCAATGACCATATAAGTGGAGTTGGAACCTCACATTGCATAAAACTAATTGGTTTGTGCTGAGGTTCAATCTACTTCATATATATTCCATTTTATCTTCTTATACTTTTTCCATGTGGGATTACATTTTCAATACTCCCCCTCAAATGCAACTAGGGCTGGACTAGTTATCAATTGCCAAAGATGAGTTTATTCTTGGAGGCCCATTACAAACACACCTAGGCCTACTTTTTGAGGTCCTAGATCAACAAACAGGTCTAGATTCTTCTGCTAGCCTAAACTCCAAGTCTTTAAATATGAGCCAAGGATAACTAGCCGTTGGGTCATATTTAGCTCTGATATCATGTAAAAAACTCATGGGCTTTGAGAGTTTTGGGCCAAATGATATCAATGGCCATATAAGTGGGGTTGGAACCTCACATAGTATAAAACCAATTAGCTTGTGCTAAGGCCCCAATCTACTTCACATATATTCCACTTTATATTCTTATGCTTTTCCTATGTGGAATTACATTTTCCAACACTAAATGATTTTTGGTGAATTTAGGATTTCCAATGACACGGTGAACTTGCGATGCTATTTGTTTTTATGATTTAAGCTTAAATTTGTAAAATAGTGCAAACTGTGGATGGAAGAGAGGAAAACTGGCCTCCTGGCTCAAGAATATTCTAGATGCCTTTTATTCGACAGATATTTCTTTGGATTGGAGGTTGAGAGACTATCTACCAATCTGAACTTTTCACCTCGCAATTATTTGGAGTACTTTTGAGTTGTTTCTAAATTAGGATTGATCCAATGAGGTGGCCTACTCATTAACATATGGGTTGTTAAAATATGCACTTGGAAAATGAAATTTTGTTTGTGTAGGGGAATTTCTTCTTTCACCTTCTATTGTGTTCTTGTTCTTTAGCAGATAATAACTATTACTTAGAATTTGATAGGTCCCTTGCCCTCTCTTGGCACTCTGTACATTAATGCTATGTTTCTCTTACTAATAGAAAACAACAAATAATTCTGGCAATTGTCAGTAGAATAACAGAAAATTGTACTAGAATATGATCCATTTAATGATATAGTGGGGTTGCAAATGATTGAGTTCTCCAGTTCTTCAGGTCTTGGTTAAAATTTGAATTTTTCAAATGTTAGGATGTAGTAGTTCTACAGTTTTTTATATGATTCATATTTCTAAACATGAATAGAACACAGTAGACTATAAATTAAGAGGAATTAATAAATAACTAAACAATCATTCAATCTTCATAAATACAACAATAGAAAATAAAAGCTTAAATAATAAATACTGCAATTTTTTTATTGAAAGTGGGGTATACGGGCATTGAACACCTAATATCCTAGATTACGAGGAAGGTACTCAACACTAGGCTATTGGCTGTACTGGTAAAAGAATGCTGACTGGCAAAAGAATGCAAGGTTAAGTAACATCAATTAACTTGTTGATTGAAGATAATGAAAATCACAAAGAGAAATGAAAGAGAAAATGTAGGAGAGATTGAAGAAGCAACTTTCTGCTTATTGAATTTGTAATCAATCCAAAAATACATTATGAACTGGATTAAAAAAAAAGAAGAAAAAAGAGCATAGTACAAATAGAAGGGATGCACGTAAAATGACATTAGATGTAAAATAACATTAGATGCATTTTTGAAGACATACTATTTATTATTATTCACATTTCCAGGCTGTCAAGAGCTGAGAATTCTAGAGTTCCCAAACAATTAAGTGTCAATGGAGATTTGAAATATGGGAAATATAATCTGCGAAATAATTTTGAAAAATGATTGGAACAAAATAAGGAGGTGATTTTTTAGATATATCTGACAACTAGTAGTGAAGTAATGAATATAATAACTTATCATGGCATGTCTTGTTATGAGAATAACTGATTTGAAATACATAGGAAAATAATGAATCGATAATTTAAGGAAGTTGGTGGGAATTAGAGACTTAAAAGGAAGTAACGTGAAAAGTGGAGAGATTAAATGAATTTGCTTATAGGGAAGCTAGCTTATGCATATATTGCAACACAATGATATTCGTTAATTACAAAGACAAAATATAGCAGTTGTTATTGGAAGCATGCTGAGAAAGAGAGTTGTATTTTCTATATATGATAAGGGAAAACGATCTTTGAACTGGAAATTAATGGCGATTTTAAAATTTTGCATAGAAAGGTCTGACAAAGTGATTGGAGTGGTCTAGACACCAAGTATGCATTTGGTATTGTGGTTATAATTTTTTTTGCGAAACTGCTTTTACTTTATTTAGAGTTTAGAAACCATGGTTTGGAAAAAACTATATTTTTTAGCTTTTCTCAGGCCAGGGTTTACGAAAAGCAGTTAAAAAAAAAATGCCAAAACATAATTTTCAGAAGTAGGTCCAAACTCAATCCCAAATTGACCATAACACATTCTTCTAATAGCGTAAATATCCAGTTACTTGAAAAATTGGCTGCCCATGCAGTTACAGTCACTACCATTTTAAGTGTTAAAAATGACAGAGAGACAACTCAGGCCAATGCTGGAGTAACTGGCCTGTGTGTCTGGCTTCTATTTATAATATAAGGTACTAGATCACAGCACTCTTTGTGGTGTTTTCTTTTTGAACTTTTAACTTGTCATGATGCAGGGTGCGCAACTTAGAAAGCACATTGATGCCACCCTAGGCAGCGGAAACCTGAGGGAAGCAGTAAGACTTCCTCCTGGGGAGGATTTGAACGAGTGGCTTGCTGTCAACAGTAATCTCTCTTTTCCTCTCTGCCTTTTCTTATGTGCATGCACATCAATCTTCTAGGATCCTTTTTTTTTTTAATTATTAGTTGTCATCAATCTGTTATTGTTGTGTGACATGATGCAACTCCATGATAATTAACTATCCATTATTTATCTGAACGGTTGAATACTTTCATTTTTTTTTTTTTAATTTTCCAAAGACTTTACTGCAAACTTCTTTATGAAATTAGAATCTGAAATAAACTTTTTGGATTCTCCCATTTCAGCTGTGGATTTCTTCAACCAGGTGAATCTTCTCTATGGTACCCTCACAGAGTTCTGTACTCCCGAGAACTGTTCTACAATGTCTGCAGGCCCCAAGTATGGCATGCAAATCGACTGTGTTCACGCTGTGTTTTATATCGCTTTATAGTTGGCTTATAAACATTTCATTATTATAAGGGGCTGATGATCTAAAAAACTTCAAAACTTTTGACTATCAATCTTGGACGATGCTTTTTTTTCCTATAAATTATGAGCACCTAATTTAATGTTAGGCCTTGTTGTTTGGGGGTAAGTAGGGTCAGAAAGTAGGATTTCTTAGGAAGTGCACCTATTTGTCTTGTTTGGCTCCTACTAGTAGACCAAATTCCTAGGAAGTTGAGTGGTGAGACTTCTTGTGTTATTATGCGAAGTAACTCTCAGGGGGGACTAGTTAAGTTGTACTTCTAGAGTGTATGCTGCTAATCAATTAATCTGCTGTTTACTTGAAAGCTAAACAAAGGGATAGAAATGTCTAAAGCATATTTTAATGGTAAACTAATTTACCTTAAAATTAATGAAATACTGATTGACACAACATTATTAGGTTATTTTACTTAGAATACTATTTTGCCCCAAAGTATCTGCTTTCTGTGCTAGTCTAACATCATTTCTTTTTCGAAATTACCTTATTTGTCCTGCCTATATTTTGAAACTGTAGATTAAGTGAAAACATTTCATATTGTTTTTTACCATTGGTCAAGTAATCTCAAATCTTTATTGGTTGTTAATGAAAATCAGCTGACACTAAAATATACAAATTGTGTTTCTTATATCTTAATTTGATAGTGAGATATTATTGTCTCTTATGACATTAATCAAATAGAAGAGGTCCTAGTAAGTTACATATGAACTAAGCCCAATTATGTTCTGCTTTTTGAGAAATATAGGACCTGAGCTTCTTGGAAAACACGAGATCTAGGACCTTAGGTTCTTGGAAAATACACTTCGAGAGAGAGAGAGACAGAGAGAGAGTATATATGAGGTGCTTTGGCATACACTGCTAGAATCAACACCATTGTTAAGGTAGGTGTATATAATTCATTTGAAGAAAAAAGAAATGGGCATAATTGAAACTAGAGTACCACAATTTGGATTTTTTTTTGGTCTTAAAGTGCTTCATACTCTGTTTTTAACTTCCTCTTACCAGATTTTGCTAAGGTGATTGGGACTCTCTATTTAAGATTTTGACTTATTAATGCAACTGGATTGGAAACTAACAAGCTTTAAAAATTATTTTATCCGGTCAAATGAACAAAAAAATCCATTTTGAATTTCAGCCTTTTTTTTTTTTTTTTTTTTTTTTTTTTTTAAAGTTTTATCAATATCTACCTAAAATTTTGACATTAGATTCAATTTAACAATAAGATTTAATTGGGTGGCCACCAAAATAATCCACATGTTTACATCCAATTGAATTGCTTGCTGTAATTGAAAGCAGTGTTGAAGTATCATGTATAAATTGGTAAAATTGCAAATTTGTGCAAAGATTTGAATCTTTTTGGGTCTTTTGGCTAATAAAATAATACTTTTTAAGCATGGCTAGTATTGTAATGGAGGGGAAGAAAGGAGAATGCAGTTGAAATCCACTTCCTATCTTGTTTGGCATTCTAATTTTTGAAGGAGGGGAAAAGGAAAAGAGTTTAACAAGTTCCCTTCAAGGAGTTTAAATTCGTTACACTCCAAAATTGGTGAAAAAATTTCAACTCCTGAAAAGGATAAAGGATTTTTTGTTGTTATAACTACAATGTCCTTCCCCTCCCCCTCATTTGGAAAAAAAAAAAAAAAAAAAGGAAAAAAAAAAAAAAAAAAGAGCATTTGGTCTCCCTTCCCTTCATTATTTAGTTTTTAATTTGTTAAACATAATAAGATAGATATTTTCCCCTTCTCTTCTATAATATTTTCCCCTTCCCTTTCCCTCTCTTTGAAAAACCTTCCCTTCCCTTCCAAATCTCATATCCATCCATTTTTAGAGAGAGATGAAGAGAACAATTGCATAGAGTAGCTTTCCATACACACTACTCATTTTTGTTTGCCATTAGTCCTCCATGCAAGTTCAGCCTCATGTACCATTTACCCTATGTTTGGAAAATTTGTTAGGGAGGAAAGAGAATAAAGAAGGAAAATAATTTTTATTTTCCTTCATTTATTTTTCTCTCTTTTGTTTGGAGAGAGAGGAAAATAAAATTATTTTCCACTCACTAAAATATATAAATAAAAGAAAATTTATAAATAAAAAATTATTATTTTAATCTTTCATTTCTAAAATTTAAATTTGAATTTGAATTGTATTTAATTATTTTTTTTTCTTCTTCTTTTTCCATTTTCTCTCCATTTTGGAGAGAATAAAGAGAGGAAAATAATACATATTTTCTTTCCTAATGGAGAGAAAATAGAGGAAAATAATACATATTTTCTTTCCTCTCTTTATTTTCCCTCCATTTCCAAACAATGGAAAAGGAAAATAAAAGTTATTTTCTACTTTTATTTTCCTTCCTCCCATATTTTCCCTCATTCCAAACATAGGGTTAATGATTACAACTCGCAAAGTTCTGACATTGCTGCTGCATGCTAGAATTCTTTTCTAAACTTGGCCTAAATTAGTATTCTGGAAATTCTTTTTCTAATGTGGAAGATAATTTGAGAGTTCTCTGCCGTGTTTCTTGAATGCTTGAACAGGATAATTGACCAAATTCATGATTATTGATGCACCATTATAATCCCATATAAGCATGTCTAGAACTTCTCAATTGTGTTTGTTCCTATTCTGAATTCATGATTTGACGATGAAACTTTACAGGTATGAATATAGATGGGCAGATGGGGTACAAATTAAGAAACCTATTGAAGTTTCTGCTCCAAAATATGTTGAATATTTAATGGACTGGATTGAAGCACAGCTTGATGATGAATCCATATTTCCTCAAAGACTTGGTAATTTTCATCAGACATGTACCATCCTCTCTTGTGGGCATATATGACTGTTGGCCACCCCCCCAAACGCAATTCTTTTAGAAATATAATGACTACAATGAGGATAAATAAGATGGTTTTACTAAAGCTATAACAGCCACCACCACTGCTATGCCAATCCCTGTATGGTGCTAGTGGGCAATAGGCATGTGTGAATTCTCTCGTTAATCCTTAATTCTCCATTTTAAACTTTTCAGGTGCACCATTTCCCGTCAACTTCAAGGAGGTTGTGAAGACAATATTCAAACGACTATTCCGTGTATATGCTCATATTTATCATTCTCACTTTCAGAAAATTGTGAGCCTCAAAGAGGAAGCTCATCTGAACACATGCTTCAAGCATTTCATACTGTTTACCTATGTGAGTTCTTTTTCTCATGCTCTGACCAAGGAAATAATATCAATTCATACATAAGTGCATGAAAATGACCATTTTTTACTTCTAGCTTATTGATGCTGAAATCTGTTATTATTTTTTAAGAATTCATGTATCACATGATGACTTTGTCCTTAATGTCGTATTGTTGCTTGCATCGTACTCCCACTCTTTCATATGCTTGGCATTTAGTGTTTATCTTTGTGGGATTTTAATTTAAAAATGTATTACTAATGGCCTCTTTAAGTAAGATTTATGGTTATATTAATAGTGTTATTTTTATACTAGTTGTAATGAAGGGCAGACCAGGATGGTTTTTTGTTAGCAGTTGTTAATAATGCTTAAATTTATCTTGTGTTCTTTGAATTGTATTATGTTTTAACTTGTACTATAATTTAGTTCTGCATCTGTACCATGATGTCTGAATGGGCATTATTCGGCTATGATCGAATAACTGAACCAACCAACAAAATTCAATTTATTTCAGGAGGAAATTCCATTTTCAGTTTGGTTATGAATCTATGAAAAAAGGCGATTTTCAGTTATTGGTTCGGTTATCTAGAAAATAGTAATCGAACAAGAAAACCACTGAATTTATATTAACTAGTATACAAATTATATATATATAAAATACATTATTCATAATGAATTTTATTAACAATGTATTTTTTTCAATTTATAATGTGTGTGTGTGTAAAACTGAATAGCTGAACCTAATATTTCAGTTTGGTTATTTTTTATTTCTACCAAAATAGATTAATAACTATCACATAAGGTTGCACACATCATTCACTGGGCAAAACATTATAGTTTAGTTCTGGAACTAGAAGTATGTTATGGTATATCATCTGTTGGCAGTGTCAGCAATTAACTTAATTCTGTTATTCAAAAAACAAAAGGTTTTTAAAGTCAAGTTTCAAATAAAGGGTATTAGTTTCACGTGCCTTATTAATTGATTTATTTTGTTTATTATTTCTATGGTTTAGAAACATATTCAGTGTTGTACTTTAATCCAATGTGCAATTGAGAATAGTAATGTTACTATTAATCATGACATGAGAAAAGATGAGTCTTCATATTTTAGTACATTTCTTTGTCATTTTTTAATAAGGAATTTTTATTTGATGCAAGAGTGCATATTATAATTATAAAATTGAGTATTTTGTGCAGGAATTTGGGTTGATAGACAAGAAGGAGCTTGCACCTCTCCAGGAGCTTATAGAATCCATTATTGTTCCTTACTGAATTGGGGGTATGTGCAATCCCAATAAAAAAGATGTTATAATTAGAAATACAATTAAAACTGAATAAATAATATTAGACTGAATAAGGAAACATGTGATTAGAAATTTGGGTTTACAGTCTCCTCATGTAGTGTTTAATTTTTTTTTTTTCAAAAAAAAAAAAAAAATTGTATTATATGCGTGCCTTATATTTTTGAAAGGAAAATGAAAAGTGGAATATTTTCTAGCAATAATAAATTCTATAATGCTGATGCTGATGCAAATTGCTAGATGATCAACTTGTAGAGCTTTCGAAAAATTCTGTTTAATAGTAAAATATTATTTTATTTTTTTTCAATTCACTATCTTTGCTTCTACAGTAGACGCAAAATTTGGAATAAAATGATATTTTCTGCATCATTTGAAATTTCCTAACGATAGGTAATAGGGTTGTTGTTGTCTGATATCTTAAATTTTGTTTCGGTTTGAAATATTAAATTTAGCTTATTTTTAATCTGATATCTTGAGTCAGGGGGTGCTGATTTTCAGAAATTTTGCATTGAATTTCAGTTAATAATGTATTTTTGTATTTGGAAGTCTCTTGTAGGTTAATAGACCAGATTTACGTTTCAATAAATCAATAATAATGATAATTTTGTTTATGTTGTTTTTTCTGTTTCTAAAGCAGCATCAAAACATGTTACTAATTGAATTCCTGGAAATGCAACATTTTTTTTTTATTCTAAAAGACGAAAAATAGGATGCCTAATGCGAATAGTAACCGTTCTATGCTGATAAGGTATGGTGCTAAAAAAAACTCTTCATGAACATAATTTGCTATTTTTAAAGAAAATGGCATTGAAAATTTCAAGAAAGTGCAAGACTAAAAATTTATTAATAATTAAAGACTAAAAAATTTATTAATAATTAAAAAAAGGAAAAGAAAAGTAACGCTTTACTAATTATTCTATTCTCTGTCTTTCCAGGAAAAGAAAAGGAAAAAAAAAATGAAATTCAATTATCTCTGGGTTATCTTTCACCAAAAATTATATGTTCAACCAATCAAAAGTTGATTAAGCATTATTAAGCATTTGAATATCATTGATTCATCCTTATCAATCAATCTTCTCTCTCTGTTTTTAAACTCTGCTACTGATTTTCATACGAGAAAGGTCATCAGTCATCCATTTACAAAGATATGTTTTAGAATCGTTGACATCTCAAGACACCATATCAAAGCCTTGGCTATCTATTCCTCCACCGTCCATGCATCATTACGAACCTGTAAAACCATGAAAAAGTACCCAATTTAATCATTGATATAATTAAACTCAACATCTTTGTTTCTGTCTAGGTTCAGGCATCAAACCCAGAATCCTCACTCACAATCCCCAGTAAATGTAACAAGTGGATGAACCCTAATTCTTACTTGACAGCCTTGCACTAAAAGCGTATTTAGTTGCAAATTATTTCACACCATATACTGTTAAAAGAGTATATTTTTAAAATTAGTGAAATGGAAAATTCGTTTTAGATTGTATTTTTTTTCTTTCCTAATGAAGGATATTCAAATGATATACAAACATATAGAATAATTTCACGTGCCGTCCGTGATAAGCCAGTAGAATATTTTACACCCATAAGATTTTCCCAATACTTCTAAAGACAAAAAATAAAAAAAATAAAATAATAATAATAATAATAAATAAATAAATAAATAAAGAAATTTACAAATTGTAGCAAAATTTATAAATAAAAGGAAAAATGGGGTACATTGCATACCTATTTTAATCCTAGTTGAATTCATCCTGTGTCAAATACAAGCCGCTAACATCAGTGTGCCTATATTTGGATGCTGCAAAACCATATGATACCACAACTGCTGCAAGGACACCGAAGACCAAAGTAAAAAGCTGGAAGTTAGCAAGCAGTTCGCCTCGAACCTGACTGGCCATTGATCGACATATGATCTGATCATCCTTAAGCTGACAGCCCTCTGGCCTCATGGGTCCATACAGACTGAAGGCTGTCTGATAGAACCAGAGGCCTTGAAGAGTTATAGCAATGCCGCTAGACAAATCAACAGGAAAGCTGGTTGGGAGGAGAGCTCCAGCCACTGTGGATAAAACGCATAGTGCTATTAAAAGGACAAGGAGAAGATGGTAGTATCCTTCAAGGCCTTTATGAGTTGTCGAGTGAAAGTAAAACAGTAGATACTCCGCGCAAAATGCTGTGGCAGCAACCAAACAAAGGGCTCCTTCTGGCAAGGGTAGAAATCTGGGACCGGCATTAAATCATAAAGAAGGTTTTGGAAATTAGCTATAATTGCAATCACTTCACAGTAAAGATAAAAAACATTAATGTGGAATTGATGATGGTCTTGTGGAATCTAGGAATTAATAACAAATAAAAATATAAGATTCTGATATCATGAACTGAACACTTTAATCAGGCAGGCAGCTCAACAAGGTAATGATTCATATAACCATGATACAGCTCAAATCCAAAGGGGTCCAATGTTTAAAGGTCAAATCCCACTCAAGTCACATGCTGCACATAACACAAGGTCCATAATTTTAGACCGGAAAGAAGTAATTTCAATGCAATATTTGAAACAAAGAAATATTCTATCAGATACTTGAAGCTCGGTAGCAATTGTTCATCGTTTAGTTTTCCCTATTTTCTATCATATCTATTGTAACAAACAGAAGTTCTGAAGTCTTCAAAGAAAAGGGTAAGTGACTATTTATCTGCTTGATGCCACTAGTTCGTCAAATTTAAAAATGATTGGACCAGAAGAATTATTTTCTAGTAAGGCTTTCTGCCTTAAAACCTTAAGGAACAATCAACAAAGTTAAGCCCGTATTTTTCAAGTAATTGACATGAATTTGAAATGCATAGCGATGCTATATACTTTCCAATGTTAGTTTCTGAATTTTTAAAATTTTTAAGTATGATTAGCTTTGTTTTATTTTATACTGAAATCATGAACAGCCCTTGAGTTCCTAGAGATATGAAAATGAGCACTTCAAGTTGTACGCTATCAAATGAACCTCCCCAGGTGCTGCACAAGACAAGCTGAAAGTGCACAAATTATGTGCATTGACTGAGATAACAATGACAATGTCTATTCTGCTGAATTTGATGCCTTTTCTGGTGTTTTCAGCTTAATAACAATGACAAACTCAATTCTACCCAGTCAGTAATTGAGATAAAATCTTTAGCCTACTGAAGCCAAAACTAGGGGCAAGTATACTGAACTTTCTGTCAACAAAGATTTAGTTTAAGCAAAGAAAAATTTGTGGACACTTCAGATATGCTTAACATCACCTTTCATAAAACAGAAACTAATGAGTTAATTCACTTGTTTATTTATAAGGTAGAAAATTTATTTCATTACTCTTTCAAAAAATACAGCAATGACACCCAGAGAATGTTTAGAAACAGTTAATCGAAATGAATATGGCTGAGCTAAAGCTTGGCTTTCCTATTTACTTTACCTTTCTCATTCCTAACTTCCTGCACCACCTAACATATATACAAAATAATCGTAACAAAGAAGGAACTTCATTAAAATCCTTTTAGAATCTCAATTTCACCCAAATATTTTCTATTTTTCCCCCTTTCATTGCTATGTATAATTAATGGTACCCATCAAAGCAGAGGAAACTAAAGCAACAAAAAAAGGAGAAATTAGGATCCAAGCCACTATTGTTTCGAATCAGATTCTTTTTTCTCCAACCCAAAATACTGAAAATCTTAATCCTCTGTTTCCTCATTTTTCCCAAGCACCGAACAGATTATCATACAATATGAGTACAAAAAAGGTAAGAAGTCCTTAAAAACTAACTGAAGATAGAAGAACCAACCTCGTTTTGTCTGAGAGCAATGAAACAACACCAAATATGAAGAACATGAGAAGCATCCCTGAGTGTTCGAAGTCATTCATGTGAGAAGGAGTCAAGACTCCATTGACAAAAAACTTGAGATGAGTAGAATACAAGAGTTCAATACACAAATCAATGAAAGCACCAATGACCACGAGATAAAGTTCCAGGTACTTGAGCTTCCCATCAAAACCAGGCACAGGATTCCAAACCCGGACGCGAAAGGCCTTTGGGTTTGAGACATATCTAACCAAAGAGCTCCATATATGCCACACACCAACTAGCAAAAACAATGTTCCCGGTAGAGCATGACCCTTGAAAGAACCCATCGTTTTGGCCTATAATTGCTACTGTCTTGGCTCTTCTTGTCTGAGTACAAGTTTATATGTATATCGTTCTTTGTATTGTTGATTCACTGAGCGAGTTCTGTTTTGCTATGGAAAAGTAGTAGTGTTTATGCCTTGAAATTTCTTCTGTACCAAAATAGAAAGAGTTAAAGAAAGTTGCTCTAGAATAAATCATTTATAGTTTCCGTGTTTGTGCTGTTTGGTTCACGAGAAAATCAAGAAAATTAATGTAGGAAAAGGTGGAAATATCAAAAGGGTAGAATAGAAATTAAAAACCCATCAATAAAAAATAAAAAATAAAAAAAAAAAAAAAAAAAAAAGAAAAACAGCAACATAAGAAGGAATATGAATAGGCTAATATTACCTTGTTGAGATTTTTTTTTTCTCAGGAAACAAACAGATGTATAATGACTCTGTTTCGAAGAACCTTCCCTTTAAAAAGTCAAGGTTTGCTGGTAATTGAAAGGAATAAAAGGACCCAATACGTCAAATATTGAAAGCTTGAAAATAACCCTTCAATAGCCATCAATGGCACTTGAACATATAATAGTACAAGCAATTGATAACAAATAAAAGAAAATAGATCACATATCTAAGAAAAAAGAAAAGAGAAAAAAAGTGGCTAAAGAAATTGACGTACTCACATGATATGATTAGTTTCACCAAAGGCGTTGAGAAGAGACCACAACCATGATGAGAAACAAAGAAGCTTTTAAAGGAAAAAAAGCTAACGATGATTATTCTGAGAACACCAAAGTGGAACACAGAATTTTATGCATATGAAATTTGGAGAGAGAGAAGACTTTTTACTGTGATGTGGGCGATGATAGATTGATGAGTTGGGATCTGAAAAATTTGACATAAATTATAAAGGAATCATTTTTTTTTTCTGACTTTACATGTGAATTACTAATCATAACTGTATCATTACACAACTGCACTCATCTCACGTAGTACACTAAAGGGTAAATATTTTCAAAAATCACTGAACTTGTTATTATATGTCAATTCAATCACTAAAATTTCACTTCCATTAATAATATCACAGACCTTTCATTTTATTTCAGAAACGGTATTTTTATTTACCCTTGTTTGAAACAAATGAATTCCACAAAATTTACACTATATTTGGATGGGGTGTAGGGAATGGAACGGGGTGTAGGGAATGAAAGGGTATACTTTACCCTTATTTGGAAAAAATGTAATAAGTTTTTTAAGTAATGAATATGGATGAGTCTTATCCTTCCGTACACTTGAAAGTTAAAATTTTGCTACACTTCATTTTGGAGAGTAAAGAGGGATAATTGAGTTTTAGTAATATTTATGTCCATAAATTAATTTTTTTTACCTATCATATTTTTGAAGTATATGTATTTATTTTATATTATTTAAGTTATAAGATTATTTTGGTACTAAATTTGCCCATATTTTATACTTATACAAAAAAATAATTTATACAAAAAAAATGTATAATATATAAATATATGAATTATTTAAAAGTATATAAGTGTGAATGAATATTGGTGAAATTTTTGACATGTTAAATGTATATGTAATACCCAAGATTTTCTTAACCTATTAGAGTTTGCAATGAAGGCACCATAATGTCCATATACCGTACAATTCAAAACCTTCTTAGCATATCAAGAACCATAAGAATATCATAAAAGAAATGAATAATGTGACAATGAGTAATGAATGTAATTGATTTTGATAAGTACTTTTACAATAAAATAAAAGTCAAGTTGAGTTTGACTTAATGAGACTATGTTAATAATTTATTTGAAATGTGAATCTAAAGTACTGATGAATGGGCATTGACATCTCCTAAGACATTGGGGATGATAATAGTGATATGAGAAGTTGAATTTAATCAAAGTTGCAATGGTACAATAAAAATCAAACTTAGTTTGACCAAGTGAGTCTATATGACTTACATACATTAACAATGCTAATGAAAGGCTAAGAAATGTGTACTATCGAGTGAACACGATTTATCTAGCAATGTATAGTATATGTAATGATATTGGAAGGTAGAATTATATGTATTAAAGTGAAAGAAACGAAATGGGAAATGTATTAAGTACTGAGTTTGAAACGTGCATATATGGATTCGTTAATGGGCTTTTAGACTCAAAAGACCAAGCCTATTGAATGGTCGGCCCACAAGGCCCAAGGATGGATGAACATACACTTTACTAGTTAGAAATAGCTAACCAACATTAAGTTTGATGTTGGAAAAGCTAGCCACCATTTTTTACTAAGTCAATTCCTTTTCCAACTTGAAATTCCCTTTCATCCACACCAAAGTCTACATTCATTTTTGCTACTTCCAAAAACCATATGATGAACATCACAATTGTAGAGAAAATCCTAGCCATCCAACTTGATCAAATCATAGTCATTTATCAAGATTAAATCTTAGTCATTGGATTAAGTTTGGTCAAATCTTCACCATCCAACCCATCATATATATATGCAAATTTTATGTTGTAAACATCATTTTTCCTATCTCTATACCAAAGTTCCACTATAACAAAAGAAGCTCTCTCTCTACACCAATAACAATAAGAATCTTAGCAAACCAAAGCTAACCAAGGTGAGAAATCTTGTTCATCTTCTCTTTTCTATGTTCTAAGGTTGATTTTAGTATTTTAGTTGCATAAAATCCTGCTTACACCATAAGGAAAAATTCAGCCATAATAGTGAATGATCAAGAAAGTGTTCTAAATTCTAATTGAATACATCTATAGTTATTTTAGATGAAGAACAATGATTTAGAAGTGTTAAAATGAATTAGAAAAGCTTGATTCAAGACTTGAAAGTCTTAATAGCATGAAATTAGTCTAAAAGTGGAAGTTGATGTTCTAATGCTAGATATTGGCAACTGAATGATCATATAGATTTTATGTTATGCTAATTTCATAATTCCATGATCAATCTAAAAATTAGATGATGAATTAATAGTTTTCCCTAAATTCTAGGGTTTATGGAAAAATTAAGGATTTTGAGAATTGAACTTGAATCCATGAAATTGAAGGGAAGATTAAGCTTAAGAATGGTGTAACATGATTTGTATAATGTTAATTTTGAAATTCAATTGATAGAAGTGATTTTCCCAAAAGTTAATGAACTAGGATCATTTATGGGATTTGATGGTGGAAGTAGAATTAATTCCATTGAAGATTAGAAATTATTTAAATTGATTGTACTCAAAGTTAAAATGTGAAATTGGGAGGAAAGAAATTATCTTTCCTTAAGTGAATACTTTTGGCTATTTGAAAGATAACTAAGGGAAAGTATTAAAAATTAGTAATCAGTCTATGTATAGTGTGTCACGACCTCAAAAGTAACAAGTTAGTACTACAATGAATAAGTTACGCTAAATTTACACTAATGTCATAATAAGGAAGTGATTGACATATAAATGAAATGCAAATGTGTAGAATCTAAAGGCAAGGACAAAGACACTGTCCAAGTGTGCGAGGAGCACCACTCGTATCAAAGTTAAACATAAATGTAATATCTGAATGTTTTATAACTTCCTAATTATAAATGATACCAAGAGACTATGTTTTAGCATGATAATATAATATGGGACTGTTAAGGAAATAATTAGCAGCCTTATGACAAAATGTATGATATTTACTTAGCATATGATTTTATGATGATTAACCTTATTCTAATGACTTGAATAGAGCCCCTATGATATTTAGGGATGTGAGTAAGGAAGTTAGGAAAGGTAAATTAGGAAGTTCCAATGAAAAATGAGGAAAGGGATCAAAGGGGGAAAACTTCCAAGTTGTAATGGGCCTATAGAATTGTTATTGGGCCTTGATGTATTAGGGGCCCAAAACTTGCATAGGATGGCTGACCCATTAGGCTTAAAAATGGCACAACACCCACACTTATGAATGAAATGATTGGTCCAAAGTAATAGATAAAAGATGTGCAGAGAATGGATTTTTGGTACTTAGCTCCTTTGCCACTAAAGTTGACCAAGTCAAGTTCTAAACCAAATAGAACTCTTGTCTCCCCTTCACATGAGTCAAGTTTTTATTGGGACACCCTAACAACATATGATGACTTCACTTTTGTAGAGAGAATCTTAGCTCTCCATCTTGACACCATCTCAACCATTCACTAAAGTTAAATCCTAGCCATTAGATGTAGCTTGATGCATCTTGACCATCCAATTTAATATATATTAAAGCAAAAATGGTGTAGAGAAATTCCATATAGCTCTCTCTACACCAAAACCCTACACCCAAAAGAAGAAAAATTATCCACTCCACTCAAAACAAGAGTTTTAGCAAGCTAAGCTAATCAAGGTGAGCTAAGCTAATCAAGGTGAGAAACTATGTTTACCTCTTCTTACTGTACTTTAAGATTGATTGTGATAGTTAAGTTACTTAGAAGCAATTTTCTTTGGCATCATGTATGAGGGGTTTGGCCAACCTAAGGGATTAGGTCTGGGGGGTGTTTAGTTGATCTTAGATGAAGGAAATTAATTTAGAAGGATTAAATTGAACTTTGGAAACATGATTTGAACTTGGAGAAGTTTTGAGACATAAACATGGCTAAAAGAAGGATTGGTATTTTAACATGATATGGTGATGATTGAGCAAATATATATGTTATGTATTAGCTTAATTTCACATTCTTACAATTAATTTAGAGATTTGATAGAGAATTGAGAGTTTTCCCCAAATTTGGTATAGAGGGGACAAGTTAGGGTTTATGGAACAATGGAGAGGTTTTGATACTTAGACATGAAATCTTAAAATTTGATGGAAAAATTCAGCGTAGAATTGATTAGGAATGAGATTGAGTATGTATGTGATACAATTAGAATGTTTCTATTATAAATTAAAAAGATGAGCAAGCAAAAGATATAGTTGTAACATTATTAGTTACTAATTGGCACGTGATTGAAATGTGATTTGTAGAACCTCAAGGAAAGGGCAAAGGAATTATTCAAGTTCATGAAGAACTTTAAGCTAACTAAAAATGAAAACTTACTAAGAGCAAAGGCGTTAAGGTGAGTACTCAATAATATAATGAAATTGCTTTATGTTCTTTGCAACCATTGATTGAAATGCTACCTTTGATACATGCCAAAAAAGGGATCTTGAATATGTATGGTCATGCCTTATGAGCTTTTGAATTCTTCCTATTTGACAAATTAAACATAAAAAGTCTCTAACCTTGATGCCACCTTATACCCAATGTTTGATATACTAAATTCTTGTTATTGAATGCTTGATATCAATTTCAAACATACCCTTTTATGAATACTCCTGATAAGCAGAAAACTCCCTTCGATGTGGGGTAATACTTTGAACCATATGCACTTAGTATAAGCCTATGGGTAGGGCGAGAGTACCCAACCTTTGTTAGGGGGAAAAGCCTAAACGTAAGACCTGATCAGTCTTACGTAATGATATATATATATAAGTGAGTAAGGCTTAAGCCGCCACTCTTTAACTTTAATGTATGGGAGGCTTCTTGCTTCCAAGACATCATTGTTTCTGCTAAAATGCTCTCCAACGTCCAAATGGCCAATTTTGATTGACATCACACCATTATTATCTTGAATGAAACCAAATGATATCATGTTACATTGTTTGCATGTTGCATTATATTATTTTGTACTCACTGAGCTAGTCTCATTCTGTAGTTATTTATAACTTTTCTAGGTCAAGGTGAATCATTAGCAAGGTAAATCCCGAGCCATGTTTCTCCGCTTGAAACTTGCTAAAGATATTATGAAGATGTTACTTGAGTCATTTTAAAGTCATGCAATTTAGAGCTCCATGGTGACTAAAGATGTAGTGTAAATGAATGTTATGTTTAAGGCCCGTTTATGTAACTGATACCATGTATTAAGTATGTGTATACTTATGATATTAGTTAAGAGTGTATGGATAATATTTATAGATAACTGAGAATGATGTTCTATTTTAAATATGGCACGAAACTAGAGTTATTGAGTATAGTGAAATATTTTAAGTAATCATTAAAAACTGGCAATGAACAACAACGGTTACGGTATTAGGAGAGATAACTAAATAAGATAAGTAGGGTGACAGTAAGATCGTTGGTGTTCTACGGATTTAGGTGACCTTACGTCTCCCTGAACTGTAGAACAGTCACGGCCTAGAAACTGGGTCGTGACAATAAATAGGGGGGCAAAGGAGTCTAAGGTGAGTACCTAATAATATAATATGACTTTATGCCATTTGCTTTGAACCTTTATTGGTCAAACCATAATCGTTGCAATATTCCAATGCCTTGATGAGCTTGAATTGCCATTAAATATTGAGCCATTTGATATAATGCTTCTTGATGACATTTGATTATTGTGAACCTATCATGTTGAATTCATAATGTGATCATTGATTTCCTCACCGTGAATCTTATATGAACTTTCCTATTGGTGCCTATCAATAAGTAGAAATACCCTTCTGATGTGGGGAAATACATTAGACCATGTGCACTTGGTATAAGCCTATGGGTAGGGTGAGAGTACCCAGCCTCTATTAGGTGGGAACGCCTAACAGTAAGAGCTTATTAGTCTTGCATAATATGATACATGTGACTAAGCAAGACTTAGGCTGCCACTCCTGAATTTATATGTGTAGGAAGCATTCCGCTTCCAAGAAAATATTATTTATGCTAAAGATGTTATTTCCATCTTAATGCGAAATTGAATCATAATGACAATATTGATTAAAAATCGTTCCATTGCCATAAAGAGCTCTTCTTGATAATGGCCTTTGTACTCACCATTTATATTGTATTATTATGTACCCATTGAGTTTTATCTCACTCTTTAGTTGTCTAAATTTTTCAGGCTAGGTTGATGAGTCAGCAAGGTAAATTCCAAGCCATATTCTTTCGCTTGGAAGTTGCTCTGCTATTTTCAAGTGTTGTGATTCTTGACTATGAAGACCATTGTTTTAGAGCTCCATAGTAGTTGAAGGTTTAGTACTAAAATGTTACTGGGTTTACGTGGGTTGTAAATTATATTGTAATTACTATTATAATAGTGTACGATGTTATAAACATTTGATTACTGATATGAAATACAACTTTGGAAATTTATGAGTTATGTCTGTGAATGGCGTTATAAGTCAACAAGGAAATGACAAACAAGTAATGGGTAACAAGGAAAGGTAATTAGGTTACAATCCTGGGATAAGGTCCCATATAATAAATGGTATAGGATTATAAGTTAAACGGAGTTCTATGGGGTTTAGGTAACCTTATGTCTTCCTATGCCCTAGGACTGTCATGGCTTAATAAGCGGGTCATGACAGTATAAAATAATGTTATTCTTTTGTTTTAAATACACAAGTTATAAGGTTATTTTTATAATTTTAAAATGTACCATTCCATTAATTATCCTTTCTCCCTCATTCCTCTCCCAAACAAGGGTAAGGTTACCACATACACTTTCTCTTTTTTCCCCCTTCCATTCCCATCCTTACCCTTCTCTACCCTTCTATTAATTATCCTTCCCTACACCCCATTCAAATAGAGTGTTAGTGGAGTTCATTTCAAATTTCATATTTTAAAAAAGTTGGGTATTTGAAATATTAAAAAATGTGGATTTCAATTCTAAGAATTTAATTCCATGAAATAGAATGTAACTAAAATAATATTCTATCAAAATAGGTGGAATTTCCAAATAAATTATATAAAAATAAAAAAAATTTAAAGACAAAAATACCCTTTTTTCATCTTTTATTCATATTCTCTCTCTCTTCCCCCTATCTTCTTACTAGATAACTCTCTAACATTTTTTTTACTTATTTTCTTCCAACTATTTTTTTATTCTATTTATAAATTAAATATTAATTATAAATAAAAAATATAATTATCTTTTAGTTGTTTTATTTTTTCTAATTATATTTATTACACTGAGGGTATTTTAGAAAATAAGAAAAATAACTTGTTGACCTAAGTTATTTCAAAAATTAGTTAATTTCTATTTTGATCTTCTCAATCAAATTAAAGCTATCTAATATATATGTTCAGTGTCTATTTTACATATTAAACATACTTGATAGGTTGAAATTTCAAAGATTCAAAGAATTCCCTCAATATCTCTTGCTTAGTCTCTGAGTCGCGCCCACCATGCCAAAATCGCGACTGCGACTACTAAATTGCAACTGTGACCCATTTATCATAACCAATACCTTTATAAGGCCAACTTGTTCAATTTTCAGCCTCAAGAAATATAGAGAATCGCGACCTCAGTTGCAATCGGGACTAAGGGTGTGATCATGGATTCACGATTGCAACTTTTATGCAGAAGTCCATGATTGTAATAGATAATTGAGGAACCAACAAGAAGACACCATATGTCAATAAGCCATTGTGATTTCTGAATATCGTGACTGCAAAAATTCCATTTCGACTCTGAAAAATGTGTCGCGACTGTGAAAAAGGCTTAGTGACTGTGACTTTGCTTTGACAGAGCATTTAATGCAAGATTTTATGGCTGTTGTGAAGATTTTATTCATTACTCTTTGTAACGGGAATTTGGAGGGAAGAAGCTATACATACTCACTCTAAAGACACTTATAGACATCTAACAACTTTTATTTAAGCCAAACTCTTGCAAATTTAATTCTCAAAGCCTTAACTTTTCTATTATAATCTTCTGGTTGAGCATTGATTACTTAAATAGATTAAGTGTTAACCTTCAAAACACATTGTATTGGGTTGAGAGTGAGCCAATAGAAAACTCTTATATAAGTTTAAGTGTAAGCCTAAGGAAAACACTTGTGTATTAGCCTAAACACATTATAAAGTTTGTAAGCTTGAAACTCCATTATAATTACCTAGTAGTAGTAGAATACTCAGTTGAGATTGGGGAGTGGAGATAGGGTTTATTTACACCTGAATCATTATAATATCTCTTGTGTCTGTTCTCTTTCTTTATCTTTTTCTATCTAAATTTTAATTTCCCACTAATTCAACCTCCCTTCTTAGTACATAAGGGCAAACAAGTGGTATCAGAGGTTTGGTCTCATTCTTTAAACTTAATTATGTGAGAAAAAATCAAAATAGCAAATGAAAGGATGCATCACCTCAAGCCACACTTTGACGGCACCGATTATGCATATTGGAAGTATAGAATAGAGGTATATCTTATAGTGATCTCATTGATGTATGGGATTGCATAATCAAAGAATGGAAGCCTTTATTAAGAACAATTAATGGTGTTGAAGAATTGATTCCTAGAGAGAAATGGATGGATGCACAAAGAAAAGCCAATAGCAAAAACAAGAGAGCCATGACAATTCTACTTAGTGCATTCTCAAGAGAAGAATGTGGTAGAGTTCAACATTGTTCAAGTGCTTTTAGCATTTGGAAAGCTCTAGAAAACTACTATGAAGGAAATAAGCAAGTCAAAGCTAAGAAGATTTAATTGCTCACAACCGAGTATGAGCTTTTTAAGATGAAACCCAATGAGAGCATCACTGACATGATAAATAGACTCCTAGCCATTGTCACCAACATGAAGAAATGGGCAAAATATATAACTTAGATGTTATAAATCACAATTCTTAAAGCTCTCCCAAAGAAAGACTATGGAGTTAGAATTGAAGGCATTGAAGAAGCTAATAAAGATCTTGGAAAAGTTCCTATCAATGTTCTCATTGGCAAGCTCCTCACCGAAGAGATGTCTCTAGTAATAAAGAAAGAAGAATAACAAGAGAAGGAGAAAAGAAGTCCCTAGCTCTCAAGTCCTCCCTCAAAAGCAAATAAGAATGTGAGAGCTCAAGTGAATTAGAGGAAAGTGAAGATGATGATGAAGAACTTGCTATGCTCTTAAAAAGGGTCAATTACATCATCAAGAGAAGAAAGAAAGAGAAAAGGCCCTTTAGGAGATCATCTTCAAATCCAACTCCAACTCAAGCAAGGAGAAGAAGAATGACATTACTTGCCATAAATGTGGCAAGCAAGGTCATATAAAATTAGAATGCACCAAAAATAAGAAGAAGAAGAAATGGGACAAGGAGAAGAAGAAGGGTTTCAAGGCAACATTGGATGATGACTCTTTAAGTGGTGAAGAGGAAGACGATGTTGCAAATCTTTGTTTTATGGCCTTAGAGGACTCATCAAATGAGGAAAGCTCTAATTCTCAATCTTGTGATCATCAAATGAGGAAAGCTCTAATTCTCAATCTTGTGATACATTGATGATGATTTGCATGATGATGATGAGGATGAGGTTGAGCTAATTAAAGCTATGAATTGAAAATGCAAAAATTATAAATCACAAATGAAATTTTTTAAAAATAAGCATTCTAAGTTGGAGGAGAATTTTAAAGAATTAGAAAAACTTGTCTTAAGCTTGAAAACCTCCAATGTTAGTCTAAAGGCTCATTAGAGGAAATCACTTCTAAAACCTCCTCTTTTGATTCTTTATATAAAGAAAACAATGCTTTGAAAATTAAGGTTGAAGAATTAAGAAACTCAATTTCAAAATTTCACAAAGGGAAAGAAGCCTTGGATACTCTTATTGTATTACAAAGGCCACCCCTTGTGAGACATGATCTTGGCTTTGATAGCTCTTCTCCATCCACATCCTCTCCCACTATGTTTATAAAGGCCACAACTCCTCAAACCTGTAACATTGAGGTAATTAACAAGGGAGTAAAAATACACACTAAATGATAAATGTTTAATTAACTACATTTTACTTCTTGCTCTTAATGTATTTTATCCTTAAATTGAGTTTGATTTGTCTGTTTAGTGTCTTTCCATAGTTCTTTTATGTTTTTAGGAGCCATGGATCAATTTATTAAAAAACTATGAAGCAAGGAGTGAAAATGGAAGAAAACGAGCAAAGGATTGAAGCTCATCTCTATGACACGACCAATGACATGGCTGTGTCACTACCCATGTCATTAGATTTAGAGGCAATAGCTATGACACGCTCATAGACACAGCCGTGTCCTTGCCTGTGTCATTAAAGGCCAATTCCAATCTATCCAATAGCTTCACACGGCCGTGGCGCACAGCCATGACATTGACACGCCTAGCGACACGGCCATGTCCCTGGGCCTATCATGAACCCAGAATCATGTATATATAAAGAAGCTGATGCAGAAAATAGAGGGAGAGTCACCACAGAGCAAAAATGGAGATCTAAGAGGGTTGGGTAAGCCCTAGAGTCATGAGAGAGGCTTGAAGGCTAGAGATATTGAGGATTTAATGGAATGAAAGACCAAGATCCAAATGGATGGGCAAGATTGAAGAGAAGATTTCAAAGAACATCTACTAGATTTGTTTGAGATTTCTCCCTTTTTTATTTTATACATCTTTGTTCTTTAATTTTAATATGAACTAATTATATTTGTAATGAACCCCAGTTTTGATTGTATAGATTGAAGGATTTAAACTTTAATCAATTCATCTTTGGTTGTTTTATTTTCATGATAAATCTTATTATTCTAATTAGCAATTGCTAGCTTGTTCATTGGATATTATTTCTATATTAGACGAGTAGAGATACCCTGATATAGATAGATCACCCATGGAAATAGAGAGTTGGTTGGGATGTTAGAGATAGATCTACAAGACCCTTTGGGCTTTAACTCCTTGATATTAATGCTGTTCCTATTTGATCTTGGATGAGAAGAGATTCCTTCCAATTTACTAAGGAATTAGGGAGTAGATTGCTTGAGAGAGGTTCTAGACTAATCTTGTGGGGGTCCAACTCAATCCATTATTTGACGTGCATGAGAAACTAGGGGGATTTATATCTAGATTAGCTTTGCCTAGATTATTTCCATCAATATCATTTACTTGCTTTCTTAGGTTAGCATAGTTAATTTAGCTTAGTTTAATTAATCTTCATTTTGATCAACTAGACAATAGTTGAAGTTTGTACTAGTACTTATAAACTATCCTCATGGAGACGATACTTATATTCACTACTTTATTACTTGATAATGACCTGTGCACTTACAGTTTGTTAGTGTGCGTTTCAGCACATCAAGTTTTTGGCGCTGTTGCCAGGAATAGTTTTATAATATTAGCAATATTAATAGAGATTATTGATCTAGTTTTTATTTTCATTTTCATTTTTTTTGCTTTATTTAATTGTATTTTATTTTAGTGTTTCTTTGAGTTTTTGATCTTTAAGGTAAATATTAGAAGCATGTATCTAATGGATCACTACAATCAATGGCAATGCACTTGAGACCAGGGAAGAATCAGAACTATTGGTTCTCTTCCAAATGTTCTTGTTATAGCTTTGAGGAAGTAGCTTGAAGTGATGAACAGAAAGATCAATGTTTTGGCGTCATCGTGTAAGCCTATTTAAGTTATGTTTTATGAATGGTGTGGGGGAAGACATCAGAGTCAATATTGCCAGAATTGGAATGAGTATGCAAATCCTGAACAATTGGACTATGTAAGTGATGGACAAAAACCGTATTACAACCTTTACAGCAACACCTACTATCCTAGATGGAGGGATCATTCATATTTTTCATGGAATGACCAATCTATTATGAGACCTCCATCTGGATTTCAATTTTAGCAATCTTATCAATCTCAGCAGCCAATAGAGAATGACTTGGAAAAGATGTTCGAAAAATTCATGGCAGCTTCAGAGATGATATTTCAGTCCATAGAGGCAGTGTTGAGGGATCAACAAGCTTCTATTGACAATTTAGAATTCCAAGTTGGGAAAATGGTGACAATGCCAAGTGAGGAACCTTAAGTCAGCTTGCCTAACAATAATAAAGCCTATCCGAAAGAGTAACTCAAGGCCAACACCTTGAGAAGTGGTGAAGAGTGGGAAAACCCCAAATTTGAAGAAACAATAGGGGATGAAGGAGTTCAATACTTTGAGGAGACTACAACACCTTTCTGCTCATACTAAGCATGCATAAGTTATAAGCCTGATGAGCTAGTAGTTTCCAAAGTGGTTGAACTATTCTATCATGATATGAGTAATGGGGATAGTGAAAGTATTGAAGAATGTGAGAGCATAGAAGAGGAAATTTTAGGAATGTAGGAGTAAGAGAATGCCATAACCTCTAATATTCCATTTTTCTTTCCTTTTGAAGAATTACTCTTAATACCAACACTTCCTCCACAAAAACCTCAATCAAAAGTACTTGAGAATCAACCCACAATGGAGCTTACACCCTTACCAACTTTCTCTAAATGCTTATTTGAAGGAGAAGATAATATGTCACATCCCAACCTTAGAGATATAACGGTTTTAGAACATGGGGAGACATAAGGTCACCCACGCCCGTAGAACCCACTTACATATAAACAAATCATGCCTAGGATCTTACCAAACCTCTTTCATTAACTTATTTAAAACATTTAGATAAATACCATAATTGCGGAAGACTAAGATAAATCATTACATACGAAATCCATAAGAAAAATAATATATATCAATAAGTATCAATCAACATTCCCGGAGCATCTAATGACAAGACTTCATAAAAATAGTATTATTGATAACTTGGACAAGGAATTCCCCAAGTGAAGTAGAATGCTTGAGCCATCACCTTGCCTCCTCACATTTGCTTACCTGGAACCACACAAGGAAAAAGCGGTGAGATAGATGATCTCAATGAGTAAATGAAAAGGCACATACAATATCACATATTCCTTTGAAAAGGAAACACATAGCTTATACACTTAGTTCATGACTTATAATTCATGAATCAGGTTGCAATTTAGCAAGGGTTCAATTTGGCAAGTTTGCAGAAATCATACTTATCACTTATAAAGAGTGAAGGCTATTGCTCTATCACTCAAACACATTGAGGAGAGGTGGCCTTATACCAAATTCCAACTCCTATCACTTATAAGGCATGAAGCTGACCAGGCTCCACGGCTAGAACGACCCCTTCTAGCTAAGGTGGATACACTACCCCTATCCATCGGGTTAAAACCATATGCACAGGTTCCGATGATTACCCGCATCGGCACGAGGATTCTGCATAAAATGGTAAAAGGTACCATAGTTAGAGCTAATGGTAATCGCAATTAACAATATCACATAAGGCATCAATAACATGTATTTCAATAACAATAGTAGTTTAGCTTTCAAACAATGATACAATGATAGTGTAGTTTCAGAAAGAATACAAGTTAAGGTGTTAATCACAAGAAGTTCTCAGTGGATAAACAAACTAGTTTTGGACCAAATGTCCTTTGGCAACCCAAGCTTGACAAAGAAATCATATAATAATATTTAAAATGGAAGGAACTTGGGTTTTAAGGATCACAAAGGCTCACATAGCATGTTTTCACACATTTGTAACATAACAAAATGTTACTTGCGCTTATAACATGAATATAGTGTTTACTCACACTTGTAGAATGAATACGATGTTTACTCACACTTGTAGAATGAATACGACATTTACTCATACTTGTACAATGAATACGATGTTTACTCACCTTGGGGTTCCTTTGCTCTTAGTACACGTAGTCCCTTTTGTACTTCTAAAGCTCCTCAAACTCTAACATAATATTTGATTTAATACTTAGTATTTATTTATTAATGATGCTCCTATCCCATAACTACCCATGCATATATAGCATACACATTAGAGTTCACATATAGGTGTACTCATCACTTGCACATAGCACGTTGATTTTAAAAGTCTTGCATACTTAGGCCTTATAGGCTCTCATGACAACATATTACAATCATATCAATATCTTTTTAAGGTCATCACAATATTATTATCTCAATATCAATTCACTTTAACAATTATCTTAGTTCACTTTACACTTCCATACATGTCAACTTAACAATTTACATTTCAAGCAACATGCTTACCTCTTATGATCCCTTTCACTTCATTAACTCATAACCATATGTTCATCATCAAGTCATCATAACATCCAGTTCCAAATTCCTCAACCACATTTGCATTCTAAACACAATAAAATGTTAAGATACCTTAAGTATACCAAAATGCATTTAAGCTTATCTAGGATCATACCTTCAACTAACATGCAATTTTATCATTTATTATACATACATACATGTCAATAATCATCAAAACATATCACATAAAATTTATAAACATTGGGATAAAAATGTTTATATAGGCCGACTGCATTATCAAGGTAAAAACCAAATTCTTCTTCTTTTCGCACTTGCTGTCTATTTCAGAAATATGTAAAAACATGGTTTGAATAAAGATTTTTCATGTAAATGCAACAAAAATCATTTAAGAATTTAAATTCATAAGAATTGGCCACTCTTGGTGTTATTTATACATAAAATTTCAACTTTTGGCTTATAGAGCACAAAACCATGAGTTTTCTTGTTTTTGGTATTTTCCGATCATTTTAGAAATATGTAAACAGGTTGTTTAAACTATCATTTTTAATTCAATCATCAAAAATATCAGTTTAGAACACATCCCTTCATGATTTGGCAGCCATAGATAGGGTTTATACAAAAAATTCCAAGTTTAAAGGCTTGGGTGAAAATTATGAGTTTTCGCACTTTCCGCGCATTTCGTTCATTTTAGCGATAAACAGACACATGATTCAGATCATTATTTTTCATCTAAACAAAACAAATATCATATTAGAGCACTTATTCATACAAATCGGCAGCCATATGTCCATTCAAGAATAAAATTTTCTTACTTCCAAATTCTAACACGAAAACTTTGAACTCCTTTGTTTTTTGAAACTTTCAGGTCATCACAAAAATATGAAGAAATATTATTTAATCCAATATTTTCCATCAAAACAAATCAAAAATCAGTTTAGAACACAACCATACATAAATCACCCACCCCCACCCCCCCCACATGATGTTTATGCATAAAAATTGTGATTTTAAGTTATAGAATTCACCTTTGGAGAATCTTGCGGAAAGAATCGTGTTTTCGATAGAAAATAGATTTTTTCTCCCAAAAACTCACCCAAACAGAATTAAATATGTAGAAGTAATTAACCAGTTTAAAATAATTTTCTCATAATTTATTGCATAGAAATCAGTTTAGAAATCGAAAGAGGAGAAAAACTTATGATTACGGTCAAGAAATCACGAAATGGAAAGGTGTTTTCTTAATTTCGGTGTAGAGAAATATTTTGAGAGAATTTTCTGCTAAGATATAGAAAGAATAAGAGAATGGCTGCTGGAACCTTGGTTTGGCCGAAATTTAGATTATGTATTAGGGTTTGGGTGAAATTTCCATTAATACCCTTAATGAACTAGGTTAGGAGGATTTTGGTGTAGTGGGCTTTGGGTATTTGAGCTTTTTCTTTAAATTTTTTGCTGAATAAAAATTGAAATAAAAAGAATATTTTTCTTATTATTTCTATAACATTTCCCCCAAAAATATTTATTTTAAAATATTTTAAAAATAGTCATAAAATTATTTTATACTTAAAAATTGTCTTATGTATGAAAATTCGTTTTATTTAAAATAAATTCTTTTATGCAAATGCACTTCATGTAAATCATTTATTTCATAATAATAACTCATTTTATGTATATTAAAATTAATCTAATATGCCACATACTCATCAATCACTTAGATCACAAATTTTCACACAAGCACACACTTAACCTTAATAGTTCTAAATCAAGCAATTTATCATGAAAATTCCTAAAGTGGGTGTGGGTTGTTACATAATACATGGCCAGTATTTGTATCTTCTAAATTTTTTGAAGAAAGGAAGATCACTCATATGGAGGTTTTGCAAGAAAGGGCAATAGAATTTGGATGGACCATCTTGGATTTACAAGAAGCAGATGAAGTAGTTTTGAATATTTGGTTGATTGGCGCTTCACCAATTGATAATCCATGGGTGAAGTTGTTTGATGTTATGCCTGAAAACATCAACTCAAGTTGTGTAAACCACAAAGTGACAACGAAACATATTTTAAGGTTTGAAATTACAAGGAAGAGGTACAAGGGCCATAATCTTTGCATAAATCTCTTCATTCTAATTTTTTGGAGGTAGATAGCACAAGGAAACCTCTAAGCCATTGGTGGAAGATGAATAACGATAACGTCCAGCTAATACGATGTTAAAGAAGTGCTGAATGGGAGGCAACCTATTGATGGTCTATTTTAGTTTTTATTTTATTTTAGTTTTATTTAGTTTTAACATTTATTTTCCTTTGAATGATCTCATCTTGGTTATAGTTCGATCTTTCTTTGTGTAGAAACATTGATCATGGCAAACTCTCACTGGAAGGAACACTGCTAAAGATTCATGTGGTACATCATTCAGGACAGTTAATTCTCTCTTTTACTTTTCATTTTAATTGTTTATAACACATTGGGGACAATGTGTTACTTAAGTGTGGGGGAGAGGTATTTTAGTGTGTCCTATCTTTTATTGAACCTTAAGATTAAGTTAATTGAGTTGTGGTGATAGTTTGATGTGAAATTAACTCTCTCTAGTGATGAATTGGTCTAATTTCTCTAAGACAAAGACTTGTTGCAGTGTGGATTGAATGTGGTGGTTATGATTAGGGAATTAAATTTTTGCAAATCGTTTTTTTGCTTAAAATTTGAAACTTTAGTTATACTTTTTTAGCCTATTTTATTCCACTGTTACTTTTGTTCTAGTTTAGTAGAAATGCTTAATACCTTAGGTAGCTTGATTATTTTTCTTGAAAAAAAAAAGGAAAAGAAAAAAAAATAAGTATATATATATATATATATATATATATATATATAAAGAGATTGTGCAAAGGAGCTTTGAAAATGTTTACATATTCTACTATTCTTGACTCTTTTAAACACAAGGGATTGAGAATATGAATAGTGCTAGTAGCCATTTGAATGTGTGATTCTTATTGAGTAACTGGAGACCGGCACCACAAGTGTTTGCATTCGCGCAAAAAGGCTAGTATGACAGTTCAAACAAGTTGGGCTCCTTAGTTAATTATAAAGAACACATGAATTGAAATGCATGATCACTAAAAGGTCAAGTAAGTAGTCAAGCACCTAAGGGAAAAATCCTTATGAATATACTTTGCTTGAACTTTTGTCTCTGTGGAATTACTTGCTCAAACTTGTAACTTTAGAATTTAGGTTTCAGGTATTTGAGATTTGTTTTAGAGAGTTCTTGATTTGGCTACCATGTTTGAGCCTTGCTAATTTCAAGTTGTTGTTAATCTTTTTGAATTTTTTTGACTAGAAAGGGTAGGTTTTATTTCTTATTGTTGTTACAATTTAATTTGCTTGAGGAAAAGCAAATACTTAAGTGTGGGGGATTTTACCCCTTGTTCTTAATGTGTTTTATCCTTAAATTGAGTTTGATTTATTTGTTTAGTGTCTTTCCAGAGTTCTTTTATGTTTTTAGAAGCCATGGATCAATTTATCAAGAAACTACGAAGCTAAGAAGTGAAAACGGAAGAAAACAGGCAAAGGATTGAAGCTCATCTCTGCGACACGGGCATTGACATGGCCGTGTCACTGCCCGTGTCATTAGACTTAGAGGCAGTAGCTATGACATGCCCATAGACATGGCCATGTCCCTGCTTGTGTCATTAAGGGCCAATTCCAATCTGTCTAGTAGCTTCACACGACCTGAGGCATAGGCACAACCACAATGTCGACATGCCCAGTGATATGGCCATGTCCCTGGGCATGTCGTGAACCTAGAATCACGCATATATAAAGAAGCTGATGCAGAAAATAGAGGGAGAGCAGTCACAGAGCAAAAATGGAGATCTAAGAGGGTTGGCTAAGCCCTAAAGTCATGGGAGAGGCTTAAAGGCTAGAGATACTGAGAATTTAATTGAATGAAAGACCAAGATCCAAGTGGATGTGGAAGATTGAAGAGAAGATTTAGAAGAACATCTACTAGATTTGTTTGAGATTTCTCCCTCTTTTATTTTTTGCATCTTTGTTCTTCAATTTTAATATGAACTAATTATATTTGTAATGAACCTTAGTTTTGATTGTATAGATTGAAGGATTTAAACTTTGATCAATTCATCTTTGGTTGTTTTATTTTCATGATAAATCTTATTATTCTAATTAGCAATTGCTAGCTTGTTCAATGGATATTGTTTCTATATTGGACGAGTAGAGATACCCCAATATAGATAGATCACCCATGGAAATAGAGAGTTGATTGGGATGCTAGAGATAGATCTATAAGACTCTTTGGGCTTTAACTCCTTAATATTAATGTTGTTCCTATTTGATCTTAGATGAGAAGAGATTCCTTCCAATTTACATAGGAATTAGGGACTAGATCGCTTAAGAGAGGTTCTAGACTAATCTTGTCGGGGTCCAACTCTATCCATTGTTTGATGTGCATGAGAAACTAGGGGGACTTATATCTAGATTAGCTTTGCCTATATAATTTCCATCAATATCATTTACTTGCTTTTTTAGGTTAGTATAGTTAATTTAGCTTAGTTTAATTAATCTTAATTTTGATGTACTAGACAATAGTTGAAGTTTGCGCTAGTACTTATAAACTATCCTCGTAGAGATGATACTTATATTCACTACTTTATTACTTGATAATGACCTATGCACTTGCAATTTGTTAGTGTGTATTTCGGCACATCACTAAAGCTTTAAGTCCTAAAAGGACTCAAAAGGTATCATAAGGTTCTAAAGCTAAGCCTCAATGAGCAAAATGCTTTTATGTATCAAAATAGGCATGCTCAAGAGCACCCACAATCATAACACAATACTTGTTCTTGTATGCATTCTTGTCATAATATTGTGAAAAGAACAAAACTTCATAACAAATTGGCTAAGCCTAATAAGACTTTTAAGTTAAAGCTCAAGTGGCATAATTGCATGAAAAATGGTCACGTTAATGTATTTTGTTATATAAGGAAGGCTCAACTCAAGCTTAAGGATCCTTCCAAGGCTAAACCCCAATGATCCAAATATATTTTGGTACCTAAAACAAGATGATTCTTCTTTTCTTATAGGTGTGTCTCAAACCCACTACCAAGGAGAATAGATGGCATATAGATAGTAGATGTTTAAGATACATGATAGGAAATGCAAACCTCTTCATAAATTTAAAAGAAAATAGAGGTGGAAAGTTCACATTTGCTAATAATGCCAAAGGTAAGATAGTTGGCATTGGTACCATTGGTAAGGACAATCATTCTCTTATTAAAGATGTTCTTTGGGTTGATGGTTTAAAATTTAATTTGCTTAGTGTAAGTCTGTAATACCTAAGGTTTCCTTAGCCAACTATAAATAGTAAAGATGACATGATAATGTCCATATACCATATCATTTAAGGTCCCCTTAGTATACTAAGAACCTTAAGAACATCACTAGAAGCGAATGTAATGAATAATATAACAATGAGTAAGGAAGCGAGTCAACATTGATATGTGCTTTCATGATAAAATGAAAGTCAAACCGAGTTTGACTTAATGTGATTATGTTAAAAATTTATTTGTGTGAACCCTCAAATTTGCACCCTTAGGATTTGACTGTAGCTTGACACTTGCTATGATTCATGCACTACATATACAGCGATCCCGCTAGCTGATTAGTGGGCAGGGGTCAAGGGGGCAGTGCCTTGTTGAAAAAAAATTTCTTAAAACTTGCACCTTTAGACAATTAGCACTCGATTACTAACCCACAGAATCAAACTGGGCTCAAATAAGATCAAAGACGGAGAAGAACAGGCTGAAAGACAAAATGCGGTAACCTGTGGGCCTGTTGCGGTAACTCGCAGCCCGCTACGATAGTTACCACAGAGGTCCCTGCAGTAGCCAATTGGCTACCATAGCTGGCTCTGAGGTAACTATAGAGCACTCTACGGTTACCGCAACTGACCCCTCAGTTACTGCATTGAGCCCTTTTCAGAATCCTACCTGAAAACTGTTAATTTTTAGCCCCAAACTCCTCCTATAAATACCTTGAACCTTATAATAGCTAAAGACACACAAATACATACTCCTATACTCTCCCTAAAGCTTTCTGAGCCCTATTTCTGAGCTTTCAATCATCAAAACCCTCTTTCAAAACCTCCTCCATCACATAAAACCTTATTCATAAGTTTCCTAATCATCTCAAAACCCCATTCACAAGCCTCCTAATCATCTCAAGTTCTATTCTTAAGTTTTCTAATCAAGAAAAGGTTCAATTCAAGCCCTTCCTTTCAAGGGGAATTTGTGGTTCTCAAGCAAAGGTATTATCCAAGTCCCTCCAAGAAGAATTCACCCTATTCAAGAGTCCTTCTTCCAAAAGGAGTGCACATGATATCTTAAGACCAAGGTGAAACTTAGATTCGGTGCCAAGCTAGCTCCCTACATTCCTCACCGATGGAAGCCAAAATTAAAAGTTCTTCCTCTTCCTTTTCAATTTCAATTTCAAGATCTAAATCTGAAAAAATCTAATTTTTGCTAATTAAAATCTAACCTAATTAACAAATCCCTAAGCCATTTAAAATCAATCAAAACATGATAACAAAGGCTATGACTTAAAAACCCCTCCTTCGCAAGAAGGAAGAACTGCATAGGGTTTGATTCCTAATCAAAAGGATAAGTAGGCTTGCAGTCTCTAAGGCATTCAACTCCGCTAAAATTAGCAACTTCTTCTCTCTATCACCTTCTTCACATAGTTTAGGATTGAAATTACTTTTCTTAAATAAAAGTCAAAATTTTAATTCTTTTTATTATAATTGTTTTAATACTCTCTTTCTTATTTTAGTTATTTAGATTATGTTTGGGGAATGTGTGCTTTTCCTAAAATCCATAAGTGTTAGAGGAAAGATCCCCTGATTTTGATATTTTGACTTGTAATAATTTTAAGTAGTTTCTCCCTTATCTTTTTGCATTTTGTAATTGTCATTATTTCATATTGCCATGCATTTCACGAGTAATATTTGTTTCATGCATCATATTATATCAACTTATGCATACATAAAAACTTCTTTTTATAAAAGCTATTTTGTATTTAAGCCAAACTAATTTTTTGTATTGTTTTAACCAAAACGTAGTCTCCGAACCCTCTTTGGTCATTCGAGGACTAGTGCTTTTCCTTGGGATAAATGTTATAATTTTGGAGTCAATCAAATTGGGTTTTTCCTTTAATTTTCCCAACTAAAATAAACAAAATTAAAGTGGTGACTCCCTTTGCAAATTACAACTCATAAAATACAACTTTTCTAAACTTATAGCGGGTGCCAATCGTGATGTTTCTCCCAATGGGCATTTTCAATCCCCTCTAGCAGATCGGACCAGGTGTTCAGGCGAGGCCTCACAGCTGGTGACTCCACTGGGGACTTTAAAATCTTTTTCAAATAAAAGATAAAGTGGATTACTCTTGGTAAAACAAAAAGTTTGGCTTTTATTACAAAAAGGCTTTTTCATGCATCATTACATTGGGCTTCTTGTCCAAAATCCTAGTTTCTTAGGAAAATAATGGATAAAAAGTAACATCGATGGGCAACCTTCCTTAGGTCTGCTTGCTAATAGTGAAATCATCCAACTCACGATATATCCTCTAATCCTTTTAGAGGTGTAACGAGTATGCACGTACCATTGGACCCACCCGAGGCTTCTTGACTCACGTGTGGTTAGGTATATCGCATCTCTAGTGTGATGGCTTCCTTTCAAGGTGTCTTTACGCTTTCATGTAATAACTCATAGGACCTTCCTTTAGGATTGTATGAACCGTATTACTAAACTTGGTATTTCATGAAACCCTTTTCAATCATTCATACATGCATACATATATTGAACCTTGTGAAGAGTCTAAAACCTATCCAAACATCTTCACACCTAAAACCCATGGTTAAAATCCAAAACCTATGGTCCACCTAAACCTATGGTCAAAACCCAAAATCCACGGTTCACCTAAACTCATGGTCAAAACCCATTCACCTAAACCCATAGTCCGGTCCTACCCAAACCCATGTTAAACTCATGGTAAATATAAACCCATATATGGTACCCCCATCCAAATCCACAATCCTTATCTAAGCTAAACATTGACCTAGCTCTATTCTAGCTTCATCCTTCATAATTCTTATCCAAACTGTACACTGATCTAGCTTTTATCTTTCATAATTCTTACCCAAGCTAAACACTAACTTGGCTTTTGTCTTTCACAACTCTTACCCAAGCTAAACACTAATCTAGCTTTATCCTTAACAATCCTTACCAAAGCTAAACACTAACCTAGCTTCACTCGTATCCTTAATCATTACTCAAACTAAATGTTGAATTGGTTTCATCTTTTACATTACTATCCAAATCCATGCTTTTATTTAAGCCCATGGTCCAATCCACCATTGTCCAACTATCACCAAACCCATGGTCCACCCAACCTCCAAATCCATGGTACATCCATAACCCAATCATAAAACCCATGGTCCCTCCATGCTTAAGCCCATACTAAACCATCCATAAATTGCAAATCCAATTACTTGAGGCTAAACTCTAATCTAGCCTTCCTAACTAAACTTTGGTTCCTCAAAAACTAAAATCCAACCTAGCTACTGAAAGCTAAAATCTGACCTAGCTGCTCAAAGCTAAAATCTGACCTAGCTACTCAAAGCTAAAAATCTAACCTGGCTACTCAAAAGCTAAAATCTGACCTAGCCACTCAAAGCTAAAATTTGACCTAGCCACTCAAAGCTAAAATTTGACCTAGCCACCCAAAGCTAAAATCCGACCTAACTCCCTTAGCTAAATGCCTACTTAGCTAACATCACACACCTCTACCCTCCTTTTTTCCATACCCTATCAACCTACCATAAGACACCATCATCCATTACTCATAAGCCCAACATCCTTAACATAATACCCTAAACCCAATACCTTTGGCCCAACACACTACCTTAAACATAATACCTTTAGCCCCAGCACAATACCTTAAGCCTAATACCTTTCACCCAATACACTATCTTAAGTCTAGTACCTTTGGTTCAACCTAATACCTTAAGCCTGAGACCTTGACTTGTGCAACATTAGGAAATCATCAAAAGCCCAAATGCAGTCAGTTTACAACATCAATGGGAGACTTTTTTAAAGTGTACATGCCCATCTCATTGCTTCTTTTCTAAGCACTTACCTTATTCTATGACTTGGTTTTAAAGGTACCAATAGCAAGCCTGACTGACATAGAAGCTCTAACCAACCTACTCAAGAGGCGAGAAGAGAACCTTCAAGCTATTCTCATCTCTGCCCTAGACACTCAACGAGCTAATTTCAATTAGGCTTTAGCTAGCCAATAATCCAGTTTTAATAATGCCCTAATCCATCTTACTTCTGCTTTCGTTAATGCTTTGAGTTTCTAACGCCAACTTATCATCGATGAAGTGAGAAGAATGTTGAACCAAGCTAAGCCCATCAATGCAGCATCTACTATTGACTTGACCCATAATTTTATATCCTCAATCTCAAACACCAATGCCATTCTAGCCTCAGCCATGCCATCAGTCCTAGATACTAACCTTGCCTCTTCTTTGAATCCTTTTCAAAGCAAGGAAAACCCCACCTCTTTTATTATCAAAAGACCTTTAAACCTCAACATTGATACACTAGAGCAAACCCTCATAATGGAAAAGGGTGCAAGAAGAGCAATACCTTCACTCCCTTTGCCTCTACTGAATGGAAGGATATAGACACCTACACTCTTTTTATTGATGTCAAGCGAGAAAGTATAAAGGTAGCTGCCATGACTAGCAGGCGACCCTTGAAATCTCAACAAAGGGCTTTCACAGATTTAGGAGTTTCATTAGCAACAGTTTATAAGAAGGCTTTGAAGGCAAGAATGGTAAAACCCCTAGAACCAAGAGTCCCTCCTAATCTCTTACCAAAGAGCTACTACCCCAATGAGTATTGTGAATATCATCAAGAAGCGGGGCACCAAACCAATGCATGTAAAGCTTTGAAACATAAAATCCAAGATCTGATTGATAGTGGAGATATCATCCCCCTAAAGCAAGACCCAAGACCTTAATTCAACCCTGAGTAGCATAACATGGAGGAGTTCAAGCCTAGCTAATCTGACCTGTCTGACGTTGTATTCTGAGTCTGAGTCTGAGTCTGAGCTTAAGCCTAAAAGTTTTAGTCGAGCCTAAGCCTAAAGTCTGAGTCTAAATCTATCATTTTATTTTGTCAACCATATCAGTCCTTTTTCTTTTTTTTTTGTTATTTTATAATAAAGTTTCCTTTATAGTAATGCATCTATGTTTTCTTTTCATTATTTATGCATTAACTTTCTTATCTTCCTTGATTGAGTCTGATACGGATGAGCTTAAAACAAAAAAAAGAAGAAGAAGAAGAAGAAGAAGAAAGAAAAGAAAAGAAAAGAAAAGAAAATGAAGAAAAAAGGGGTAAAGATTAAATCCACCACAATTAGCATAAGATCAAAATGTGGGGTGCCCTCATTCTCTCAAATCAATAAAACCTTCATAAGCTCCTAACCAAAGAAGGACCTCTCATCAAATAGTTGAAGCACAAGGAGCAAGTAAATGTAATTACCTATTGCACAATTGGGTAATCAAATAATGCACCTCAACAAGGGGCAACAAGTTCAAAGAAGACCTCTGTCAAACCTAGAATTCAAATATTAGAGCCTCTCAACATACCAAATCATGGTGGAATACTTTCTCCCAAATTTCATTAATCCAAGCTTGCTAAGTTGAAAATCTAAAAGGGGAGCTTAGGCAAAAGTTAGAGCAAAAAAAAAAAAAAAAAAAAAGAGGAGAGAGAGAGAGAAAGAGAGAGAGAAAGCTCATCCAAGTCACCTTTCCTCATGTCCAAAGTTGTTAAATTATCAATCTATCTAGTCTCATGTCTCCAAAGTCATCTTTCCTCATCAGGGGTTTATTCTTTAAAATTATGTTATCTTCTATGCCCTTATCTTAAATGGGGCCATATCTTCCCAGAACGTCATCATTTGTTATCAGTCCATCCCATCACTTAGTTCAAAGAGTAAATACATATCTCTAGTCCATCACATCCCTATCTCTCATTTGGGACCATGATCCCTAAGTTGTCTTCCTCCACTAGCCTTTTAGCCATTCCTAAGGGCTCTTTATTTTAGCTAGTGCAGTCAGTGTGTCATCAAGTCAAATTAATTAAGTGTCACTCCAAAAATCTCTTCAATCTCAAACAACTAGAAAAGCTTCACTCACTCTTTTCCATGATTTATGCTACAAAAAGCAAAACCATGCAACCTCCATGATTCTTTTCAGAAGTTTCAGCCTACCTTCAAACCATTCTTGAACTTTTCCATCCCAAGCCTCATTTGCAAATCATACCACCATTTTAAGCTCAAGTCACGTACCACCCTTTTTTTGGCAAAATCTTATCATGGGCAGAACCAAAGATCCCAAGTCTCTCAAGACTCATCATCTTTGAATTCAGTTTCTTTGGCAAAACTAGAACTCAAGGCATGTCTCCCAAAGCCTACCATCCTCAAGTTGATTAAGAAGGACTCAAACCAGTCAAGGCCCATCTCATGCCTCTTTGGCAAACATCTCATAATCTTTGAAAGATTAAATTGGCAAAACACATAATCCCTAAGACTTAAAGCCTCTTAAAGCCTGCAAACTATTTTGATGCAACCATGTCAAAAGGCAAACCCTTATCCACGAGCCTATGGTATCCTTGCGACTAAAACCTGTAGCACCATACCCGAGCCAAAGCCAGCCATCCAAAACAACCTCATAGAAAACTATCCTCAACACCTATAAGCCTTCACCCTAAAGCCTAAATTTAGAAGCCTTCACCATAAAGCCCAAAACCAAAAGCCTTTACCATGAAGCCCAAACCAAGAAGCCTTCACCATGAAGCCTAAACTAAGAAGCCTTCACTATGAAAGCTAAACCAAGAAGCCTTCACCATAAAGCTCACTCCCAAAATCCTTCACCATGAACTCACTCCTAAAAGGCCTTTATTTATGAAACCCATGATCTCCTTTAAGGCAAAATCTAACTTAGCCTTCCAAATTGATTGCCTAGCCTAACCTTTTCCTCTAAGCCAAGATTAGCCTCCTAGGTCTAGCATCCTAACCTGATCTCTCTAACAAAGCCTTCCGAATGAACCTACTAGAAGGCCATAACTTGACCGAGAGTCTAATATGATCTCTCATGAAGCCAAACTAGACTGAGCTTCCAAATGAACCTAACTAAACCTGACTCAGCCTTCTAAGATAATCCATTCATTCTAAACAAATCTCCCCTAAAGCCAAAACCAGAAGGCCATAACTGACCAAGTCAATTGCCAAACCTAACCTTCCCCAAAACTAGACTTGACCTAAACCTTATTGTCTCAAAGGACTTGACCCCCCCTATTCAAGCTTTCCAATTCAACCTTAAGCCAAACATTATTGCAAACCGAAGACACCTAAACCCTGCTCGAACTCTTCCAGCCATACTTCGTTTGACCTCCCAAAGTGACTTTAATAATAGCCATTAACCAACTAGCCTCATACCTAACATGCCCATTTCACCTCTAAGCTAGCCGATCATCAAAAAAAAAAAAAAAACCAAACCGCTTTCCTTTGTCATTCTAAAGTGGGGGCACCTCCCTTCCAAATATTCACCTTTACAAAGTGGGGGCATCTTTCTCCCAGAAGCTTAGCACTCTCTTATCAAACTGAACCTTCACAGGTTCAACATATCCAATCATTGCATAGTCAGATGCATCTCACAACCGAACAAGTTGTAAGTTAGATTCTGAATCAAAATGGATCATTTTTTTCCTACTAGACAAGGTCATCATCATTCCTACCAGACAAGAATATCATTTTTTAGCTCCTACCAAAAAGGGCAACCTTAGGATTCATACTTTAAATGTAAATTAGGTATCTCTTTCAATCTAACTCATCCTAGGATAGCCTTAGGATCCATACCTTAAATCTGAATTAGGTATCTCTTTTAATTAGATCCATCCTAGGATAGCCTTAGGATTCATACCTTAAATCTAAATTAGGTATCCCCTTTTGTCAGACCCATCCTAGGATAATCTTAGGATCCATACCTTAAATCTAAATTAGGTATCTATTTTGATTAGACCCATCCTAGGATAGTCTTATGATCCATACCTTAAATCTAAATTAGGTATCTCTTTTGATCAAACCCATCCTAAGATAGCCTTAGGATTCATACCTTAAATCTGAATTAGGTATCTCTTTTGATCAGATCCATCCTAGGATAGCCTTAGGATCCATATCTTAAATCTAAACTAGATATCTCTTTTGATCAGACCCATCCTAAGATAGCCTTAAGATTCATACCTTAAATCTGAATTAGGTATCCCTTTTGATCAGACCCATCTTAGGATAGCCTTAGGATTCATACCTTAAATCTAAATTAGGTATCTCTTTTTATCAGACCCATCCTAAAATAGCCTTAGGATTCATATCTTAAATATGAACTAGGTATCCCCTTTCATCAGACCCATCCTAGGATAGCCTTAGGATCCATACCTTAAATCAGAATTAGGTATCCCCTTTTATCAGACCCATCTTAGGATAGCCTTAGGATCCAGACCTTAAATCTGAATTAGGTATCCCCTTTTGTTAGACCCATCCTAGGATAGCCTTAGGATTCATACCTTAAGTCTAAATTAGGTATCTCTTTTGATCAGACCCATCCTAAGATAGCCTTAGGATTCATACCTTAAATTTGAAATAAGTATCCCCTTTTATCAAACCCATCCTAGGATAGCCTTAGGATTCATACCTTAAATCTAAATTAGGTATCTCTTTTGATCAGACCCATCCTAAGATAGCCTTAGGATTCATACCTTAAATCTGAACTAGGTATCCCCTTTCATTAGACCCATCCTAGGATAGCCTTAGGATCCATATCTTAAATCTGAATTAGCTATCCCTTTTGATCAGACCCATCCTAGGATAACCTTAGGATTTATACCTTAAATCTGAATTAGGTATCCCTTTTGATCAAACCCATCCTAAGATAGCCTTAGGATTTATACCTTAAATCTGAATTAGGTATCCCTTTTAATCAGACACATCCTATACCTGCCTAGGATAGCCTTAGGATCCATACCTTATATCTGAATTAGGTATCCCCTTTTATCATACCCATCCTAGGATAGCCTTAGGATTCATACCTTAAATTTAAATTAGATATCTATTTTGATCAGACCTATCCTAGGATAGCCTTAGGATTCATACCTTAAATCTAAATTAGGTATTTCTTTTGATCAGACCCATCCTAAGATAGCCTTAGGATTCATACCTTAAATCTGAATTAGGTAATCTCTTTTATCAGACCCATCCTAGGATAGCCTTAGGATCCTTACCTTAAATCTAAATTAGGTATCTTTTTTTATCAAACTCATCCTAAAATAGCCTTAGGATTTATATCTTAAATCTGAATTAGGTATCTCCTTTGATCAAACCCATCCTAAGATAGCCTTAGGATTCATACCTTAAATTTGAATTAGGTATCCTTTTTAATAAGACCATCCTAGGATAGCCTTAGGATCATTTCACCCATAAATGTTTAGATCATCTAAGCATCCCTGTGGTTCCTTTCTTTCACTACTTTTTAAAAATCAACCATTTTCACCCAAACATGTCTAGACTCTGACTTAGGCATTCATTTGGTCTTACCATACCTCATTCTAGGGTTCACTATCATCAGAATCACCTTTTACTAAAAGCTAATTCTGATGAGAGGGCAGCTGTGAACGCTCAAATTTGCACCCTTAGGATTCAATCACAGCTTGATACTTGCTAAGATTCATGCGCTATGCATACAGCAGTCCCGCTAGCCGGTTAACGGGCAAGGGTCAAGGGGCCAGTGCCCTGTTGAAAAAATTTTTCTTGAAACTTGCACCTTTAGACGATTAGAACTCGATTACAAACCCATAGAATTAGACTGGGCTCAAATTAGATCAAAGGCAGAGAAGAACAGGCCAAAAGATAAAATGTGGCAACCTACGGGCCCATTGCGATAACTCGCAGTCGGTTGCGGTTACTACAGCCAGAGGCCCTACGATAGCCAATTGGCTACTGCAGCCGGCTCTGCGATAACCGCAGAGCACTCTGCAGTTACTGCAGCCGACCCCTCAATTATCGCACCGAGCCTTTTTCAGAATCCTACCCGAAAACTATTAATTCTTAGCCCCAAACTCCTCCTATAAATACCTTGCACCTCATAACAGCTAAAGACACACAAATACATACTCCTATACTCTCCCTAAAGCTTTCTAAACCCTATTTCTAAGCTTTTAATCATCAAAATCCTCTTTCAAAACCTCCTCCATCACATAAAACCTCATTCATAAGTTTCCTCATCATCTCAAAACCCCATTCACAAGCCTCCTAATCATCTCAAGTTCTATTCTTAAGTTTTCTAATCAAGAAAAGGTTCAATTCAAGCCCTTCCTTTCAAGGGGAATTCATGGTTCTCAAGCAAAGGTATTATCCAAGTCCCTCTAAAAAGAGTTCGTGCTATTCAAGAGTCCTTCTTCGAAAAGGAGTGCTTATGATATCTCGAGGCTAAGGTGGAACTTAGATCTGGTGCCACGCTAGCTCCCTACGTTCCTCGCCAATGGAAGCCAAAGGTAAAAGTTCTTTCCTTTTCCTTTTCAATTTCAATTTCAATATCTAAATCTGAAAAGATCTAATTTTTGCTAATTCAAATCTAACCTAATTAACAAATCCCTAAGCCCTTTAAAATCAATCAAAACATGATAACAAAGGCTATGACTTAAAAACCCCTCCTTCACAAGAAGGAAGAATTGCGTGGGGTTTGATTCCTATTCAAAGGGATACGCAGGCTTGCCGTCTCTAAGGCATTTAACTTCGCTAAAATTAACAACTTCTTCTCTCTATCACCTTCTTCACATAGTTTAGGATTGAAATTACTTTTCTTAAATAAAAGTCAAAATTTTAATTCTTTTTATTATTATTATTGTTTTAATACTCTCTTTCTTATTTTGGTTGTTTAGGTTATGTTTGGGGAATGTATGCTTTTCCTAGAATCCATAAGGGCTAGAGGAAAGATCCCCTGATTTTGATATTTTGACTTGTAATAGTTTTAAGTAGTTTCTCCCTTATCTTTTTGCATTTTGTAATTGTCATTATTTCATATTGCCATGCATTTCATGAGTAATATTTATTTCATGCATCATATTATATCTACTTATGCATACATAAAAACTTCTTTTTATATAAGTTATTTTTTATTTAAGCCAAACTAATTTTTTTGTATTGTTTTAACCAAAACCTAGTCCCTGAACCCTCTTTGGTCATTTGAGGACTAGTGCTTTTCCCTGGGATAAATGTTATAATTTTGGAGTCAATCAAATTGGGTTTTTCCTTTAATTTTCCCAACTAAAATAAACAAAATTAAAGTGGCGACTCCTTTTGCAAATTACAACTTACAAAATACAACTTTTCTGAACTTATAGTGGGTTCCAATCGTGATGTTTCTCCCAATGGGCATTTTTTATCACCTCTAGCGGATCGGACCAAGTGCTTAGGCGAGGCCTCACAATTTGAAATGTGAATCTAAAGTGCTAGTGAATGAGTGTTCACATCTCTTAAGACATTGGGAGGTGATGACAGTGATATGGGAAATTGAATTCAATCAAAGTTCTAATGATGTAATAGAGGTCAAACTTAGTTTGACCTAATGAGCTTATGTGATATTCATACTTGATCAATGCTAATAAATAGTTAGTAAATGGGCACTATGATATGTATGGAATTTATCAAATAATCTCTAGAGTGTGTAATGATATTAGAAGGTAGAAATATAGGTATTAGAGTGAAAGAAATGAAATGAAAAATATATTAAGTACCTAGTTGGAAATGTGCATATAAGGATTTGTTATTGGGCTTTTGGACTCAAAAGGGATGGTCGGCCCATTGGGTCTAAGAAGGATACAACATCTAAACTTATGAGCAAATGGTTGGTCCAAAATAATATATAAAGTGTGCGTAGAGAATGGGTCTTTGGTGTATAGCTCTTTCGTAACCAAAGTTGACTAAGTCAAATACTTAACCAAGTGAAATTCTTGTTCTTTCCTACACATGAGTCAAGCTTCCATTGGAACAGCTAGCACCTTGTGATAACTCTCTCCATTGTAGAGAGAATCCTTGCCCTCCACCTTGAACGAATCATAGCCATCCACCAAGGTTACATCTTAGCCATTGAGTGGAACTTGATCAAATCTCCACCATCCAACCTATTATTATATATGAAAAATTTATGTTACAATCTTCATTTTTCTATCTCTATACCAAAGTTATACCATGGCAAAAAGAAGCACTCTCTCTCTACATTAAGAACCTTAACAAATCACAACTATATAAGGTGAGGAATCTTGATCATCTCTTCCTTTCTATGTTTAAAGTTGATTTTGGTGACTACGTTGCTTGAAAAATCTTTTGTGCACCTTATATGGAAATTCGGCCATGTTAGTGAATAGCCATGGAAATATTCTAAATTATGATTGATTACATCTATGGGTGCTTTAGATGAAGAACAATGAATTAGAAGTGTCAAAGTGAACTTTAGAAGCTTGGGTTAAGATTTGAACATTTTAAGGGAACTTGAACTTTTATGCTAGATATTGACAATTGAATGATTATTTGGGTTTTATGTTATGCTAATTACATAGTTCTATGATGAATTTGAAGATTTGATGATTTGGTGGAGAATTAATAGTTTTCCCCAAATTATAGGGTTTATGGGAAAATTGGAGATTTTAAGTATTGAATTTGAATTCATAAAAGTAAAGGGAAAATCAAGCTTAAAAATGGAATTAGATGATTTGTATAATGTTAGCTTTTAAATCCAATTGATAGAAGTGACTTTCCCCAAAATTAATGAACTAGACTTATTTATGGAATTTAATGGTAGAAATAGAATTGGTTCTATTGAGCATTATAATGTGTTTATATTTTTTGTACTCAAAGTTGAAATGTGAGATTTAGAGGAAAGGAATTATCCTTCTTACAATGTATAGCCTTGGCCATTTAAAGAATGACTAAGGAAAATATTAAGAGTAGTAACGGGTATATGTGTAGTATATATTGGCTTTAATGGTGATTGATGTGTAATTGAATTGCAAATGTGTAGAGTCTAAAGGCAAAGGTAAGGATGTTGTCATAAGTGTAAAGAGCACTACTAGCCTCAAGAGTCAAGTGTAATAGGAGCAAAGGAGTCTAAGGTGAGTACTTTATAGTATAATATGCCTCGAAATATATGCTTTGAACCTTTATCATTCAAACTATAATTGCTAAATTGTTCAATATCTTGATGAGTATAAACTATTTATTGAATATCGAACCATTGGATATGATGTTTCTTGACTCCTTGACAAGTTTGAATTATTCATTGAACCCACTGACATGATGCTTTTTGATAATCATTAAATACCGAAATTGTGTTATGGTCATTGAAATCCTTGAAATGAATCTTAAATGAATATCCTATTGAATTCCTATTGATAAGCGAAAATCCCCTTTCTAATGTAGGGAAATACATCAGACCTTGTGTACTTGGTATATGTCTGCAAGTAGGGCAAGAGTACCTAACCTTTGTTGGGGGGAACGCCTAACCGTAAGATATGGTCAGTCTTACGTAACGTGATACTTATGAGTGAGCAAGGCTTAGGTCGCCACTCTTGAATTAATATGTGTGGGAAGCATCTTGCTCCCAAGAAAGTGATATTTCTGCTAAAGATATTGTTTCCAACTTAAATAAGAAATTGAACTTAATGATAACATTGATTGAAACTGTTCCATTTCTATAAAAAGGATTGAAATTGTTCCATTTCTATAAAGAGCCTTCTTGCCACTAATTCCTGTACTCACCGTGCATTTATGTATATATTTTGTATTATTATATGCTCACTGAGTCTTATCTAATTCTCTAGTGGTTTCAATTTCCTAGGCATGATCAATAAGTCAACAAGATAAATTCCAAGCCATGTTCTTCCGCTTGGAAACCATCCGGTAATTACAATTGTCACGATTCTCGATTTTTTGAAGACCACTGTTTAGAGCTCCATTGTAGTCAATGGTTTAGTACTAGAATGTTACTGGTTACATGTATTGTAAAAATTATTGTATTATTATTATGAAATGTATGAATAATGTACATTAGGTTATTGATATGAAATGGAATTCTAAAAATCTTATAAGTTGCGATTATGAATGGTCTTATAAGTTAGTTAAGAAATGGTAAATGAGTAATGGGTAATAAGGAAAGGGTATTAGGTTATGGTCTTAGGGTAAGGTATAATATGATAATTGAATGAGATTATAAGTTAAGTGGATTCTATGGGTTTAGGTGACCTTATGTCTCCCTATGCCTTAGGACCGTCACGGCTCAAAAGGTGGGTCATGACAAAGTCAATTATGTGATAAGGGTAATAAAGTTACCTTTGACTCTAAAACAGGCATTGCCACCATTTTAGCTAATGACAATGTAGTGTTTAAGGGTGAAAGAGAAGGCAATACCTTTATGATTGACTTAGATGATTTGACTAACCAAGATGTCAAGTGTTTCATGTCTATTTGCATTGAGTCTTTGGCTTTGGCATAGAAGACATGGATATGCAAGTATGGAGCTTCTACATTTTATAAGGATGAGCTTGTTGAAAGACTTCCAAAGGTCAAATTCTCAAAGGATAAGTCATGTGCACCTTGTCAAATGGGAAAACAACAAAAATCATCCTACAAATCAAAAAATGTTCTAATTACTTATAGATCCCTTCAACTTGTTGACATGGATTTGTTTGGACCTAGTAGAATTGCTAGTTTGGGTGGAAAGTTGTATGCCTATATGCTTGTTGATGACTACTCTAGATTTACTTGGGTTAGTTTCTAGACTCATAAGTGTGATGCTTTTGATGCATTTAAAAGTTTTGCAAAAAAAGTTCAAAATGAGAAAAGTTATTTCATTTTAAAAATTAAAAGTGATCATAGAAGGAATTTGATAATGAACTTTTTGAAAATTTTTACATTGAATATGGAATTCCACATGATTTCTCCTCTCTTAGAACACCTCAACAAAATAGTGTTGTAGAAAGGAAAAATAGAACTTTGATTGAAATGGCTAGAACCATGCTTAGTGAGTATGGTTTACCAACTTATTTTTGGGTGGAAGCTATTGATACTTCATGCTATATTTCAAATAGAGTTTTCAAAAGACCCATTTTAAATAAAACATCTTATGAGTTATGGAATGGAAGAAAGCCCAAAATTTCTTATCTAAGAGTCTTTGGTTGCAAGTGTTATATATTAAATACCAAGGATGACCTAGGAAAATTTGCTTTTAAAATTGATGAAGGCATTTTCTTAGGCTATTCCACCACTAGTAAAGCTTATAGAGTCTTTAATAAGAAGTCTATAATAGTTGAAGAGTCAATGAATATTGTATTTGATGAATTTAGTAAACTTGATCTTAGGAAAGGTAGTGTTCTTGATGATCTTGTAGGTGAATTTGAGAAGCATGGAATGGATCAAGATGAGACTCCAAAAAAAGTTGAAGACCAAGTGGAAAACTAACAAGATCATGAGGCTTCATCAAATCCACAAGAGGAAGATGCTCAAGGACTTCTTAAGGAGTGGAGATACCCCAAGAATCACCCCAAAGAGCAAATCATTGGTGATCCATCTAAGGCTGTAAGTACTATATCTCATTTTAAAGCCTTAGATAATAATCTTGCTTTTGTCTCTCAAATTAAGCCAATGACCATTAATGAGGCTCTTAATGATCATATTTATGTGATTACTATACAAGAGGAACTCAACCAATTTGAGAGAAACAAAGTTTAGGGACTTGTTCCTAGACCCAAAGATCATCCCATTATTGGATATAAATAGGTTTATAAAAATAAGTTAGATAAGCACAGTTTCATCACCAGGAATAAGGCTAGGTTGGCTACCAAAGGGTACAACCAAGAGAAAGGCAATAACTATGATGAAACTTATACTTCAGTAGAAAGATTAAAGGCTATTAGGATTTACTTACATATGCATGTCATATGGACTTCAAAATTTTTCAAATAGATGTTAAAAGTGCATTTTTAAATGGATTTATTGAGGAGGAAGTTTATGTTGAGCAACCCCTTGGTTTTGAGCATCATGAACTTCCCAATCATGTTTTAAAATTAACTAAGGCCTTGTATGGTTTGAAACAAGCTCCTAGAGCTTGGTATGAAAGGCTTAGTACATTTCTTTTGAAAAATGACTTTACTAAAGGCAAGGTTGACACAACACTTCTTGTAAAACAACATAAAAATGACACTTTAATTGTTCAAATTTTTGTTGATGATATTATATTTGGTACTACTAATGAACATCTTTGTGAAGAGTTTTCTAAGTGTATAACTAGGGAATTTGAGATGAGCATGATAAGTGAGCTTAAGTTTTTCCTAGGATTACAAATCAAACAATCCAAGTACACAAAGGAGCTTCTCAAGAAGTTTGGCATAAATGGTTGCAAAAGTAGTAAGACCCCAATGAGCACATCAATTAAGCTTGACAACGTTGAAAAGCGTAAGCATATAGATGAGAAGATGTATAGAGGTATGATTTACTCTCTTCTATACCTTACGGCATGTAGACCCGACATAATGTATAGTGTTTATTTATGTGCACACTGTGAGGCCTCACTCGAGCATTGGTTTGATTTGCTAAAGAGAATCAAAGTGCTCATTTGGGAGAAACATCAGGATTAGAAACCATTATGAGTTCAGAAAATTGTATTTTGTAAATTATAATTTGTAAAAGGAGTCACCACTTTAATTTTGTTTATTTTAGTTGGGAAAATTAAAGAAAAAACCCAATTTGATTGACTCCAAAATATACCATTTATTCCAAGAAAAAGCACTAGTCCTCGAATGACCAAAGAGAGCTCAGGGACTAGGTTATGTCTAAAACAATATAAAAAAAATTAGTTTGGCTTAAATACAAAATAACTTTTAATATGTATGCATGAATAGATATAATATGATGCATGAAACAAATATTATTTGTGCAATGCATGGCAAAATATGAGATAATGACTATTATAAAATGCGAAAAATAAAAGAAACCTACTTAAAATTATTACAAGTTAAAATATCAAAATCAAAGGGATCTTTCCTCTAGCCCTTATGAGTTTTAGGAAAAGCACACATTCCCCAAATATAATCTAAACAACTAAAATAAGAAAAAAATAATAAAATAATTGTAATAAAAAGAAATAAAGTTTTGACTTTTATTTAAAAAAAAAATTCAATCCTAGACTATATGAAGAAGATGATAGAGAGAAGGAGTTGTTAATTTTTGTAGAGTTGAATGCCTTAGAGACGGTAAGCTTGCGTATCCCTTTGAATGGGAATCAAACCCCATGCAGTTCTTTCTTCTTGCAAAGAAGGGGTTTTTAAGTCGTAGCCTTTGTTATCATGTTTTGGTTGATTTTAAGGGCTTAAAGATTTGTTAATTAGGTTAGATTTTAATTAACAAAAATTAGATCTTTTCATATTTAGATCATGAAATTGGAATTGAAAAAAGAAAAGGCAAGAACTTTTATCTTTGGCTTTTAACAACGAGGAACATAGGGAGCGAGCTTGACACCGGATCTAAGTTCCACCTTGGCTTAAGGATAGCACGAACACTCCTTTTGAAAGAAGAACTCTTTAATAGTGCAAACTCTTCTTGGAGAGACTTGGATCACACCTTTGCTTGAGTATCATGAATTCCCTTTAAAAGAAATAACTTGAATTGAACATTTTCTTGATTAGGAAGCTTAGAAAGATATTAAGAGGCTTAGAGATATGATTTGAGATGATTAGGAGGCTTATGAATAGGGTTTGAAGTGATTAGGAAGCTTATGAATAAGGTTTCATGTGATGGAAGAGGTTTTTAGAGTAGGATTTTAGAGATTAGGAGGTTTATAAAGAGGGTTTTGGTGATTGGGAGGTTTAGAAATAGAGTTTAAAAAGCTTTAGGGAGAGTATAGAAGCATGGAATTGTATGTGGGAGTTGTTATGAGGTACAAGATATTTATAGGGGGAGTATGGGGGCTTAAAACTATGAATTTTCAGTATGGGAACCAAGAAAAATGCCCTGCAGTAACTAATTAGGGTCTGCAGTAACTATAGAGCCTCTTGTGAACCCTTAATTTTATACCCTCAGCATCCAACCGCTGTCTTAGCACTTGCTGAATTTAACACATTGCACGAAACTATTACAGTGGTCCGGCTAATTGGTTAGCGGGCAGGGGTTCGAGGGCAGTGCCTCTGAAAGAAAATTTTTTTTAGACTTCACTAACATTACTACCAAACATCTAAATTTCTCAAACTCCATACCAACAACCAATCTCTAAAAAAAAAAAAAAAAGAAACCTCAAAAAATGTGCCAGTGCGACGTGGCTGCCGCAAAACAGGAGTGCGGCACCGTGTCAGACCTGTGCGGTGCCGCATGCCTTGTTTGAAGTGTGCCGCAAATGTCTAATGCAGTGCCGCATTAGATTCTACGAGCTTCTAATCCCTGTGGGCCCTATCTACGTAGAAAATAACCTTTTTATCCCTTTTAGTATAATTTTCAGCCATTTCTAGTCCTATCCCTCATGGTCTTTTCACATTTCCATTACCTAAACTACTCTCTAATTAATTAATTAATCTTTTTAATTAATTAATTACCTCACCCTAACCAAGTTAATTAATCTTTTTAATTAACTAAAACTCTTTTTTAATTAATCACTAAATTAATTAATTAATTAATCTTTTTAATTAATTAATTAATCACTCTTTTTTCAAAAATAATTCTTTTTTCCAAAATCAAATTAATCATTTTTCTCAATCCACCTTTCATCCAAATTAATTAATTAATCTTTTTAATTATTAATCTATCCATCCTTTTCATCATATTAATTAATTAATCATTTTAATTAATTAATTAATCTTCCAATCCATCCAATCACCCAGTCCCAATAAAATGGAATTTCAGTATGGTAAAACCCTTCGCCCACCAAAATTCAAGGTATCAGCCTTTTTCCTCACTTTCAACACATCTAAACCAAAATTAATCTGATTAACTATTGAATCCGTCCACTTAACTGTGGAATGAACAACGTGGGTTTTGATCCCCATTCAATGGGGCACATAGGCACGTTTGGAATCTAAATCCAAATCTCAATCAATCTCCATTCCCCTTTTTCTCTAATTAATTTGTGGATGTTTTTATTTTCACCATGCATTCATATTATGCCATCTTCATGCATTCTCTTTAATATCATTTTATAAATGTCATTCATGAAATCTAATTTTCAAGTCAAATTAAACTTAAGAGTCAAATTTAGATTATTTGAAACCAAAAACGTAGTCCCCAAACTCAACCTGATTTGAGACTAGTGATTTTTATCCTTGGATAAATTAATTACCAAATTAATAAATTAGAGTCCACTAAGTTTTTCCTTAATTTTTCCATTTAAAATAAATTAGGGTGGCGACACCCAAAATCATTTTCAAAATCAACCGATCCGAACCCGAGGGTTCCATCATGAGTCTAAACCCGAATGAGCATCTCGGTTCCCTCTAGCGGATTGGGCCAGTGCTCGGGCGAGGCCTCACACCTCTGCAACAGATAAATTGGCTACTGTAGCAACACATTCTGCTGTAGTTGCTGCACCTCATTTTTTGGTTCGTTCTCATCTGTTCCTTATCTTATTTGGGCCCTATTTGATTTTATGGGTTCATAATTGAGTGCTGGTCATCTGAAGGTGCAATTTTGAGGAAATTTATCATACTGGCTCTACATAGCACACTAATATTTTTAGGTGTCAAGCTACAACTGAATCCCAAGGGTGCAAATTTGAGGGTTCACATGCACTTTCAATCTTGTCTTAAAGAATCTCATTTGCATGCCGTTAAAAGAATTTTAAAATATTTACATGGCACATTGCATTTAGGGTTATGGTATCTTAAAAATACAGACATAATCAGAATTTCAAATGTAGATTATATTGGTAGTTTGCTTGATAGAAAAAGAACTTTTAGAACTTGTCATTTTCTTGGTGAATGTTTAGTTTCATGGTTTAGTAAGAAACAAGTTTCAGTTGGCTTGTCCACCGCCAAAGCAGAATATATGGCGGTAGGTTATTGTTGCACTCAAGTTCCTTGGACGAAACAACAACTCAAGGACTATGGTTAAATGATTGATCACATTCCCATCAAATGTGATAACATAAGTGTCATAAATCTTTCCAAAAACCCCATCCAACATTCTAGGAGTAAGCATATAAACATTAGGCATCATTTTTTCAGAGATCATATTCAAAATGGTGATGTTGTATTAGAATTTATTAATACAACCAACCAACTTGCTAATATTTTCACAAAAACCTTAAATGAAGAAAGATTAAATTTCATAAAAAGGGAAATTAGCATGCTTGATGGGAGCTCATTGCCTTAGATTTTCAAAACTATATAAATGTTTTTCATTTGCATCAAAATGTTTTTCATTTGCATCAAAATGTTTTTCATTTGCATCAAAATTTCAAGTATTTTACGTCATTTATATTTAACATTTTATTCTTTTATTTAATCTTGAATTGAAGTGACTCTTAATTCAATTAAATTTAATTATTTGACTTTATGCAAGTTGGTTGCTTTTTGGTTACATGTTGGTTGCTTTATAGTTGATTTTTAGTATCTTTGATTTAAATTGCTTGAATTTCTTTTTAATGATTAGTTGATATCTTAGTATATAAAATGTATAATTGCATCTATTTTGATCTTGAGTTATAATGCTAATTGCATTGCATATAATTTCCTTCAAAATCTTTTCAAAAAATTTCTGTTTTTCAAAAATTGTGGTCACTACAATGATTTTGTGGTCGCGACATTTAGATTTTTAGCCGTTGCTATTCACCCTTACAGTCTCGCTCGCGATCATTGAATAGTGGATGCAATTTTTGAATTTTTCAAAAATTGTGACCACGACTACCTCTGTGTCTGATAGTGTAACAACCTACACCTACCCTAGAAATTTTCATGATGATTTGCTTAATTTAGAACTATTAAGGTTAAGTGTGTGCCTAGTGAGAATTAGTATTCTATATGTTGATGATCATGTGGCATATTAAATTAATTTTAATATGCATAATATGAGTTGTTATTGTGAAATAAATGATTTACATGAAGTGCATTTGCATCAAAAAAATTATTTTAAATAAAATGAATTTTCATGCATAAAGGCAATTTTTAAGCATAAAATAATTTTATGAGTATTTTAAAATAATTTTTAAATAAATGTTTTGAGGAAAATTTTGATGAAATTAATAAGAAAAATATTTTTATTTTTATTAATTATAATCATCCCAAAATTTAAATAAAATGCCCAAATACCCAAAAGCCCACTACACTAATTCTCTCCTAACTTAACTCATTAAGGGTATTAGAGGAAATTTGCCAAAACCCTACATATTAATATGAAAAATTTGGCCAGCCCTAATGACCAGCAACCATCACTTTAATTTTCTGTATCTTGATCAAAAAATTCTCTCAAAATATTTCTCTCTACTAAAATTAAGAAAACTCCTTTCAATTTTGCGATTTCTAGCCCCGTAATCATAAGTTTTTCTTCTCTTTCAATTCTATGAAATAAATTATGGGATAATTATTTTGAACTAGTTGTTTACTGATTTTTATAGATTTAATTCTGTTTGGGTGAGTTTTTGAAAGAGAAAATTTATTCTCTATTGAAAACACAAATCTTTCCATGAGATTTCTCCAAAAGTAAATCCTATAATTTAAAATCACAATTTTTATGCATAAACATCACTAAAAGGGGGAAATTTGTGAATTATAGGTTTCTAAACTGATTTTTGATGTGTTTTGATGAAAATATTGGATTAAATTATATTTCTGCATGTTACTATAATGACCGAAAAGTTTCAGGAAATGAAAGAATTCAAGGTTTTTGTGCTAGGATTTGGAAGTTGGAAAATTTTATGATTTCTTGAACATATGGCTGCCAAATTGAGTATGCATGGATTATGAATTGATATTTGTTTTGTTTAGATGAAAAATAATGATTTAAATTATGTGTTTATATATTACTGTAATGATTGGAAAGCGCGGAAAGTGCGAAAACTCATGATTTCCACCTTAAGCCTTGAAACTTAGAATTTTCTTGCATAAGTATTGTCTATGGCTGCTGAATCATTCATAAAAGATGTTCTAAACTGATATTTTCTGTGATTGAATTAAAAATAATGGTTTAAACCACCTGTTTATATATTACTATAATGACCAGAAAATACTGAAAATAAGAAAACTCATGGTTTTGCATCTTGAAAGCTAAAATTGGAATTTTCATGCATGTCACACATATGGCTGCCGATTCATGTGAATTAATGTTCTAAAATGATTTTTGTTATGTTTACATGAAAAATCTTGGTTCAAACCATGTTTTTACATATTACTATAATAGATGGAAAGTGTGAAAAGTAAGAAAAATTCAGTTTTCCTTTTGATGATGCATTTGGCCTACTATGGGATTTTTATCCCAATGTCTACAATTTTTATGCAATGCATTTTGATGATTATTGACATGTATGTATGTATAATAAATGACAAGATTGCATGTTAGTTGAAGGAATGACCCTAGACAAGCTTAAAGACACTTTGGTATACTTAAGGTATACTTAAGGTATCTTAATCTTATATTATAATTGGGAAATATAAAACTAGATGTTATGATGACTTGATGATGAATAAATGGTCTTGAGTCAATGAGGTGATTGATTAAATGAATGGATCATAAAAGTTAAGCATGACACTTGAAAGGTCAAGTGATTAGTTGACATGTATGGAAGTGTTAAGTGTAATAAATTGATCATTAAAGTGAATTAATATTAAGATAATGATATTATGATGACCTTAGAAAGGTATTGACATAATTATAATGTGTTTTCATGTGAGCCTATCAAGACTAAGTGTGCAAGACTTTTAAAGTCAATATGTTATGTGCAAATGATGAGTACACTTATATGTGCAACTCTAAGTGTATGTGAATGTTATATTTGTATGGGGTAGTTATAGGATAGGAGCATCATGATTAAATAAATACTAAGTATTAAATTAAATATTATCTTAGAGTTTGAGGAGCTTTAAAAGTTCAAAAGGGCTACATATACTAGGAGCAAAGTAACCACAAGGTAAGTAAACATTATATTCATTCTACAAGTGTGAGTAAACTCTATATTCCTGCTTCCAGTGTGAGTAAACACTGTGATCTTACTTCAAGTGTGAGTAACATTATGATAAGTTACAAATATATGATATCTTATTATGTGAGCCTTTATGATCTTTGAAACCCAAGTTCCTTCTATCTTAAAATTTGATTAAGTGTTTTCTTTATAAAGCTAGGGTTGCCAAAGGACAATTGGTATGAAAAAAATCACTTTTGTTTATCCAATGATAATTTCTTGTGATTATTACCCTAACTTATATTCTTTCTTGAACTACACTATACTTGTATCTTTTGATCAATAAGTTAAACTACTATTGCTATTGTGAAACATGTTATTATTGCCTTTAAATGTTATTATTATATGTGAATATTAATAGCTTTATCTATGGTACCTTTAACCTTTTATGCAGAATCCTCATGTCGATGCGGGTAATCATCGGAACTTGTGCATACAGTCTTAACCCGATGGATAAGGGTAGTGTATCCACCTCAGCTAGAAAGGGGTGGTTCTAGCCATGGGGCCTGATAAGCTTCATGCCTTCTATGTGATAGGAGTTGGAATTTGGTATAAGGCTACCTCTCCTTTATGTGTTCAAGTGATAGAGCAATAGCCTTCACTCACTATGTGTTATGTGTGTGATTTCTGCAACCTTGCTAAACCCTTGTTGTCCACAAGAAGCTACGTCCAACTCATAGACATTACGCCATTGACTTTTGATTCTTTGGTTAGTTATAAGAACTTTTTCCCTCAAAGATCTTCCAAATATCTTTGGTCTTCAAATCGATGGAACCTACACTTCCAATGATTTTGTCATTAAAATCAACCCCTTTTGGACCTAAATCTCTATTGAGCCAAAATTTGACCTAAAATCCTCCTTAGCCAAGCACATCAAATCCCTTTCTATTTGGGTCCTTTATAGAATTTTCACCCTCTTAGTCAATGCTAGAGGGGATGGCAATGAAAAGGTTTCTCAAAAAGACCTTTTCTTTCTCTATGGACTTGTGAAAAGAAAGAGCACCCAAACTGCTTGCTTCTTTGTTGATCAATTCCTTCATCTCTCCTTCACAAAAAAAAAAAAAAAAAAAAAGGTACCATTCTTCTCTCTTGTCACATAACCACCATTACCATGTTGGGGCTCTTACTCCACCAAACAAAGCTCTTCTTCAAAATCTCATAAAAAAATCCCTTATTGATTTTCAATACATGATCAATGCCAAGGCATTAAGGGAAATAAAGGAAAGTAAGAGTATATTTTTGGAGAAGTTGGGATTTAAGAAAGGGCAAAGAAGAGACCAAGAGTGGTGATGGGTGAGGGTAGTCAAGCTAGGGAAGTGGAAACACAAGTAGAACCCATAGCACCTCTACCTCAACCTCAAAATGAAACTAATAGACTCCTTCACTAAGTCTTGAGGAGAGTCACTCTCTTAGATCACATTCAACAAGATATCTTTGATATTTAAGGTTATATGAGTCTTCCTCAATATAACTTACAAGAATGGGAGTATAGTGATGAGGAGGAAGAGACACAAGAGGAAACACCCCATGAATTAGAAGAGGAGCTAAGGGATGGAGGAGATGCTTCTTAGATTTCTCTAGGATTTCTTCTTTTTTATTTATTTTTTCTTTTTTTTGAATCTGTAATTTTTTTATATATTCATTCGTTGTGGCATTTCTCTAGTACTTTGATATTTTTTAATTAATGCAATTATATACTTTATTTACTTTGATTTTATGCTTTACTTTTATTTAATTCTTTAACTCCTTTTTGATCTTGCCAATGGGGGGATATATAAAAAAGAACTTAAATAGAAAAGAAGATTAAGCTATATTTGACTAAGGGGGAGTACTTTATATTGAAAGCATCTTTGTGATATATTTTGTTTCATCTTTTGTGATATGTTCTTTTGAATCTTGAAAATTTTAATTATCATCATTCTTTTAACTTATATGAATTGCATAAATTGAAGGGGAGCACTCTCAATTTAGTGAATTAAAAGTTATTTCATATTTAAGTTCAATTTGATAGTCAAAATCAAAAAGGGGGAGATTGTTGACTTGAGTTATTTCAAAACTTAGTCAATCCCTATTTTGATATTGTCAATCAAATTGAAGCTATCTAATATGTATGTTAAGTGTCTATTTTGTAGATTAAACATACTTGATAGGTTGAAATTTCAAAGATTCAAAGAATTCCCTCAATATTTCATGCTTGGCCTCTAAGTCTCGCCTACCATGCTAGAATCGCGACTGTGACTGTTAAATCGCCACTCTGACCAATCTATAGTGACCAAGACCTTCAAAAGGACAACTTGTTTAATTTTCAGCCTCAAGAAATAGAGAGAATCATAACCTCAGTCACTATTGTGACTAAAGGCGTGAACATATATTCGAGACCTCGAATTGGGAGTCGCGACCATGACTTTTGTGTAGAAATTCATGATTGCAACGCATAGTTGAGAAACCAACAAAAAGATGCCATGTGTCAACTAGCTGTTGTGATCTCTGAAGATAGTGACTGCAAAAATTCTATCTTGATCATGAAAATTGTGTCACGACCGCAAAAAAGGCTTAGCAACCGCGACTTTGCTTTGATAGGGCATTTAATGCAAGATTTTATGGCTATTGTGAAGATTTCTTTCCATTACTCTTTGTAACAGGAATTTAGAGGGAAGAAGCTATAAATACCCCCTCCAAAGACCTTATAAACATCCAAAAATCTTCATTTAAGCCAAACTCTTGCAAGTTTAATTCTCAAAACCTTAACTTTTCTATTGTAATTTTTTGGTTGTTGTAAGAGCATTGATTACTTAAATGAGTTGAATGTTAGCCTTTAAAACACATTGTATTGGTTGAGAGTGAGCTAATAGAAAACTCTTATATAAGTTTAAGTATGAGCCTAAGGGTCTTGTGAGAGTTGTGTGTTAGCCTAAACACATTATAAAGTTTGGAGTAAGCTTGAAACTCTATTGTAATTACCTAATAATAGTAGAATACTCAATTGAGATTAGGGTGTGGCATAGGGTTTGTTAACACCCAAACCACTATAAAATCACTTGTGTTTATTCTCTTTCCCTATCTCTTTCTATTTAAATTTTAATTTCCTACCAATTCAACCCTCCTTCTTGGTGCACAAGAGCAAACATAACTCAATTATATATTTGTTTCAAATACCAAAATATGTAATTCATTTGAATTCCATATTTTAAGTTATATCTTTCGAAACATAGAAATTCATTTATAAATGAATTCCAAATGAATTGTACTTAAAATAAATTTCACATTTGTAATTCACTAGTTCCAAACAGACTATTAGATTTCCTCCCTAAAATTTATGGTAATTTTATTTTTCTTCCCTAAAACTTTTAGAAGATTGATATTACAATTCATATTCTAATTTATGGATAATATTTTTTTTAGAGTGAACTCATTAATCCCCTAGAAGAGTGTATAACCATATTAAATACTTTTTGGTTAGAGAGAGGAGAGACCACCCTTTGCTATGTTGGGACTATACTTAGGTTTGTGGAAAAGTCAGAGATAGGGAAGAAGAGTTTGGAATATATTCTATTTTTAGAAACTTTCTAGAAAACACTAAAGCACAAGAGTATACTAGAATAACTAATATAATAGATTTCTTAGAAGAATAATATCCTATATTCAAAGAACTACCAATTTTGGAATAGTATAATCCTGAGATGGACTCTAGTTAGAGTGAAGATCTAAAAGAAAATTATTTTATTTGGAAAAGACTTCACTTTAGGAGAATTGACTTTATTCTCTAGCATATTGGGCAGGATTCCTTAGATATCAATATTTTTGGTGGTCTAGTTTAGCTAGGAGCAAGAATAGGCCCATATAAGAATGGAAAAACCAATGATAAAGAAGAAAGTGTTGATTCAATCCTTACATTGTTGACTTCATTAGCAAATTTGCATAATGAAGTGAGTATTCTCTTAGATCAGCTTTATGCTAAAGGAGAATTAGGCAATTCACCATAACAAAGAAAAAAAAAAAAGGATTTGGCAAATGAAGTTGGAAGATTAGTGAATGAAAGGTTCAATGCAGTTGAGCAATAAAATGCTTTAAAGAAACCAATTAGTTTGTCCAAGCCTATTTCTAAAAAAGAGGTCTTAAAATTAAGGAAAGAAAAAAAATGGTTTCATTGTGTTTTATATCCTAAGAAGAAGGCTGCTAATCTAAGCAGTAACAACGTAGCATAAGACCTTAAAAAGTAATTAGGTTTGGTAAAAAAAAGTCCTTTACATATTGATGATAGAACATTTAATGAGCTTCTTACTACGAAAAAGGCTATATATAAGCCTAACTATCCTTATAAGACAAAGGCAAAATTTATACCTAGGGATAACTAATTAAGACATATATTAAGTCCAACAACTTTTCTTAATTTAGATTATGAATTGCATGCATATGAAAGAATAAATGAGTGGATTACAATGATTATGTTTACAACTAAATCAGGTAGCTACTCACCTGAGGCCACTTATGAAATATGGATTACAATGAGGAATTCAATGTTAACAAAATCTTCATGAATGAAAATTGGATGTGGTTGGAATAATACTGAAAAGATCCTAGTCGATAAACATTTAAACAGGCGATGTAGTAGCATGAAACTTCACGAGTTGGCTCATTGGCATATGGCTAATGGGTGTCTCTAAATGATGACTGGATGGTGGTCAAATGGCAGTAAAAGCTCCTCCCCCTTCTCTCTCCCTCTCCCTTTCTCTCTTTCTCTCCCGTTTCTACTTCTAAATTAACAAATTCTAATTAGTTCTAATGAACAAATCAAATTTGACCTTTTATATATAATAATAATAATAATAATAATAATAATAATAATAATAATAATAATAATAATAATAATAATAATAAAATTATTTATATTTAAAATTCAAATAAAATTAATAAAATTTAATAAAAATATAATTTCTGCAAAATATTTAAATAAATAAAATCATTTTAAAATTTAGACAAACTTAAATAAAATTTTAGAATATTACACATTCTCCCCCCTTTCAATGATGAGAAAACGCTTACATTCTACTATTAGTTAGATAGGTTAAAAATCTAATGTATTTAGGTATAAAAGTATTAGAGAGTTAAAAAGGCTTTTATAATACTAAGAATAAATTGCCCATACATGTTAGCTCATATTAGAATTAGACGATTAGAGCAATTCTAGCATCCTAAGCATTTAGCACTCCCCTGAATATATGACTTATGCATAAAATTAAAACATTAGAAGTAGTGGAAATCTAAAAATTTTTCCTAAATATTATTAAACTAAAAATCAAAATTTAGAACACATATAATATACTCCCACTAAGTAAATTACTTATCTAATCTTAGCTTAATCTTACATAAATAGATGTTAGACACCTTAAATAATCATGGATAAGTATTATCAAACAAGTAGTGAACCAAGGAGATTCAGCTCCACATATCACCAAATAATACTTAAATAAAATTTGAAGTACCGAGCAACATTCATTAGCAAGTCTACATAACCAATCATTAGGTTTCTTCCCCTTTTTGTCACCAGCAAAAGAAAAAGAGAGATACTTTGCCAAAAAAAAAAAATTCATAAACAAACCACAAATGCACCAATATTCAAAATGTGGAATGCAAGAAAAAGAAAATGATTATTTTGAAATCACATAGATTGCTAAAGAGTAAGACCTAAGGGTTTTTAGTTAGGGTTAGTTGATGATAGCAGTATTGTGAACCCTTAATTTTGCACCTTCCAGTATGCATTTGAACCTTAAAAGCACTTGGCTCGGTACTCAGAAGCCGAAAACTCTCAAAATGGAAAAAATAAAATATTTCTTTTTGGCATTTAAACCCTTTTAAATCATCTGAGATTGAGTAATGAATACAACGCAACTAGAATCTTGAAAAACGGACGAGAAAGGAGCAAGAATGGGCGAAAATGGGTGAAATAGATGAAAGCGGGGCCCATTGCCATAGAACTCTGCGGAACCGCAGAGGACTATGCAGCACTGCCACAAAAGCCTTCATAGTGCCATAAAACCCTCTGTGGTAACTCCAGCGAAATTTCAATTTTTTGTAATCCCACATCATATTTGAACAATTTTTATGCTCCAAATCTCCTCCTATATATAAAGGGCCTCCCCACACTTCAAAACATCAACTTCTAGAGCTTGAAAAGCATTACTTCAAGCAAAACACTTTGCATTTACTCCTTGCTTTGCAGAGCGAGTTAGGAGGTTTCTCCTTGATTCCTACCCAACTAGTTTAAGGCTTTCCGCCGCCCACCTATTTGAGGCAAGTCTTTTGCCCAAGGCTCATATCCGGCTCCCAAGGCTAGCCGTCACCTGGCACATGAGGCTAGCCATCGCCCACCATCCAAAGCTAGCCGTCGCCCACCATCCAACGCTAGCCGTCGCCCACCATCCAACGCTAGCCGCCGCCTGCGTCCACTATCCAAGGTCAATCGCTGCCCACCGAGGCTAGCTGTCACCTGCCGTCTAAAGCTAGCCGCCGCCCACCATCCAAGGTAAGCTTCTTTTCCCTTAATTTTCTTACATTCTTTAGTTAGTTAATTAAATTGATTTATCTAGGTTGCTAGCTAATTAACTCAGTAATCAATTAAATTAATTAATTAACTCAACCCTCTTTTAATCAATCAATTAAAACATGATAAAGTGGCTAGGCTAAACTAACCTCTTCGTAAGAAGGGAGAACTACGTGGGTTCTAATTCCCATTCAAAGGGATACGTAGGCATGCTTCATTCAGGTATCGAATCCAATTAAAACTAACCAACTCTCTCCCTTATCACCTTCTTCACTTACTTTTATTTTGCTTTCGTTTACTTAATTATTAGGTTTAGTTTGGGGAATGTGTGACTTCCCTAGAACCCATAAGGGCTAGAGGAGGTATCGCCTAAGTTTGGATTTCATTGTAATATTAACTCTCTTTTATTTTGAATTCTAATTGTGTATAAACTTTGTGGATTAAATGATCATACATATTAAACTTTGTGGATTGAATGATTATGCATATTATAAATTGTTCATGCATTTTAATTTATTCATGAAATATATTACTTGGCCAAACTTATTTTGTTAAAATAAACTGAAAACCTAGTCACCGAATCCTCTTTGGTTTCGAGGCTAGTGATCCTTTTTCTTTTGGGTTATAATTAGAGTCAAATGGGTTTTTTCCTTATATTTTTCCAAATAAAAATAAATTAAGGTGGCGACTCCTAAAAACAATTTTCAAATCTATCAAAGATAAGCCCAAGGGCTTCCTCGTGAGTTCTTTCCCAAATGAGCATTTCGATTCTCTTTAGCGGATCGAAATGGTGCTCGGGCGAGGCCTCACAGTTGACGACTCCACTGAGGACTAACTTTCTTTCAATAAAAGGAAAAAATAAGTAGACTACTAATTGGTTTAAAAAGATTTTGGCCTTTTAATATGACTGTGACTTTGCATGCATCACTTGTATAGGCTCTTTGCCATTCAACCTAGTTTTAGGAAAACAATGGATAGTGAGTAGCATCAAGTGGGTAACCCTCCTTGGGTCTATTCGCCGATAGTGAAATCATCCACCCCGCGATGAATCCTCTGATCCTTTCAAAGGTGTAATGAGTATGCACATGTTCAAAGGTCTATTGGACCCACGTGAGGCTCCTTGACTCATATGTGGTTAGGTATATCGCTGCTCTAGTGTGATGGGTACCCAAATCTAGCCACCCTTACCTTTCATGTAATGAACTTAGATCCTAGCCTTAGGTTGTAAGTACCATAATTAAAACCCTGTATCTTTGCATTTTTATGAAATTTTTTCCTCATGCATATCATGCATCCATATTGTATAACAAAACATGCATTCATCTTAAGTCTAGGTTATACCTTGAACCGAAGAAGAGTCATATACTCATTTTTATCCCAACACCTTCACTTCTAAACTTTAAACACTCTCACATCTATCCCATTCACCTTTGCCCCCACAAACCTTAAGCCATCACCCTAAACCTTATCCCTTTACCTTAACCTTTAACCTAAACACCAATACCCTAACCCTAAACCTTACCCCTTTACCTTGGCCTTTAACCTAAACACTAATACCCTAACCCTAAACCTTACTCCTTTACCTTAGCCTTTAACCTAAACACTAATACCCTAACCCTTAAACCTTACCCTGTTACCTTAGCCTTTAACCTAAAAACTAATGCCCTAGCCTTTAACCTAAAACCTCATTTCCCTAGGCTTGACCTCAAACACCTCTAACCTTAAACATTGTTACCTTAACCTTACCAAAATGTCTCTGCCCTAAATTGTAATCTAAAAACATCTTTACCCTCTTCTTATGCATACCTTGCCAACTTAGCCACAAGACACCCTCGCCCAAAATCCTTGGCCCATTACCTTCAAAACTAATCCATTACCCCCAGATTGATAGATGCCTATAGCTTAGACCCCAAATCATCAAGACACTACTCTAAGCCTAATACCTTTGGCCCAACACACTACCCTAAGCTCAATACCTTTGACCTAACATAGTATCCTTAAGCCCAACACCCATGACCCATCACCTTTCAAAACCAGTCTGTTACCCTTAAACCCAATAACTTTGGCCCAAGACACTACCTTAAACCCAGTACCCTTAGTTCAGTCCACTACCCAAAGCCTAAAACATCTGCCCCATCATGCATTAAGCCTAAAAAATGGTTGGCCTATGACATAATAAGGAAGCATTTTCTTTTAGGATCTACATGCCTATATCCTCATCACCTCTTCATCATCTCTTCTATTCCATACCCGTCACTTACCTTGTTGCTTTGGTTTGAAGGTACTAATGGCTCACCCGCTTGATATGGCTTCCTTGACCACACTTATGACTAGAGTTCTTAAGAAGCAAGAAGAACATTTACAAGATATCCTAGCTGCTCAACAAGCCCAGTTTGAGAACAAAGGCAATTCATCATTGAGGAAGTTTGAGCTATGATTAACCAAGCCACCCTTAGCCACCCTAACCCAAATCTTATCTTAAACTCGACCAATCCTAGCTCAAATTCGAGCCAAACTAATATATATCTAAACCAAGGTGAGGAAGTTTTCTCTTATCCAGATACTAGATTGCTCATGGAGAAACTGGAAGCCATGGAAAGAACCATCAAATCCTTAAAGCACCGTGATGATCTAATTGATGTGGACAGTTTAACCTTATTTCCTGATGCCAAGCTCCCTCCTAAATTCAAAATGCCTAAACTAGAGAGATTTGATGGAACCACTTGCCCCAAGACCCATACGAAGATATATGTGGGGGTAATGAAACCTTTAGGAGTTAGCGATAAGCTCCTTACTCAACTGTTCCAACAATCACTAACAGATGTTACCAAGAAATGGTTCCTTTCACTAGACAAGAGCAAGAAAAGGACATGGGATGATATCTGCTATGCCTTTGTCAAACAATATCATTATAATAGTGAAATGGATGTCACTAGACATGACTTGGAAACCATCAAGCAGCTTTCAGAGGAGTCTTTCTCCATGTTCCTTACAAGGTGGAGGGCTAAAGTTGATCAAATGGTAAATAGACCAACAGAGTAAGAACAAGTGGATATCCTTGTCAAGAATCTACTTCCAGCCTACTGAGCCCACTTGTTAACCCAATACCTACCCACTTTTAAGGCTTTGATTGTAACCGCATCAAAGGTTGAAGATTGCATCCAAAGTGCATCATTTCAACTTGAATTCCTCAACACTGACCTGAACAGTGATGATAAACTCGAACCTAATTCAACCTCATCTTACCTTAGCCCTAAGTGGCATGACATAGAAGAGTTCAAATTCAGCTGATCTAACCTATCTGAGATCGAATTCCAAGTTTGAGTCTAAATCTCCAAGTTTGAGTTTGAGTCTGAGTCTAAATCCCAAAGTCTAAGTCTAAATCCGAGTCTGAGTCTGTCATCTTATTTTCTTTTATTTTTTCAACAATTATGACATCTTGTAATAAAATTTTCCATAGTAATAAAATATTCACATCTTTTATGCACTTGTCTAAACATGGATGAGCTTAAAAAAAAAAAAAAAGCGAAAAGGGGAGAAAGAGAGAAATGAACAAGTCCACCACAATTAAGGTGCCATCAATAATTGCTTTGCCAACTTTTAACCAAAGAAGGCTCAGAAATGGACTCTCATCAAATAATTGAAGCACAAAATCAAACGATACACCTCAACAAGGGGCAACAAGATCTTCAAATCTGAAATTCAAATGTTAAAGCCCCTTAAAGCGAAGCAACATGTCATGGTGGAATGTTTTCTCTTAATTTTCATTAATCCAAGCTCGCTAATTTGAAAATCCAAAAAGGGTGGCTTAGGCAAAAGTTAGTGTTAGAGAGAGAGAGAGAGAGAGAGAGAGAGAAAGCTCATCCTAATCATCTTCTTTCATATCATTCAAAGTTTGTCAAATCATCTTCAAATTAATATGTCTCATCTTATGTCTTTAAAGTCACCCTTCCTCATTAGATTGCTTATTCTTTAAAGTGATATTATCGTCTATGCCCTTATCTCATAATGGGGGTATATCTTTCTAGGTCATAATCATTTGTTGTTAATCCGTCTCGTCGCTTAGCTCAAAGAGCTTAGGCACAATCTCTCAGATTGCTAGTCTGTCATGTTCCTATCTCTCATTGAGAGCATGATCCCTAAGTTGTCTCTTCTCATTAGTCCTTCTGCCACTCTTTAGGGCACTTCCTTTCATCTAGTTTGTCATCTACATTCTAGCCAACAAAGTGTCACTCTAAATGTCTCTTCAATCTCAAAATGACAAGATTAGCTTAGCTTGTTCTTTTTCGTGAATCATGCTACAGATAGCAAAATCATACAACCTTCCTGATCCTTTTCAAAATTTCCATCTTTTCAAGCTCAAGCCTCATACCACCCTTTCCTTAGCAAAATCTCATCATCTTTTAAGGGCCAAGCCCATGGGCAAAACCAAAGATCCTAAGTTTTTCAAGACTCATCGTCCTTAAAGCTAGCTTTCTCTAGCATAACTGAAATCAAATCATGTCTTGCAAAGCTTAAAAAGAGCTAAAACCGCTCAAGTCATTCCATGTCTCATTGGCAAAATTTCATCATCCTTGAAAAGACCAAGCCTCTTTGGTAAATTACAATCGAGTCAAAGCCTGCCAACCATCCAATAGGCATTGAAAATCTAATATAACCATGACAAAAGTGCAAACCCTCATCCATGAGCCTACGACCAAAACTCTTACAACCATACCTAAGCTAAAGCTGACCATCCAAAGCACACTAACAAAAGCCTTTAAGCCAAAAAGCCTTTACCATGAAACCCAAATAAAAAAGCCTTCACTATGAAGCCCAAATAAAAAAGCCTTCACCATGAAGCTCAAGCCAAAAAGCCTTCACCATGAAACCCAAATCAAAAAGCCTTCACCATGAAGCCCAAGCCCAAAAGCCTTCACCATGAAGCCCAAGTCCAAAAGCCTTTGCCATGAAGCCCATTCATAAAAGACCATAATCTCCTCTAAAGCCAAATCTAACCAAACCTTCCCCAACTAATTTCCTAGCCTGACCTATCCTCTAAACTAGACCTAATCGAGCCTAAAGCAGAACCTAATCAAGCCTTCCAAATGAACTTGACCAAGCCAAAGTCCTAGACCTGACTAATTCCACGTGAACTTCTCCAAGGACAAGCCCTATAAGTTGACCTTTCCCAAACCTTCCAATCTAATCATCTCCAAAAATCTAACCTTCCTAATCCAGCTCTCCAATTCAGCCTCAAACCAAAGTCAGACCTATCTAAACTGAACAACTCGATCTTTTCCAAGACCACACCTTACATCTTCCTAGGCCAAACTAATAGCCATTAACCAACCAATCTCATACCTGACAAGCCCATTTCCACCTTTAAGCTAGCCAATCAACCAAAAAGCCAAATGACCAAACCACTTTCCTCTATCATTCTAAAGTGGGGGCACATCCCTTCCAAATATTCACCTTTCTGAAATGGGAGCATCTTTCTCCCAAAGATCAACACTGTTCTATCAGGCTGACCCTTCACAAGTTCAAGGCATTAGATCATTGCATAATCATCTAGCATTTTTGCATTGAATAGGATCATCACTTTTCATTCCTACCAGAAAGTACCACTACTGTTCCTACCATATAGGACAGTTATCTTTACCATTCCTACCAGACAGGATGGTCATCTCTCATTAATCCTACCAGACAGGATCATCACTTTCATTCCTACTAGAAAGGACCGCTATTGTTCCTATCAGATAGGATAGTTATCTTTACCATTCCTACTAGACAGGATGATCATCTCTTCTCGTTCCTACCAGACAGGACAATTATCTTTACCATTCCTACCAGACATGATGGTCATCTCTTCTTGATCCTACCAGATAGGATAATCACTTTTCATTCCTACCAGATAGGAACCGTCATTTTCATCCACTTTGCTTCCAAATATATCGGGGGCATCCTCTTTAGTCCAACCACTCCCAAATATACCAGGGGTAATCTATTCATTTCAACCACTCCCAAATATACCAGGGGCATCCTCTTCAATTCCCACCACTCCTAAATATACCGGAGGCATCCTATTCATTCCAACTACTCTCAAATATACTGGGGGCATCCTCATCATTCTAACCACTCTCAAATATACCAAGGGCATCTTCTTCATTCTGCACTTATCAGAACCTCCTACCACTCCCAAATATACCAGGGGCATCCTCTTTATCCTCAAATTCACTGTCATCAGAATCACCTTTTGGACAAAGACAATTTTGATGAGGGGACAGCTGTGAACCCTTAATTTTGCACCTTCCAGTATGCATTTGAGCTTTAAAAGCACTTGGGCTCGATAAACAAACCTTCAGAAGCCGAAAACTCTCAAAATGGAAAAAATAAAATATTTCTTTTTGGCATTTAAGCTCTTTCAAATCATCTGAGACTGAGTAATGAATACAACATAACTAGAATCATGAAAAACGGACAAGAAACGAGCAAGAATGGGCAAAAATGGGTGAAACGGGCAAAAGGGGGGCCCATTGCCGTAGAACTCTGCGGCACTACCGCAAAGCCCTCTGTGGAACCACAGAAGGGTGTGTGGCACATCATATTTGAATAATTTCTATGCTCCAAACCTCCTCCTATATATAGAGAGCCTCCCCACACTTCAAAACATCAACTTCTAGAGCTTAAAAAGCATTACTTAAAGCAAAACACTTTGCATTCACTCCTTGCTTTGTAAAGCGAGTTGGAAGGTTTCTCCTTAATTCCTACCCAACTAGTTTAAGGCTTTCCACTGCCCACATGTTTGAGGCAAGTCTCTTACTCAAGGCTCGTGTCCGCCGCCCAAGGCTAGCCACCTCCCGCCATCCGAGGCTAGCCGCCACTTGGCACATGAGGCTAGCTGCTGCCCACCATCCAACGTTAGCCACTGCCTGCTGTCCGCTATCCAAGGCCAGCTGCCGCCCACAGAGGCTAGCTATCTCCTGCCATCTAAAGCTAGCCGCCGCCCGCCATCTGAGGTAAGCTTCTTTTCCCTTAATTTTCTTACATTTTTTAGTTAGTTAATTAAATTGATTTATCTAGATTGCTAGCTAATTAACTCGGTAATCAATTAAATTAATTAATTAACTCAACCCTCTTTTAATCAATCAATCAAAACATGATAAAGTGGCTAGGCTAAACTAGCCTCTTCGCAAGAAGGGAGAACTGCGTGGGTTCTAATTCCCATTCAAAGGGATACATAGGCATACTTGGTTCAAGCATCGAATCCAATTAAAACTAACCAACTCTCTCCCCTATCAGCTTCTTCACTTACTTTTATTTTGCTTTCCTTTACTTGATTATAGGTTTAGTTTAAGGAATATGTGACTTCCCTAGAACCCATAAGGGCTAGAGGAGGTATCCCCTAAGTTTGGATTTCATTGTAATATTAACTCTCTTTTATTTCGAATTCTAATTATGTATAAACTTTGTGGATTGAATGATCATACATATTATAAATTGTTCATGCATTTTAATTTATTCATGAAATATATTACTTGTCCAAACTTATTTTGTTAAAATAAATCGAAAACCTAGTCCCTGAATCCTCTTTGGTTTTGAGGCTAGTGATCCTTTTTCTTTTGGGTTATAATTAGAGTCAAATGAGTTTTTTCCTTATATTTTCCCAAATAAAAATAAATTAAGGTGGCAACTCCTAAAAATAATTTTCAAATCTATCAAAGATAAGTCTGGGGGCTTCCTCGTGAATTCTTTCCTAAATGAGCATTTCGATTCCCTTTAGCGAATCGGACTGGTGCTCGGGCGAGGCATCACAAGTATGTGCCCTACGAACCATATAGTAGTTATGTAATAGTAGATATTAGTTCCTAATGGCACAATGAATATATTCATAATATGAAAAGGGTTTCATATTATTGAATATAGTCCTTAAGTATTTGTAAGAGGATCTATTCTCAAGTGTTAAGAATATGGAAGACATATCGCTCTTGTATAAATATTTTAAATATGTTCATGGTCATAGGATTAATGACTGGGCATCATTAATTCCTAAAGACTATCATCTCTGTTTGTTTTTTATAATCAGTATATGATACGGATGATTATAAAAGCAGTGAGTCTCATACTGCTTGACATGTGTTGTCGATACAAACACGTGGATAGTCATAGGATGAATAGTGAAACTATGACATTAGATTATAATAATATGGGATTTTACTACTTGTCAATTATTTATCATCTAGGTCATAATAGTATAGATAATTCTTTGACTTAAGGGATATTATATCTAATACATGGGTAGTTAGGATTTATTATTGCTTATATAAACATATTATTTATGCATGAATATAAGGCATACGATAGTTCTAATTTGTTATGTATGGAGGTAAGTAATTGCCAAGATAGAATTCATTACCTTGAGTAAATGAAGTTAAGATCCTATGCTATCTGGTTATTCTTGATAATCAAAGGTCCTGGCCAAGACAAATAGATTCACTAGAAAGAGTTTCTAGAAGGCATCTAATCTTATCAAGAATTAGAACCAAGATAAGGACATAGAATTGAGACACATTAGGGTTTGACATAAACCATTACCTTAGCTGAGATTGAGAACTTTAATGAAAGGATTCTAGTGCATGATAATTTATTATCGATGGCCCATGTGATGTTTAAAGTTATCAACTATAAATATTCATTTCTAATTAGGTAGTTGTGATATGGAATGCTAGCTGTTACTCATAACTTATGGGACTAAGTATGAAGTGGGGATTTCACATTAGAAAAGAAAATTTTTTTCTCATTCCCACTGCTAATTAGACATTAACCTATAAAGTCACATACCTAATAGTAATCACCTTTTAAGTGTAAAAGGTTTACCATAATAATTAATTAAAGTGTTTAATTAATTGATTAGTGGTAAAATGATTAAACATGTAACTAAATTTACAAGGATCCTAGCATGTCCTAATGTTTAATCTATAAAGGTTTCTATTTAATTAAATTTTAATTTGTATATGATGCAAATGAGAAAGATTAAATTGAAAATTGATTTGGATTAAATCAAAGACTTAATTTTAAACTTAGTGAAAACTCTTAACACATGAGTTGTGGTCTAAGCCCATATGTGATATGGAAAAGAGGCCATCTAGGGGGTTAGAGAAAATTCACTATTCATAAGCTCATGTGACGGGTTTAGGGGTTAGAGAATTTTCTACTAAAGTTAAAATTGTAATTACATCTTTTTAACTAATGAAAATATCCATTTTATCCCTAAAGGATAAAATGGTCATTTCACCATTTGAATAAGCAAAGTTCACCTTTGCCTCTTCATCTTAATGAGCTAAAAAGGTTAGAATGGTCTTTTGGTGCAAAGACTTAATGGTTAAGTCTTCTAAAGGATATAAAAGCTATAAGTTTTATGTTCTAAGAAGAGTTGAACATCATTTTTAGTTGAAGCAATTTTGAAGAGAAAGAAGTTGAGAGAAAAGAAAAGAAGAAATTGTTTCTTCAAATTTTCTTTTAATCTCTAATTCTTTTTTTAGTTCTTTGTGAAGGAACAAAATTTATTGCAATTTGAAAATGAGTTTAGTCCAAAACAAATCAAAGAGAAACTTTAACTTTCTAAAGATTTTTGATGGAAAATCTTGAATCAATTTGGGCAACCATGAGAGGGATTCAAGAAGACCAAAGGAACTAAAAGGAAACTTGAAAGTGATCTACATATGGATGATCTAGAGGCTTCACACTTGGGAAGCTCTTTGATAAAGAAAGAAGGAACATTCAAGAGGTAATATAATTACTCTTCTTTCTTCTTTCTACGCATATGTGTTTTACACATAAATTAATTGATTGCTTGAATGGATGTTGGACCAAAAATTTGTGAAGTAAAATTTTAAAATGTTTGAAATTTCACCCCACCACCTTGCTTCCACTACGTTTGGCTTTACCATTCCTTCAATTAGTATTAGAGCCACTTAATTTCTGTATAAAACCTTTGTATATGTTATTTTGGAGGTTTTGATTTAGTTGAAAAGGAGTTGTTGCACAAATGTTGTTCTCTCAGACACAAAATTTGAGCCCGCGAATCAAGAATCACGACCTCAAAAATGATGTCGCACTTGCAAACAAGTGGATCATAACAAAAGTTGTTCTGTCGATTAAGAGAATCACAATCG